>JAXFYN010000024.1:1549041-2066779 GCA_036172215.1 Camellia granthamiana | reverse complement strand
AGTCAACTTTCACTAGCGGGATCTCTTTGTTCCTCAATTTCTTGATCCGTCGGTTTACAATCTGTATAGGCCGCTCCTCGTAAGTGTAGTCATCACTTAACACTATCCGAGTCGGCTCAATCACGTGGAATGGATCCCGGAGATAATCTCTCAACATCGAAATGTGGAAGACGTTATGCATATGCTCCATTTCAGGAGGAAGCGCAACTTGATACGACACCGGATTGATTTTCTCAATAATCTCATACGGTCCGACATATCTCGGCGCTAACTTGCCCTTGACTCCAAAACGAGTCTGGCCTTTCATTGGTGGTCACTTTCACAAAAACGTGATCACCCACTTCATATTCTCTGTCTCGCCTTCTGACATCTGCATAGCTTTTCTGTCTACTCTGTGCAGTTTTCAGTCTCTGTTGTATCAGTTTCACTTTCCTCATTCGTTTCATACACAATCTCGGGCCCGAGCAAAGGCCCATCTCCAACTTCTGCCCAGCAAATCGGAGATCTACATTTTCTGCCATACAATGCCTCGACAGGCGCCATACCAATACTCGAATGATAACTGTTGTTGTAGGCGAATTCAGCCAATGGCAAATGACTTTCCCAATTTCCCTGAAAATCAAGGACACACATTCTCAGTAAATCCTCCAGAGTTTGGATGGTCCTCTATGACTGGCCATCTGTCTGAGGATGATAGGCACTACTCAGTCTCAGTTCAGTCCCCAATGCAGTCTGTAGGCTTTGCCAAAACCTCGATGTAAACTTCGAATCCCTGTCAGAAACAATGGACACAGGCACTCCATGCAGTCTAACAATTTCATCAATATAGAGTATAGCCAGTTTGTCCGCATTATAAATTGTCTTAACAGGTAAGAAGTGAGCAGATTTGGTCAGTCTATCGACAATGACCCAAATTGAATCCATACCTTTTCTGGAGCGAGGCAATCCAACAATAAAATCCATCGTGATATGCTCCCATTTCCACTCCGGTATGGGTAGGGGTTGCAGTAAGCCTGCGGGCCGCTGATGTTCCGCTTTGACTTGTTGGCAATGAAGACATTTTGACACAAAGTCGGCAATTTCCTTCTTCATCCCCGGCCACCAAAAGTTCAATTTCAAGTCTTGATACATTTTCGTATTCCCTGGGTGGATAGAAAATTTTGAGTTGTGGCCCTCTTGAAGAACTCTTCTTTTCAGTTCAGTGTCATTCGGTACACACAGTCTTTCCTGAAATTTCAGTACATCATTTTCAAATTTGAAGTCCGGTCTCGGTTTAGATCCTCTTTCTTCGATGATCTTCCTCAAGAAGTCATCTTGTTGCTGCTTCTCTTTAATCTCTTCAATCAAAGCCGGTCAAGCAGAAATAGCAGCTAAGGTTCCACCTTGTTCCCGTAGCACAATTTCAATTCCAGATCTTTCAAGGTCACAAAGCAATTCTTTCTGCCCGGTGAGCAAACAAGCTAAGTTCCCAATCGATTTCCGACTCAAAGCATCGGCAACGGTGTTGGCTTTTCCCGGATGATACAGAATCTGTAGGTCATAGTCTTTAATCAGTTCTAGCCATCTCCGCTGTCTCATGTTCAATTCTTTCTGGGTGAAGAAATACTTCAAACTCTTGTGGTCGGTATATACTTCACATGTTGCCTCATACAGATAGTGACGCCAGATTTTCAGTGCAAAAACTACTGCAGCAAGTTCCAGGTCATGGGTTGGGTAGTTCTTTTCATGAGGCCTCAGTTGTCGGGAAGCATAGGCAATTACTCTCCCATTCTGCATTAAAACACATCCCAAACCCTTATGAGAAGCGTCACTAAATACAGTATAACCATCCGTACCTGAAGGTAGAGTAAGGACAGGTGCAGTCACCAATCGAGTTTTCAACTCTTGGAACGCTGATTCCCTCTGGTTAGTCCAGTCAAATGATATCCCCTTCTGAGTTAGTTGAGTCAATGGTAAAGCAAGTTTGGAGAAATCTTTGACAAATCTTCTGTAATATCCAGCCAATCTTAAAAAGCTTCGGACTTCTGTCACATTTGTCGGTCTAGGCCAGTTTACTACAGCTTCAATTTTCTGCGGATCAACAGAAATTCCATCTTTGCTAACAACATGCCCCAAAAACATAACACGATCAAGCCAAAACTCACATTTAGACAGTTTACCATACAGTTTCTGTTCTCTTAGGGTCTGCAGGGCAAGTCTCAGATGATGTTCATGTTCTTCTACGCTTTTGGAATAAATTAATATGTCATCAATAAATACCACAATGAAGTCATCAAGGTACGGTTTGAAGATTCTATTCATGAGGTCCATAAATGCTGCAGGTGCATTGGTAACTCCAAAAGGCATAACTAAAAATTCGTAATGTCCATACCTTGTTCTAAAAGCAGTCTTATCAATGTCTTCTGGTTTAACTTTCAATTGATGGTATCCCGATCTGAGATCAATCTTGGAAAATACTTGGGCACCCTGTAACTGATCAAATAAGTCATCAATACGAGGTAATGGGTATTTATTTTTCACGGTTACCTTATTCAGTTCACGGTAGTCAATACACAGTCTCAGTGAGCCATCTTTCTTCTTTACAAACAGAACAGGTGCGCCCCACGGTGAGGTACTAGGTCTGATAAACTTTTTATCTAACAGTTCTTGCAGTTGTACTTTCAATTCTTTCAGTTCAGTTGGGGCCATTCGGTAAGGAGCTTTAGATATCGGTTGTGTTCCCGGAATTACATCAACGGTGAATTCAATCTCCCTGTCAATCAAATCCCCTGGCAGGTCATCTGGAAAAACATCTGGGAATTCTCTGACTATAGAAATACAGTTCACATCAGTTTTAACATTATCATCAGTAGATACAGTCAGTACAGAACACAGATATCCTTTATACCCTTTTCTAATCAATTTAACAGCTTTCATAGACGAAATCAAATACGGAGGAGGTACTACTCCACTCCCATTAAACACAAATTCGGGCAAACCCGGTGGACGGAAAACTACTCGTTTCGTTACACAGTCAATAGTGGCATGATATTTTGTTAACCAGTCCATCCCCAATATAACATTAAAATGGTCTATGTTCAATGGCAGTAAATCAATAAACAGATGCATATCCCCAATAATAATTTCACAAGCAGGATACATATATGCACATGTCATGGATCCCCCAACAGGTGATGATACAGCTAACAGATAGTTCATGGGTTCTAAGGGTCTATTCAATTTCCGTGAAAAAGCATGCGACACATAAGAATGTGTAGACCCCGAATCAATCAGTACATATGCATTTTGAGCACAGATAGAGAGGATACCTGACACAACGGTCTCAGTATTTTGCACGTCTCCCGGTACTAGGGCAAACACTCGGCCCTGCCTCATAGGCTCTTTCCCGGTAGCTTTGGGGTTAGGGTTTGGTGCAACTGTTGATGCTGCTGCACTCGGTGTAGCTTTACTACTAGCTTGTGGAGCAGAGGGACAGTCTTTAACCATGTGGCCTATTTTGCCACACCTGTAGCAAGCTCCTGATATCTTGTAATAAACTCCCTTGTGGTTTCTGCCACATTTGGAACAGGGCGGAAAGGGACGGTTTCCTTGACTAGAAGTAGTCGTTGACCCTGTGTTTTGCTTTTTGTTCGATTGATTATGCTTGCCTTTCTTGAATTTGAAATTCTGTCTTTTACCACGCCATTCAGGCGCTGGTGTTTCAGATTGTTTCACAGCTTCGATGTTCGACTCGGCCATCAATGCTCGGTCAAGAACACCCACATAGGTCGGTAGCTTTAAAACATTTATTCTGTCCAGTATTGCCACATTAAGGCCGCCTTCAAACTTTCTGGCCTTCTTATAGTCGGTGTCCACCATATGCGGTGCATATCTAGCTAGCTCGGTGAACTTTGTCTCATATTCGGCGACAGACATTGTGCCCTGTTTCAGTTGTTCAAATTCTGTCACTTTTCTATCCCTGACACATTGAGGGAAGTACTTCTCAAAGAAGGCTCCTTTGAATTGGGCCCAAGTCATAACAGTATTTTCATCTCGGATAAGCATCCACCACCTTCTAGCTTCTTCTTGCAGAGTAAAGGTGGCCAACAGTACTTTATGTGCCTCGGAGCACGGAAACACCTCAAATAGCTTTTCAGTTTCAAGTACCCAAGCTTCAGCTTTCAACGGTTCAAGGCCTCCCTGGAAGGATGGCGGTTTCATTTTGCTGAACTTCTGGGTAAGAGCAATTATGTCCCCATCATTTACATTCACATTCGGTTCCGGCTGTACCGGAGGAGGAGGTGGGGGCTGTTGGTCCTGTTGTTGGTCAAGTCTAGCAGTTATCAGTTCCATCATTCTTTCCAGTCTGGCCATTCTGGCCTCAGAGGATGAGGATTCAGTTTCATTTGCGGTGCTTGCATTATCCATTATTCTATAAACAGTTATAACAGTTTCAATCATAAGCAGTTACATACTTAAACAGTTTATCACATAAGCAGTCATGTGTTTAAACAGGTTAATACGTCAATACATATTCAGTCATCACACACTTATCATGCTCATGAATGCCCTAATCGCTTTTCTAGGACACCCTATAGCTCATTTGGACACGTGTGTGCGGTATAACTCGTGGTTAAGTATCGCTCTGATACCACTCTGTCACGACCCAAACCCGGCCCTATAGGTTTAGCACCGTAACCGGCCAGTAATCCGAGATTACCGAAGGCCTATTTAACAGTATTACAGTAAAACAGAGTACAGGGCCTGGCGGAAGCCAATACAGTAATAAAATAATGTCCAATGAGCTGTGACAGTCTGTATGCCAAAAAGATTTTTTCATACATATTTACGGAACAGTACATATACATACATGCCATTCAGTGAAACAGGGACTTAATCCCCACTCAACAGTACAGTAAACATTCAGTCTATACAATCCATTCGGTTATTACAAGCAGTGGGACAGTGCAAAAAGGGGAAGTACTAAAACACCCCTAAGCCTTAGCATGATATGCTCGGAACCTCGCAGTGAGGCACGTTGGTTGGCTTGACAAAACTGGAGCTTACTCCGACGCTTCTAGCTTTGATTCGGTGCCTGTACACCTACATATATATATGAGCAGTGAGCTAAAGCCCAGTGAATAACATAATGCGTAAAGGAGTTAAGAATGAATGTCCTTACAGTAATGAAAACAGTTCATTGATTCAGTATATCTGCCATTCAGTAATATGTGGTACATCCATTAGCATAGCAGTACAGTAAACGATAGGTCTTAAAAGACCGAACAATAATTGATGGCCATCAATCAGTAAACAGTAGTGGTTCTAACATGGGAACCGAGTCGATTAGACAAATCCACCCGTTCATAGACCGTCGGTGGGGTAGCAGTAACAGTAAACAATAATTGCTAAGGATGCCACAATACAGTTCAGAATATAGGACATACATTCATACAGTCAGCAATATCAATTCAGTAAACAGTTCAGTTCAGTATTTCAGAAGATAATCAATTGAACATATCTTTACACAATTGTTACTCACAGAGTTTGGGCTATAGTATGCTAGAGCGTGTCTCCCCGGAATGCCAACCCTATACAGTTAACAGAGTGAACACACACTAAGTTCATAGTTGGGAAAGATAATAACTTAATCCCTAAATGCCTCGGTGTGTTCTACATCTACATCCCCATTAAGATGCCTTAAACTAGGCCTAAGAATGCCTAGGATGAGATGAGGATGCAAAGATGTGAGCAGAAAACAGTTTCAGAATTTTCAGAAAAACAGAGTCTCGCTCGAGCGCAGGTTTCCCCGCTCGAGCGTACAAGCAAACAAAGGTCCCCGCTCGAGCGGCAACATCCCCGCTTGAGCGGACCAAAAAGTACTGGATAGGTGAAATCTCCGCTCGACGCCCGCTCGAGCGTGTCACCCAGTCCTCCGCTCGAGCGCCCAATACCCCGCTCGAGCGGATTGATGCACAGTGCAAGATGCTGGGAGCTCGATTTTCCCGCTCGAGCGGCACTACCCCCGCTCGAGCGGAAGTGCAAAATATGGAAATCCCAGATTGCACCTCCAAGCTTCAAACCAAGCTCAAATGCTAAAATTTCAGTCCTCTTGAGCCAATTTTCTGGAAAAACATAAGTAACTCATAGAACAACATGCTACAAAGGTCAATTTGAGAAATCAAGGCCCAAAGGTGTTTAATTCAAACCCAATTTCAAACCATTTTTCAAGAACAAGATGAACATGCAACATGCATGGATTCAAATCATTTCCAAACTTCAATTTGGTGCTCTAAGGAGCCAATTGTTCCAAAAACAAGATGAAAACATGGTTTATTCTCAAAACATGGACATGCATGTGATTATCTATGGAGAACAACCTCAAAAATGAGAGACATGTACATGCATGCAACAATTTAGCTCTATTCCAACACCTATGGACCAATCCAAGACTCAAATCACTAGAGGCTCAAGAACTAAGCATGAACAAGCTCAAATACATGAATGAAAGGTTGAATTCTCTTACCTAAGTCTTTGAATGCAAGACTAGAGGCTCAATTGACCATCTACACTTCAATTACCAAGCAATTCTTCAAGTAAATGCACAAATCAAGTTGAATCACTCTCCTAGCTCACCCTCTCTCTCTAGTTCGGTTGGGTTCTCAAAATGTGGCTGAGGAAGTGATTTGATCAACATGCAATAAGGCTCAATATAATGTTAAATAAGGGTCCACTCACAATGGCAATCACGTAAATAAGGCAACTCTTATAATTGGCTCATTTGAATCTAATTTAATCATACCTAATCACATTTTACTTAAATATACTATAAAATCACATAAATTACGATGATCATGAAACACTAAACGATTTCCAGTTCGGCCGCCGATAAGGCCTTCAATTAGCAGTTTAAACATAAAACATGAACAGATAATCAAATAGTCCGACAGATAGAATGCAATTTAATTAACATATACACAATCGATTCAGTTCCAGTTTCAGTCAGTCAGTTCAGTAATTTATTCGGTTCAATTATCAGTCATAATCAGTTCAGTTTAACGGTAATCAGTGCTTATTCGGTAAACAGTGACGAGGGTTGTTACATTAGTTCACAAACCAATACGGGGAACCTTGAACAGATGCTTTGTCCGCCAAGGGGAAGACTTTCCCTTCTGTGGATTTCCAGAGCCTTGGTACAATTGGGAGACGAAAACAAGATATTCGGGATTCAAGATTTTCTTCAGCCATCAGTTGCCAGAAGAAGAGGATAAACGGGCAGACCTCAGCATTGGCACAAATCAAGGCAGTGCCGTAAGCATAGACTTAGAAGAAGATGAGCTTTTGGGAAAAGCGCTGGTTGACATACTGACGAGTTCTACTGCTAGAGCTGAGACTGCCAACTTGGGGGATAGTTTTATCATCTCAATGATCGGGGATAACCCAACAGAGGATTTCTCCAGTTTTATCGTGGATGCATATGAGGCTCCACGCCTGGTCAGGAAGTTTGAGAAGGGCATCATCAGCAGTTCTAAATCGGAAAGTCAGTCTGAATCTGATTCCACTGAGTCTGTGGAGTCGGAGTCAGATTCAAGTTCCTCTGAGTTTGGTACTTCCGGGAGTGGTGACCTGGATACCAAGGTCTTGTCCGGATTGTCTTGCAGCTTTTCTTTTGAGTCTATTGTAACTGAAGATCTAGACTTTTTGCATGGGAATGCTGTGGACTTTGCCTACTTCTCTGTGCCTTTGGTTTGTTGTACTGATCTTAATTTTCAAAATTTTGACATAAACGAAGAGGAAGAAATTCCCCGGGCTTTAAAAAACTTGGTTGACCAAGATGAGGAGAGGGGTGTTAAGCCCTGTACGGATGAAATCATTGCTATTAATGTGGACACTGTGAAGGATCCGCGCTTGGTCCAGATTGGGTCCACGTTGTCTTCGGAGGAATGTGAGCGTTTAATCGCTTTATTAAAAAATTTCAAAGATGTTTTCGCGTGGTCCTACGAAGACATGCTTGGAATCGACCCTGAGATTGTACAGCACCGGATCTCTCTTGACCTTGAGGCCTGACTAGTGAAACAAAAACTGTGTAGAGTTCACCCAGATTGGGCTTTGAAGATTAAAGAAGAGGTTACCAAATAGATCGAGGCGGGGTTCTTGCATGTATCGGAGTATCCGACATGGTTGGCCAATATTGTTCTAGTTCCGAAGAAAGACGGCAGAATCAGAGTCTGTGTTGACTTCAGGGATCTGAATAAAGCCAGTCCGAAGGACGATTTCCCCTTGCCACAAATTGACGAGTTGGTAGACTTCACCGCGGGCCATGCATTGTTATCATTCATGGATGGATTTTCCGGGTATAACTAGATCCTGATGGCTCTTGAGAACAGAGAGAAAACTGCATTCACAACTTCGTGGAGGACCTACTGCTATCGTGTTATGCCGTTTGGATTAAAGAATGCTGGGGCCACTTATCAAAGGGCTGCGACCACCATTTTGCATGACATGATCCACAAAGAAGTTGAGGTGTATGTGGATGACATGATTGTCAAGTCCAAAGATCGAGAGGGCCACTACACGGCGCTGGAGAAATTCTTTCAGCGGATCAGAGTGGATCAGAGAGTATAGATTGAGGTTGAACCCGCAGAAGTGTACTTTTGGGGTAACAACAGGAAAGATGCTGGGTTTCTTGATTACACAAAGGGGAATTGAGGTAGATCCTTTCAAAATCAAGGCCATCCTAGAAATGCCACCACCAAAGACTGAAAAGGAGGTGCGGGGCTTTCTAGGCAAAGTGCAATTCATAAGACGGTTTATTTCCAAATTAACCTTGACTTGTGAACCGCTATTTGGTCTCTTGAAGAAAGGGAAGAAGTTCCAGTGGGACGATCACTGTCAGTTTGCTTTTGAGCAGGTCAAGCAGTATCTACAAAATCCGCCTATGTTATCACCGCTAGAACCAAGAAGACCGCTGATTTTATACTTGTCAGTGACAAATTCAACTATGGGGTGTATGTTGGCTTAGGAGTCAGAAGCCAAGGAGGAAAAAACCATTAACTACCTGAGTAAGAAAATGCTGGACTATGAGACCCGTTACACTCCCCTTGAGAAAGCTTGCCTAGCCTTGGCATGGGCTACCCGGAAGTTGAGGCACTACCTATTAGCCCACTCTGTAATTCAGGTTTCAAGATTGGATCCTATCAAATATCTCTTCGAGAAACCAGCATTTACGGGTAGGCTAGCTTGTTGGTTGCTTATCCTTTTCGAATTTAATCTCAAATATGTCACACGCAAGTCGGTTAAAGGGAGAGCTGTAGCTGAATTTTTGGCGGACCACCTAGTGAAGGGAGATGAAGCAGTGGAGTATTTGTTCCCAGATGAAGATATTTTGCAAATAGAGGAGGAAACGTGGACGATGTACTTTGATGGAGCGTCTAAACAATACGGTTATGGGATCGATGTGTTGCTAATAGCACCCGATGACTCCCATATACCCTTAGCCTTCAAACTTCGGTTCAAAGTGTCCAATAACGAAGCAGAGTATGAGGCGTGTATTGCTAGTTTGGAAGTTGCCCTAGAACTAGGGGCAATAAGGTTGGACGTCATCGGAGATTCGAATTTGGTTGTTTCTCAAGCCAACGAAGATTGCGAGTTAAAGAAGAGAAAATGAATGTGTACCATCAGGCCTTGGATATGCTAATTTCGAGGTTTGAAAAGCTTACGTTTACCCACCTGGTAAGGGAGAACAACAGGTTTGATGATGCACTAGCAACTCTATCTTCTATGGTAGACATTCCATTGGGAGTCCGGATGCATCCAATCATCATTGAACAGAAGTATACGCCTGCTTATGAGACTATTGCTGTAATAGATGAGGCTTTAGACAAGAACCCCTGATACTACGATATTTGGAATTTCCTAGAAAAGGAGGCGTATCCACCAGAGGCAAATGCCAAGGATAAAAGGGGAATACGGTGTTTGGCTGTCCAATTTATCATCTGCGGGGGCAAGTTGTACAAGATAGGTCATCTGGGAATACATAAGGTATGTGTTGAGGAAGAGGAATCAAAGCGTCTCATGGAGGCCATTCACGGAGGAGATTGCGGACTCACATGAATGGTGTGATGTTGGCCCGAAAAATCCTTAGACAAGGTTACTATTGGTCAACCATGGAGGAGGATTGTATTGGTTTTGTGTGGCGATGCCACAAATGTCAGATCCATGCCAATCACATGAATATTCCTCTATCTAAGCTCTATAACATGACTTCACCATGGCCATTTTCTGCTTAGGGATAGATGTTATCGGCACAGTCACGCCAAAGGTGTCAAATAGACATGAGTTTATTTTGGTAGCGATCGACTACTTCACTAAGTGGGTGAAGGGCCAATCCTACTCTGTGCTAAAGGCGTCGCATGTGGCTAAGTTTATCAAGAACAACATCATCTGTAGGTATGGGGTTGCGAATGAAATTATCTCCGATAATGGGTCGCATCTTAAGAAAGGGGTGCCGGATCTGCTCGGGAAATATAATGTGGCTTTCCATAAGTCATCGACCTACATGCCACAGACCAATGGAGCTGTCGAGGCTGCTATAGACTCGACTTTCTTCACGCCCCCTTTCAGAGAGCTCGAATTGGTCCTACAGTTCGGACTCCTGTCACGGTTTTGAATCTAATCTCACAAATTGCAATGTGAGACTGATAAACACCAAAGAGTCCAAATCTGGAAAATCGTTTCGGAAAATTGATTTTGAATCAAAAAGCGCCAAAAAATGGATTGATTTGCCAAATTATAGAGTCGCCATCTAAATATTTTATTTTTGGGAAATTTAGGAAACCCTAACTCGTGCCAAAGGCCACGTGTCCGTCATCACCAAAGTTGCCTCGGCTCAGGAACTTGGGTACGAGAGGGGAAGGTCCTGAAATGAGCACCCCCGCTCGCCCGATCAAAGGATCGACCTCTACTAAACATGATATGTTGTTTTATAAACGCATGTGTTCTTGTCTGGTTCTTAGCTAACTTTACTATGTGACGCACACATACAAGTATAGACTAAGTCGCAAGACTTAGAACGAATTCAACTCATGTTTGCTTTCGAAAAAATGGTTTGAAGTTGCCACCCTCAAGTGGGCTAAAACGCGGATTTGCCACCTCAAGTGGGCTAAAAACATGATTTTGCCACTTCGCAAAGTGGGCTTAAAACTCGCATTTATCGAATTGTTCTAATTCAAACAATCAAGCCTTCATCCACAGGCATTCATGTAGTTTAACAAGTAAGCACATAGCCTCATGGCAAGCATGCAAAACATGGTAATATGGAAATCACACTCATGCAAGTATGCTAAAGCGTAAAACTTACAGTGTACTCCAAGCCAAAATAAAAGCTAGTTAGAAAAATGCATGATCCTAACTATATAAGATGCCTAATGCAACACGTGCAATAATGCAATTAAATAGGCTCAGCTATCTAAGATGGCATATGAATGCAACAATTTGATATACGTATTCAAAGAAGTATTGAAATACGATGCAGTTTGAATGATGCGTTGAGCCTCGGTGCATGTAAGACAAATGAATGATGCAAACATGCAAGCATAAGGTATGCTAATCAAAACGTGCCCTAATCTAACCATCAAAAGTGGATAAATAAAAGGGAGAAAGATGTGGGGTTGGAAGACATGCACACACGCACGCACACTTATTACAACATTGCGCCCTCGCGAAGGAGGGTCCGAATAAATAGGCTAAGCTAAGCTAATTATTACAAAACAGAACTAATTAACTATTCTAGTTAACTAATTATTACAACATAATTGAATAACTAGCTATGCTAAGCTAATTAAAATATTACAAAATAGATTAAACTAATTAATTACAACACATGTATTAATTAGTTACAACTAGCTAGTAAAGCAATTAAGTGGCCTCGCAGGCGAGGGAGACATGCATGCTCGGTTGGCTTCCTCCCGAAAATCCATTGCCTTGCCATCGGCTGCCTCTGTTTGCACTCATTGTGATCTCTGAACATTGAACCAACTTCCAGATTGCTTCTGTCCCATCACAGGAACACTTCTGTACAAAAATTGATTGGTGGCCGATCGGTCACAGAAGATGGCGGTCGGCCACTGATTTTTCCAGACTCCAACTTTTGCTGCAACAGAGAGCAACAGAGGCAAAGCAATGTATTTTTCAAGGAATGTGTGTACTACTACCCTCCTTATCATTTCTCAAGCTCAAAGGAGTATGGCACTTGGCTCTCAAGCCACCAATCAACCATTTTCAATGCATGATGGCCAAAGATCTGAGCTTGTACAAGCTTAATGAATGCACAAATAAGACTCGAAGTGCCACCACCCTATCATGCATGATCAAGGGTGACGGCGACAAGAAATGCGACACGTTTCATCACTTTGAGTATGAAACGTCCCACATTTCTTGTGTTTGGATTAATGTCCGATCCAAACACATGCAACACATATGCTTATCTTGCTCATGTTTTACTTGGTTCATTTTATTTACTCATTTTAGCATTGCCAAGCCATTCTTTAACCGGTTAAGTCCCAAGTGATTGTCCTCTAATGAGAGAGGGGTCAACCAAAGGATGCTTTAAGACATGAGAGAGATCATGCCTTTGGCTAGGAGGAACCCTCAAAAGAAGGTTAAAGCCATTGAGCACAAGCTCTATCTCAAGCTTAAACACAATCATAAGGTTAACTAACCCTCAAAACAAATGGAAAAATGAAGAAATGAGGGAGATTGCAGACTTTTTTAGTGCTGAAATGGCATGAAAAATAATGCTACAACATGCAAGCAACACATGCACAATATGTTAAGAGCTAAAAGCATCAAAACTAGTGAAGAACGCTACACTAGAGGCATGCAATATCAAGCTCAAATGACCAAACTAGCTCAAAACAGAGCTAAAACATGCCAAAACAGTGGCCAAAACATGCTGAGATTAAAGCATAAAAGGCAAGAAAAAACATGCTCATGTGTTACGCTACAAACAAGACTCAAAGCATAACTCTCAAAAGAAATGAAAGAGTGATGTAAGTGAGAGTGTGACAGAGCTATACATGCTGAAATCACATGTTAAATGATGCTACAACATGCAACCATCTCAAGCAAAACATGTTAGAGGCCTTAAAACACAAAGCTAGTGAAGCCATTTACACTATAACCATGCAAGACAAGGCTCATATGACCAAGAAGGCTCAAGATAGAGTTAAAGCATGCTAAATCAGTAGCAAAAACATGCTAAGATCAAGTCACAAAAAAGTAGAAAAACATGCTCACATGTTAGGCTATCTACACTTGCAAACAAGACACAAGGAGGGGAGGCCACCCCCTCCTATTTTGGACCTCAAAACATACTTTTCACCACTTAAATTCCCCTAGAATTCAGTGGTGAAAAGGACAAAAAAGGTTGCTTTAAAAGCTTTGAAAAATGGTACAAAAGGTTTCACAAGCCAAAGAGCAAAAGAGGAGACACCCCCCCTAACTCAACAAGGCTTAACCCAACATTTTAAAACCTTAAAAATAGAGTTTTTTATGGCTGAAAAACCAGGTCAAAATAGTGTAAAAAGATGGCCAAGCAATTAATTAAAACAAAGCTTTAAAGAGGTAAGCCATATACCTTTGAAGCACAGCAACAAACAGCAATAATTCTGAGCTAAAACCACTCTTATGAGCTCAAACCAGGCCTCAAAGAACCTCAACTCCAAGATTGAAGGTGTTTGGTCAAGGGTCTCAGGGAAAATGTGTAGAGAATTCTCACTTTCAAGCACAAAATAGGAAGAGAGAGAGGATTCTAGAGACAGAGAGAGGAAATTTGCTCACAAATTTTTGTAACCCCTCAAATGGGGGAGAGACCCCCCATTGTATAGAAAAACAAGCCAAAGGCTTGCCTTCATCCTTCCATACACGTGTATGGAGATGAGCATCAGTGATCAACAGTTGGCATAGCTGGCAAACAAATATCTGAAAAAGGAGAAAAATGGCCATCGACCATCATAAGTGGCCGACCGGCCACACATGTAGCCGACTGGCCGTTAGTGTGGCCGACTGGCCACTACTGATGGCCGGCAGGCACAAGCCATGGCTAATGGACATTGGGGATGGCCAGCAAGCCACCCTCTCCTCCAGATCCAAAGCAACAAGCACTTGGTCCACAACCAAACACAAAACAGACAAGATTAGAGGCTCCAAGGCAAGGTGCTTAGCCGAGACCTTTAGGGACTCAAAACGAACACGAGGGAGCACAATCACCGGGTGTTCAAACGGTGACATCCAAGTCTTGAGGACGGTCAAAAATGGGGTGTCTACAGTTGCCCCTCTTTGATAGAACTCAGAAGTCATGAAACGACGGGAGTGAATGTCAATGCCTAGAGACGACCCATTTTTGACAAGGCCGAAGACTTAGACAAACAAGTAATCAAAACAAAGAATGGTTGCATCCACAGGCTGCCTACGTATCCTTTTGCAAGGAATCAAACCAGCGTAGTTCTGGGGCAAGATGGAAACGATATGCACGATGTAGAACATAACTTATGATCATGCAATGAGATTGTAATGAAACATCAAGATGCAAATGCCATGCAGAGAAACGTTACAACAAACTCATACATAAGCAAGTTAACACGAACCAAGCCACATTTCATGCAGAAAGGATGTAAGAAAATTATGCAAGCTTAACTATGCATCATGTAGGAAAGGTAAAGGACCGCAACTGTCGGGCGCACCCGGGGGGGCAAACCAGATCCCAACGCATGGCACACGCGAGGAGAGAAGTAATGATAACAAGTGAAACACATTCAACCGTTATGTAATCAAAGCAAAGAGCGGTATAAGCATCGAAATCTGTCCAGATGCATTTAACCAAAGCGTCCTAATGTGCCACGCGTGAGAGGGAAAAGGGGGCGGTGTAAACACCGGAGGGTGGTATAAACATCAGAGCACGTTCCAATGTTTCTAACCAAAAACAGAGAGGTATAAGCGTCGAACCACGTTCCAAACTCTTCTAACCGAGGAGTGGTATAAACATCGGGCACACGTCCTAAGTGTTTCTAACCAAAGGGGTGGTATAAGCGTCGGACAGACATCCCAAACACTTCTAACCGGGGGATGGTATAAACATCGGGCACACGTCCCAAGTGTTTCTAACCAATGGGGTGGTATAAGCGTCGGACACGCATCCCAAACGCTTCTAACCAACAAGGTGTTGGTGTATGTATCCGAATGTTTCTAACCAACGAGGAGTCGGTGTAAACACCGGGTGTACCCGAATGTTTCTAACCAACGAGGTGTCGGTGTAAACACCAGGCGTACCCGAATGTTTCTAACCAACGAGGTGTCAGTGTAAACACCGGGCGTACCCAGATGTTTCTAACCAACGAGGTGTCGGTGTAAACACCGGGCGTACCTGGATGTTTCTAACCAACGAGGTGTCGGTGTAAACACCAAGCGTACCTGAATGTTTCTAACCAACGAGGTGTCGGTGTAAACAACGGGCGTACTCGAATGTTTCTAGCCAACGAGGTGTCAGTGTAAACACTGGGTGTACCCAAATGTTTCTAACCAACAAAGGAGTTGGTGTAAACACCGAGCGTACCCGAATGTTTCTAACCAACGAGGTGTCGATGTAAACACCGGGTGTACTTGAGTGTTTCTAACCAACAAAGGCGTCCAAAGGACATGAATGATCTTACCTGGAGTTCCTCTGAATGAACCGTGCATACAATATCGTGCCTTATGCTGTTGGGGATCTTCTACTTTTTCTTGGTTACACTTTCAAACCACAGGTACTACTTTTCTTCCTGGCCATGTTCACAACTTTCCTTATTCTCCAACAGGGTGACAGACTAGGTTGGTTCAGTATCCAGAATTAAGGTGCATATATGCTACCTCAACCTATGGGGCTTCCATACAGATTTCAAGCCTGGAATACACCCCTAGGTATTTAAACCAGACTTTAGTCTCGGAAATTCCGAACCTTTGTGTTCTAGGCATTAACCATTCGAACTCTAGTTTCCACCGTCGCAGTTGATCTCCTAAGAACTCATTGCAAACACAGCCAAGATGTCTTTGACAGGGAATGGTACTTAGGGAGAGCACTTCTGATCGCCATTCTGGCTTTGAAGCATGTATGAGCTTGAGCTTGAGGTAGAGGTACATTCATACTTCAGAGCATTGACAAGGCCTGAAGAGGTACATTCAGAATGCAATCTCGGAATTTGCTGAAGGTGAAACAAACTCAGATGCTCCAAATTTTCCCTCTTTTCTTGTGCTTTGCAGCCTGGAAGCTATATAGCTTCAGTTAGGTCCTCGTTCTATTGTTCTCATATGACCTGGGTTGAACCCTGTAGTTTTATGAAAGAACAAATCCTGTTTTGCACATATGTGGAGAACGACATAGCACTCTGAGTACAAAACGATTTATTTTTGAAATTGAAATTAAGAAATAAATTCTTAACCGGGTATTAAGCCTACGACTGACCACAGCACACCACGACTCAACAAAGGAAAACAAAGGTAAACAACCTAAACACATTTAATGACACTCGAAACGACTCAAAACAAGAATCGAGACAAATAAAAACACACACATAACACTCAGATGTGTTACGAAGGCGAGAGACCTTTTGGTTCACGCGGAGCCTGTTTCTCTAGGTATTGTTTCCCACCCTTTCTCATTTGTGATTCTCACATCACTTTTGTAATATCCTTATTCTGTAGTATGCTAATTGGTCCTTAACATGAATATGATTATGTGTTTGATATGATTTTGCGTGCCATTATGTGAAAATATGTGGTTTTGAATTTCTATCTGTTCACCGTAGGAATATCTGTTTGATTGTCTGCTTTAGAAATTAAATTGAAGGCCCAATCGGCCACCGAAACCGAAATTGGTCGCACCATTGTGATTGGTATAATTTTTAGAGCATACGGTGAAGTTTAATTGAAAAATTAATTTGGACCAGATTAAATTAATTAAATTGATGAATTAGTGCCCAATTATTTATTATTATTAAATTGGAATTAGTGGGGCTTTATATAAAGGGCCATATACACTCTCATGGTTTCTTTTTGAGCTCAAAATCTGAGATATACATTTGAGAGGGTGAGAAGGCCGGCTATAGAGAGAGAGAGAAGGGAGAATTGTGCAATTTTGGCCTTGAAGCTTGATAACTTTGAAGCTATACTCAAGAATTTGCTATTGATTAGAGAAATTGAGCCTCTAGGTAGGTAATTGATCTTGAATTCAAGTTTGAATAATGGTCAAGAACATGGATTAAATTCATTATAAGGAAATTGAGTTGATTTTGTTGTATTTGAAGTCATGGAATGCATGCATGTGCATAATAGCCATGAATCTGTATAGTTGAGCATGAAAAATATGATCCATGTAGAATTGTAGCTAGAATCCATGCTTGTGACCACCATTTGTACAATTTGAGTTGAAATGGAAGTTATATCTCACATGCATGTACCATTCATAAGAAGTATGAGCTTGAATGCATGAAATTGTTATGTTGAAAGTGAATTTGGTATAGATTGGGACATGCATGTGATTAATTTGTGAAATTGAGCTCCATTGTGTTGTAATTTGGTATTGGTACCATGTTAGTATATGATTATGTGAAGTTTGAGCCAAAAGCATGCATCTAGAACCATTGAATGTCGAATTAGAGCTCAAGAACATGTTCTGGAAAACCCAGAGAATTTGATGTCCGCTCGAGCGGGGAAACCGCCGCTCGAGCGTGAATTTCGTGCTCCCAGTATTTTTGCAGACTTGGATGTCTGCTCGACCTGGGAAGTTCACGCTCGAGCGGGGAGCTATGTAGACAGACCTTCAGCTCGAGCACCAAACTTCATGCTCGAGCGTAATTTTGATGCATCCAGCACTTTTGCAGACCTCATGGGTCCGCTCGAGCGGGGAAGTCCACGCTCGAGCGAGGACCTTGTTTTCTGAAATTTTGAAAAGACATTTTGAGTTTCGTTTTCCGTCCTCTTTCACTTCTAAGTACTCTTAGGCATGCATTGAGCATTTTAATTGAGTTAAAGAGATAAGAATGAAGCCTAAAGAGGAAAATGTGGATTTAGAACGGATTGAATTGTTTGTGACCCTTTTATGTTCTGGAATGTGAAGGGTCAAGCTCCAGGGCAAACCAACCAACCGATCACTGTGAGTAATATCTTAACAAAGATATCTGAAATATGTTGTTGTCCAAATTACTTACTTCTATGTAATTTTTATAAGTTCGTTGATTCGATTGGTGGACAATGTTGCTATGCAAATGAATGGGCCAGAGGCCAGTTTGATCTGAATGATAGAGTGAATGGGCCAGAGGCTGTTTTGAAAAGAATGAATGGAAAGGCAGTATGCAGATAAAGCAGAAATCAGTGTATTGTGCAGTGTGTGAAGTGTATTGTACAGTGTGTGCAGTGTATAGCCAGTATAAAGCAGATTGCGTGTGTGCAGTGTATGTGGTGTACAGATAATGTAAAGTAGAATTGAAAAGACAGAAAGGGAAAATATACCTCCCAGGCTCGCCAGTAGCCTCCGACCAGATGTCCGCTGCGGCAGGATGAAGAGCTCATGTATCCATAAAGTGTGGCTAGGCTTGCGCCACCCCAGTCATAGTGCCAGATCCGCATCACGTCCACTAATGCACTCAGCAGATAGAGAGCGACTGTGTTCTCCTGGTCGACGAAGAGGGTGGTACCCAGCAAAAACATGATGAACCTCGCGGATCGTAGGCGCCTGTACCCTGAAGTGGTCCTCGAACCAAGAATACCTCACGAATCCTGGCCGGGAGAGAGGTGGCCGAGCGCCGAGCAAGAACATCTGGGCAGCGTCCTACTCATCTATATCAGCGTCAAAGGGAATCGGATCACCCCCCACTCCGATGCCGGTGAGCATGGAGAAGTCAAAGGGAGTCATCGTCATCTCCCCCGCTGCGGAAAGGTGGAAGGAATCGGTGGTGTCCCACTACCTCTCCACCAGCGCGCCAAGAAGGGGCCTACTCGCAGTGAGGCGCGAGAGTCCCATGCAGAAAACGCCGAAGCTGGCCTGATCAATGATGTGGCAGACCGCATGGGGCAACTCCATGTACTAACCTCGGGCAATGGTATTCCATACCCCCAGAAGGCATGGGAATCTCCCTGTGTTCAAAGACAAATAGTTGCGAAGCAGTATCAGAAATGCAGTGTTTGAAAGCATTCAGAATTGATGAAAATGCAGTGTGTGTGCATGTGTTCGAGTTGACACAGATATCATGTATGATTATGCTCAGGGTGAACTAGACACGTGATGTATCAGTGTGTTTGGGTTATTCAGTTAAAAAAAAAAGTGTTGGCTATTCGAGGCATGCGATCTACATTGCAGACAGTAAAGAGAAAGGGTATACCTCAGAGGCGCCGTAAGAAAGATGCCACTCCAGCTCGCGCAGCAGGAGGTCCTCTGGAGTGCCTCGCACGAAGCTCCTGAACTGACGGATGCTATCAGGAGGCAGTATGTGTATCGCCGGCCGGTATGTCGCCGGGTCGAATGGTTGAATGCTAAGAGGTAGGAGCTCGACCTCAGGGTCCGTGTCCATCTCCGGGGGAGTCCCACCCCGTGGAATGTCGTCTGCCATCTCAAGAAGAGTGCAAAAATGGCCGAGGGTATGGAAAATGGGTGAAAATGCGAAAAGTCAACCCAAAAGTCAACCTAGAGGAGTGAAAAATGGGAAAAAAGGTCGGAGTGTGGGAAAAGGCACAAAGATTGAGGTAAACTCGGGGGAAACAAACCCCAAGTGGTGGAAATCAAGAATGTGGCATCGAAAACGTGTTTTGTTCGGTTCAAAGTGTGTAAAACGAAGAGGGTTTTGCGAATTGAACATTGCGGAAGGCTCGAAAATAAGGGAAAAGCTCGGATCTAAGGGTGAAGAATGACCTAGAGAGAGAGAGCACTGATTTTCGACTAAGGGAAAGTGAAAGAATAGGGTTTGAGGCCCTATATTTAAAGACCTGAGGTGAAATGTCAAAACTGCCCCGAAATTGCCATTTTTGGCCGATCGGCCAAATTGTTAGCCGATTGGCTAAATTGTTGGCCGATGAACTCTGTTTGTGGCCAATGGATGGCCGATGGCCTCCCGTTGTGGTCGATGCACCTCTAATGCCCTTGTTTGGGTCATTTATGTTGATTGGTATCCTTATCTCTCAAGACAGTGCAAGAAAATACACTTTTGGAGCTTAATCAGCCTTCGTGTTGACCTCGAACCGTGTTCTCCGTGCGCGGCACTTGATACGCCCGAGGTGTATCCTTTTTCGTATCCTTTTGTGTATTGTGAGATTCGGAAATCACTTTGAATATGTTACATTACAATGTTTTGTCATGTTTGTAATAAGCGCGCTTGTTATACGTCTTTTCGCTCTCGCATTGAGCGTGCCTCGTCTTTCTTTGAAGTTGCATTTCAACATCGCAAATGACATGCCTTTACCATGCTTCCGTTGAATATGCGCCTCTCTTTGTTGTTGCATTGTTATGCACACACTATGTGCGTTGTCGCACACATTTCCTTGCATTGTTATGCACTCTTTCTCGCATTGCTTTACACATTGTATGCGTTGTCGCGTATGCTTTACTTATATGTGTTTATGCATTTCTTGCTTTACACATTGCTTGCGTTGTCGCGCATGCTTTACTTACATGTGTTTATGCACTCTTTCTCACATTGCTTTACATATTGTATGCGTTGTCGCGTATGCTTTACTTACATGTGTTTATGCCTTCATTGCTTTACACATTGTATGCGTTGTCGCGCATGCTTTACTTACATGTGTTTATGCCTTTCTTGCTTTACACATTGCTTGCGTTGTCGCGCATGCTTTACTCACATGTGTTTATGCTTATCCTCGTATTGCTTTACACATTGCTTGCGTTGTCACGCATGCTTTACTTACATGTGTTTATGCCTTCATTGCATTGTTATGTATTCCACACATTGCTTGCGTTGTCGCGCATGCTTTATTTACATGTGTTTATGCCTTCATTGCATTGTTATGCACCACTCGGCTTGCGTTGTCGCACATGCCCTCCTTGCATTGTTATGCCTTCATTACATTGTTATGCATCACACTTAGGTTGCATTGTCATGCACCCCTCCGCATTGTTATGCAGCGCACTTAGGTTGCATTGTCATGCACCCTTTACTCGCGTTGTTGCGCACACTTGTTGCATTGTCATGCACCTTTTTACTTGCGTTGTCACGCACGTTTTGCTCGTATTGTTATGCGTACACTTAGGTTGCATTGATATGCATCCCTTGCTTGCATTGTTATGCATGCTCTCTCTTGCATTGTTATGCACCCACACTCAGTTGCGTTGTCACGCACTTTTCACTTGCATTGCTGTGCATATTTCTAACGATATTGTACCTATTAAGTTTCTTTCTTATGCAGGCACGATATTGTATGTACGGTTCATTTGAAGTTGGCGCGACCAAACGAACCAGACGGTATTGTATGTACTCCGCGTGAGACGTAGTGAGAATTGTATAATTCTCTTGCATCCTTTCTGCATGCAATGTGGTTTGATTCTTATTCGCTCGCTTAAACTGTTGCATGTTATGCTTCATTACAACTCTCTTTGCATGATCATAAGTTATGTTCGGCATTGTGCATGTCATTTGCATCTTGCCCCTGCCTGCGGGCACATATCTTTGTTATCTTGTATGCTTGTCCAAGTCTTCGGCCTTGTCGAAAATGGGTCGTCTCTGGGCTTTGACATTCACTCCCATCATCTTATGACTTTTGAGTTCTGTCAAAGAGGGGCAACTGTAGACACCCCATTTTTGACCGTCCTCAAGACTTGGACGTCATCGTTTGAACACTCGATGATCATCCATGCTTGTGTTCGCTTTGAGTTCCCAAAGGTCTCGACCGTGCGCCTTGTCTTAGGATCTCTCAACTTGTCTGTTTTGTGCTTGGTTGTGGACCAAGGACTTGTGGTTTTGCTTTTGAGGGAAGAGGGTGGCTTGTTGGCCATCCCTTCAACCCATCGGCTAAGGTATGATGCCATCGGCCATAAGTGTTGGCAGATCGGCACTCTTTTTGGTCGATCGACCATATTTTTGAGCCGAGACCTTTCCATCTGCTTTTTGTAGATATTTTGTGCCAGCTGTGACAGCTGGTGGGCACAATTTTCATCCTCCATACACGTGTATGGAGGGATTGCATTCAAGACTCAAGCTTGTTGAACAAGCTTGAGAATTGAAATTCTATAAGAAGGGAGCCTCCTCTCCCTTTCCAGAGGTTCTGGAAATTTGAGATACAAGTTCTATATCTCTCTCTCTCTCTCTGTGTATTTTACCTCTCTCTCTTGTTTAGCCTTTGTTTGTGCCCAAAAGTGTAATATCTTCACACTATTGCACACAAACACCTACTAGAACACCATCCTTTGGTTGTTGAGGTCCTTAGGAGTTGGTTTTAGAATTTTTGGAGTGGTTTAAGCTTGGAAAAGCTGCTGGAGTTGTGTTCTTGAAGGTGTTCTTCAAGGGTGAGTAAACTACCTTTTAATCCCCCATTTTGGCTTAAGCTTTTAGACCCACTTGCATATTGTTTTAAGCTTAATTTTCTACTACAAATTTTTTTTTAATTTTTCATGCTTGTGATGTTTGTTTAAGGTCACTTTTGTGTTGGGGTAGTCTACCCCCCTCTTAGGCCTTGTTTGGCCTTGTTTTGTGCCTTCCCTTTTGAGCTTTGGAACCATCTTGCTTTGACCTTCTCACCACTGAAATCTAGAGGATTTTCAGTGGTGGAGAGGTGGTTTTGGAGTCTTGAATAGGAGAAGGACACCCCTCTCTCCTTGTGTCTCATTTGCTAGTATAAATGGCTCATATTGGTAGCATGTTTGCTTAGCATGTTTTGGCTTCATTTCAGCAAGTATTTGGTGTTATTTTGCCATGCTATAACTCTGTTTTAAGTTGGTTTGATAGCCTCTTACATGCATCATGCACTTGTAGTGTAATCCTCTCTATTGCCTTAACATGCACCTTGCATTTGGGTCATCATTCTTGCTTGTTTTGGCTCAACTCAAAGAAGCTTTTAGTCATGTTTTACCATGCTCTAACTCTGATTTGTATTGTCTTGGTCATGCATGCATTGTTTTGTATAGCCTTGGTTCAATCTAGCTTGTTGGCTTTGAGTGTCCAAGTCATTAGCATGCATTGTTTAGACCATTTTTATGATTTGGCATCATTTCATATGAGATTTCAGTCCATATAATGTGGTAATGCATTCACATTTGTCACCTTTTCCATGTATTGAGAGGTTGGTGTTTTATGCCTCAAGAATGAGTCATTGTGCATGCTATCATACTTAGGCTTTTGGGATGCCATCTCAGTGGGTTTTTGGGCTTATTTTGACGTGCCATAACTCTATTTTTCATTGGTTAAGTCATGCCATGCTTGGTTGTAATAGGTGTAGTGTAACACCCCTTGTTAGCTTTGCATGCCTCATGCCTTTTGGACTTTTGTTCTAGCTTGTGTTGGCTAGGTTCAAGCATGCTTTTGATCTTGTATTGACCTACCTTGGGACTGTTTTGGGTGCCCTTGGCCCTTTGGGGCTTGCTTTGCATGGCCATGGTGTAAGTCCTTTTGCTATCTTCAAGCTTTGAGCCTCTTGATATGCTACACTTGCATTGTTTGGTCGATTTTGGCATCATTCCATGCTTAATTTCAGGGCCTATAGTATTGTCACATGTTCATACTTTCCACTCTTTAAGTGCCCTTAAGAGTTGGTATTGTGATATCCCTGTTCCGTAGTATGCTAATTGGTCCTTAATTTGAGTATGATTATGTGTTTAGCATGATTTTGTGTGCCATTATGTGAATATATGTGATTTTGAGATTTTATCTGTTCACCGTAGGAACACCTGGTTGAATAATCTGCTTTGGAAATTAAATTGAGGGCCCTATCGGCCACGGAACCCGAAATTGATTACGCCATTGTGATTAGCGTAATTTTTGAGCCTACGGTGAAATTTAATTAGAAATTGATTCGGGTTAGATTAAATCGATTAAATTGATGAATAGTGCCAAATTGCTTTACTATTATTATTATATTGTGAGTGGGGATTTATGTAAAAGCATTTTGGACTCAATTCCCTTCCTTGTACTTCATTTGGGCTGATCAACCCTCTAGAGAGAGGCAAGGCCGGCTGTTAGAGTGAGAGATGAGAGAATTGTGCAAGTTTGGCCCAAAGCTTGGGAATCTTGGAGATTTAGCTCAAGAATTAACTAGAGCTTAGGAGATCAAAGCTTCTAGGTGAGTAATTCTTGGATTGAAGTT
Source organism: Camellia granthamiana (assembly GCA_036172215.1). Classification (NCBI taxonomy): domain Eukaryota; kingdom Viridiplantae; phylum Streptophyta; class Magnoliopsida; order Ericales; family Theaceae; genus Camellia; species Camellia granthamiana. The sequence goes on along the minus strand of JAXFYN010000024.1, from coordinate 2,042,467 downwards.
TGTAATCTTGTGTGCTCAAGCTAATTTGGTGATCAAGGATGAGATTGAAATGAGATGGAGCTGAATTTGTTGTAATGAAGACCCATATATGCATGCATGTGTATAATTGTCTTGAATATTGCATGTTTGAGCTTAATGGGTATGATCCATGTAAATTGTAGTTGAAACTCATGTTTTGATCACCAATTGTGCATTTAAGTTGAGAATGTAGCTAATTCATCACATGCATGTACATATTGTGAGAATGGGAGCTTGAATGCATGAATTTGTACATTGTTAATGAGTTTGACATATTTTGGGGCATGCATGTAGATAAACCGAGAAATTGAGCTCCATAATAATGTGTTTTGATGTGTGTGCCTTGTTAGCATGATTATATTTGAGATTTGAGCCATTGCATGCAAGTAGTGTAGTTGGAAAATCGAAATGAAACCCAAGAACACAATTATGAGTTTTCTAGAATTTTGAGGTCCGCTAGAGCGAGGAACATGACGCTCAAGCGGGAAAATCGTGCTCCCAGCACTTTTGCAGAGTTGGATGTACGCTCGAGCGGGACATCTCACGCTCGAGCGGGGAGTTTTGTAGACAGGCCTTCCGCTTGAGCTCTTTATTACACGCTCGAGCGTATTTTTCATGCAACCAGTACTTTTGCAGGCCTTAAGGGTCCGCTCGAGCGGGTAAGTTTACGCTCGAGCGGGGGGCCCTGTTTTCTGAAAGTTTGTTCATGCGTTCTGTGTTTCGTTTTCCGTTCTCTTTCACTTGTAATCACTCTTAGGCATATGTTAAGTATTGTAAATGAGTTAATGAGATAAGAATAAAGTCTAAAGAGGAATATGTGAATTAAGGAACGGATTGAATTGTTAGTGACCCTTTTGTGTTCATGTAATGTGTAGGGTCAAGCTCCAGGGCAAATCCATAAGCCGATCACTGTGAGTAATATCGATATTTGAATGCTTGTAAATGTCCAATTGTTCATTCCCTTATAAGCTTTATGAGTTGCTAATTGAGATTGTGGATAAAGGTCTGACATGAATAAATGAATGGACCGAAGGTCGTTTTGATAAACATAAATGGACCAAAGGTCGTTTTGATAAACGTAAATGGACCAAAGGTCGTTTTGATAGAATTGAATGGACCAAAGGTCATTTTGATAGAAATGAACAGACCGAAGGTCGTTCTGACATATATGAATGGACCAAAGGTCGTTTTGACTTATATGAGTGGACCGAAGGTCGTTTTGACATGAATGAGTGGGCCGAAGGCCATTTTGACAAGAATGAACAGGTCGAAGGCCGTTTGACAAGAATGAACGGGCCGAAGGCCGTTTTGACATAAATAATCGGGCCGAAGGCCGTTTTGACATAAATGAGTGGGCCGAGGGCCGTTTTGACATGAATGGAAGTCTGAATGGGCCAAAGGCCAGAATGTTGAAACTACAAGTCACTTGATTTGAAATTCGTATAGTATATATCTGTTAAATAGAAATATGGATTGGGCCCAAGGCCGTTTGGAACCTGTTGTTCTACATTGTTATGTAACTTTTGTATTTGATATTATTCACTAGGCTATCGCTCACGCTCATTCATGTGTTTGTAGGTGAGCCAAGAGAAGTCTAAACCCAGCCCAAGTGAAGCCTGCCATGAATAACACGAGTTTTTGGAGAGTCAGCCTTGTGTCTCACGCAGGAGACCCATCCTTGTCATTTTGTTATGCAATTACGTTTTGCCTGGTTGGCAAGGACTTTGTGTACATTTGTATATAGTTTGTTATGGGTTGGCTCAGTGTAGATGATCCTGTCTGTAAAGAAGTTTATGCTACTGTACTTTTGATGTGGGTTATTAACGTATATGAGTATGTTTTGTTTGATGTGCATATAAGCACGGCTCTATGGACAAAGTTTAAAATTTTTGCTTCCATTTGGCCCGTTTCCTCTGACGGGTTATGTTTGTTTTGGTCTGGGGCCGTAGGTAATCACAGGATTACTGGCCGGTTATGTCCTTAACCCATAGGGGCGGGTTCGAGTCATGACAGAGTGGTATCAGAGCACGTGTTAATAACTCACACACTTGTCCAAAAAGAGCAATAAGCGTCTAGATAAGATCTAGGATGCATTCATGTGATAAACGTGAATTTGGAAGCATTGATTATATGCTTAAATGTTTGATATGAACAAGAGTATGTTATAAGTTGTGAGCTATTTGCATTGCAAATTATCTGAATGTATGTGCTTCTTAGTATATGCACACTTGTGTATCTTTTGTATAAAATATAATGTAAGTTTAATCAGATGGTGAGAACCAGAGGTGATGAGATAGAGGAATCTTCTACTGCCAGACTGGACAGGATGGAAAGACTGATTCAGGAAATGGCAGAGGCTTTGAGACAGCAACAAGAATGGCAACAGCAGTGGCAGCAACCACACCCGCCACCTCCACCTCCGGCACCACCCGTGCCAGATAATCAAAATGATGATCGAATAATAGCTCTCACCAAGGAATACAAGAAAATGAAACCACCACAGTTCCACGGGGGATTGGATCCGTTGAAAGCCGAAGCGTGGGTCCTCGGCATCGAGAAATTATTCGAAGTATTCCCCTGTTCAGAGACTCTGAAAGTGCTCCTAGCCACTTTTATGCTAGAAGATGAGGCAAGAAGATGGTGGATGTTGATGCGAGAAAATCATAAAGATGTGGATTGGGTAAAATTTTTGGAGATCTTTTATGACAAGTACTTCCCGCAATGTGTACGGGATAGGAAAGTAGCAGAGTTCATGGAATTAAAACAAGATAGCATGACAGTGGCTGAGTATGAGGCCAAGTTCACTGAATTGGTCAGGTTTGCACCACATGTGATTGACACCGATTATAAGAAGGCAAGACACTTTGAAGGTGGACTCCGCAGTGACATCCTAGAGAGGGTGAATGTTCTAAAGTTGGAGACCTACATTGGGGTGCTTGACAGGGCCATCATATCAGAGGCTAATATAGCTAGACAAGCTAAGCCAGTAACAGAATGGAAAGGCAACAAAAGGCAAGGCTTCTTCTCGAAGAAGAAATTTCTGAAAAAGCAAAACACGGGCTCCTCAACTACTTCAAGTTCTTCCCGAGACACAGCTCCCATGTGCAACGTTTGTAGCAAAAGGCACCGGGGAGTCTGTTACCGTGCATCAGGAGCCTGTTTCAAATGTGGGAAGCAAGGGCACATAGCCCGAGAATGTAATCAGAACAGTGGGAAACTCGCAGCTAGTTCAACTGCATCAGTTCCAAAGCCGGGAAATACTTTGAGATCCGCTATTACCGGGGATACCGTGAGACAGGGGAGAGTTTTTGCGCTTGTTTCGGGCGATACATGGAATGCCAATGCCGTTGTCTCAGGTACCATTTCAATATGTAATCAGGATGCCTTTGTATTAATTGATTCTGGATCAACACACTCATTTGTGACATACATTTGCATCTAGACTGAAAAGACCCCTAGAGTTGTTGCCATATTTGTTGTGTGTGTCTGCTCCATCGGGGGAATCTGTGTTATGTGACTATATATATCGATTTTGTGACATGCATATTGAGGATGCTACCTTATATGTAGATTTATTGCCCTTGAACTTTAGACATTTTGATGTAATTTTGGGCATGGATTGGTTGACCAAGTATTGTGCCACCATAGATTGTGTGACAAAAAGGGTTGTATTTAAACCACCAGAACAAAAAGAAATTGTGTTTGTGGGTAATGGGGTAGTGCCTTCACCTTATTTGATATCTGCAATGAAAGCATGTAAACTGATCAGGAAAGGGTGCCAGGGTTATCTGTGCTATGTGTTGACTGAACAATCTGTGAATGTTGAATTGAATAATATCCCTATTGTTAGAGAATTTTCGGATGTGTTTCCGAATGAATTACCAGGGGAATTGGTAGACAGGGAGATAGAGTTCACCATTGAGACTGTGCCAGGCACTCAGCCCATTTCTAAGACTCCCTACAGAATGGCTACCGCTGAAATGAAAGAATTGAAAGAACAGTTGCAAGACCTACTTGATAAGGGGTTTATCCGACCTAGCACTTCGCCTTGGGGCGCACCGGTGTTATTTGTGAAAAAGAAGGATGGTACCTTGCGCCTGTGCATCGATTATCGGGAATTGAACAAGGTAACGATAAAGAACAAGTATCCCTTACCCCGTATTGATGATTTATTTGACCAGTTGCAGGGATCAAGATCCGGGTATCATCAGCTGAAAGTTAAAGCAGAGGATGTTGAGAAAACAGCATTCAGAACGAGGTATGGTCATTTTGAGTTTCTTGTTATGCCATTTGGAGTGACTAATGCTTCGGCAGCATTTATGGACCTAATGAATAGAATTTTTAAAACCTACCTTGATGAGTTTGTTGTAGTCTTCATCGATGATATTTTGATATACTCTAAAGATAGACTTGAACATGAACATCATTTGAGGACTGTTTTACAAATACTTCGGGAAAGGAAATTATTTGCTAAACTAAAGAAATGTGAGTTTTGGTTGGATGAAGTTGTTTTCTTAGGGCATGTGATCAACAAGGAGGGAATTTCCGTAGACCCGCAGAAAATAGAGGCAATTGTGAATTGGCCTACACCGACTAATGTGACAGAGGTTCGCAGTTTTATGGGCTTAGCTGGGTACTACCGGAGGTTTGTGAAGGACTTTTCGAATTTAGCCGTGCCTCTTACCCAATTGACACGTAAAGGGCAACTGTTTGAATGGAATGATGAAAGAGAATCTGCTTTTCAAGAACTAAAAACAAAATTGACCACTGCACCAATTTTGACACTACCTTCAGGTACGGAAAATTTTGTAATCTTCAGTGATGCGTCTTATAAAGGTTTGGGTTGTGTGTTAATGCAGAACGGAAAAGTTATTGCTTACGCCTCTCGACAGTTGAGGCCACATGAGAAGAATTATCCAACGCATGACCTGGAATTGGCCGCAGTTGTTTTTGCTTTGAAAATTTGGCGGCATTATTTGTATGGGGCAAAGTGTGAAGTCTACACAGATCACAAGAGCCTAAAATACTTCTTTACACAGAAAGAATTGAATATGCGACAGAGGAGATGGCTTGAACTGATTAAAGACTATGATCTTGAGATTCAGTACCACCCCGGGAAAGCCAATATAGTTGCTGATGCCTTGAGCAGAAAATCAACAGGGAGTATGGCTTGTTTGCTTACAGAACAAAGGGAAATTTTGCAAGACTTTGAGAGGTCTGAAATTGAAGTGATAGTATGTGGGCAGGGCGGATTGATAGCCGCTATTACCGCCGAGCTGGCCATTGTTGATGAAATCAAACAGAAACAGAAAGAGGATGAGTTCCTCAAAAGGGTGATTGATGAATTTGAGACAAGTCCAAAAGCAGAGTTCGGTATTGAGAATGAAGTGTTGAAATTCCGAAACCGACTATGTGTCCCTGATATCTCGGAACTAAAGAAGAGGGTCCTCGATGAAGCTCACAGATCCGTATTTGCTATGCATCCGGGTAACAATAAAATGTATCGGGACTTGAAGCAAACCTATTGGTGGCCTAAAATGAAGAAAGAGATTGCAGAATATGTGTCCAAGTGCCTTCAGTGTCAGCAAGTTAAGGCCGAACATCAGAAACCAGGCGGTCTACTTCAACCTCTCCCTATTCCTGAATAGAAGTGGGAACATGTGACTATGGATTTCGTTGTTGGCCTACCTCGGACTTCTTGAGGTATGGATTCTGTTTGGGTTGTAGTTGATAGACTGACTAAATCTGCACATTTTCTGCCTGTCAAAACTACATTTACTGCTTATAGATTGGCTACCATTTATGTTGATGAGATTGTCCGTTTACACGGAGTTCCGGTATCCATTGTGTCGGATAGAGATCCGAAATTCGTGTTTAGGCTGTGGAAGAGTTTGCAGGAGGCTATGGGAACAGAACTAAGATTCAGTACTGCATTCCACCCACAGACAGATGGGCAGTCAGAACGAACGATACAAACTTTGGAAGATATGCTTCGCATGTGTGCTTTGGATTTTCAGGGGAGTTGGGAGGACTATTTGCCACTTGCAGAATTTGCTTATAATAACAGCTTCCACTCCAGCATCGGTATGGTACCATACGAGGCTTTGTATGGTAGGAGGTGTAGATCACCTATTTGTTGGACAGAGGTCGGGGATAGAGCTTTGCTTGGGCCAGAAATTGTGCAAGATACCTCTGATAAAATCAAGACTATTCGCCAAAAGCTCAAAACAGCTCAGGATCGACAAAAGAATTATGCAAATGTTCGGAGAAGACCTCTTGAGTATGAGGTTGGTGACCATGTGTTCATCCGTGTTTCTCCGATGAAAGACCAAGTCAGATTTGGGAAAAAGGGGAAGTTGTCGCCCCGCTACATTGGGCCGTTTCAGATTTTGGAGAGGCTTGGTCTAGTTGCCTACAGAGTTGCTTTGCCACCGGGATTCGAGCAAATCCATAATGTGTTTCATGTGTCGATGTTGAGGGGCTACCTCCGAGACCCGTTACATGTGATTGATTATCACCGGATAGCTATTGATGAGAATATGGAATACGCCGAGTGGCTGGAAGGAATTGTTGATCGACAAGTGAAAGAATTGAGAAACAAATCCATCCCAATGGTGAAAGTGGAATGGAAGGAACACTATGGTACAGATGCCACTTGGGAAAAAGAGGAGGAAATGCGACTATGCTATCCACATTTGTTTCCTGACGAAGGTAAATTAAGTTTGGAGGACCAAACTTCCTAAAGGGGGGAAGACTGTGATACCCCTGTTCCGTAGTATGCTAATTGGTCCTTAATTTGAGTATGATTATGTGTTTAGCATGATTTTGTGTGCCATTATGTGAATATATGTGATTTTGAGATTTTATCTGTTCACCGTAGGAACACCTGGTTGAATAATCTGCTTTGGAAATTAAATTGAGGGCCCTATCGGCCACGGAACCCGAAATTGATTACGCCATTGTGATTAGCGTAATTTTTAGAGCCTACGGTGAAATTTAATTAGAAATTGATTCGAGTTAGATTAAATCGATTAAATTGATGAATAGTGCCAAATTGCTTTACTATTATTATTATATTGTGAGTGGGGATTTATGTAAAAGCATTTTGGACTCAATTCCCTTCCTTGTACTTCATTTGGGCTGATCAACCCTCTAGAGAGAGGCAAGGCCGACTGTTAGAGTGAGAGAGGAGAGAATTGTGCAAGTTTGGCCCAAAGCTTGGGAATCTTGGAGATTTAGCTCAAGAATTAACTAGAGCTTAGGAGATCAAAGCTTCTAGGTGAGTAATTCTTGGATTGAAGTTTGTAATCTTGTGTGCTCAAGCTAATTTGGTGATCAAGGATGAGATTGAAATGAGATGGAGCTGAATTTGTTGTAATGAAGACCCATATATGCATGCATGTGTATAATTGTCTTGAATATTGCATGTTTGAGCTTAATGGGTATGATCCATGTAAATTGTAGTTGAAACTCATGTTTTGATCACCAATTGTGCATTTAAGTTGAGAATGTAGCTAATTCATCACATGCATGCACATATTGTGAGAATGGGAGCTTGAATGCATGAATTTGTACATTGTTAATGAGTTTGACATATTTTGGGGCATGCATGTAGATAAACCGAGAAATTGAGCTCCATAATAATGTGTTTTGATGTGTGTGCCTTGTTAGCATGATTATATTTGAGATTTGAGCCATTGCATGCAAGTAGTGTAGTTGGAAAATCGAAATGAAACCCAAGAACACAATTATGAGTTTTCCAGAATTTTGAGGTCCGCTCGAGCGGGGAACATGATGCTCGAGCGGGAAAATCATGCTTCCAGCACTTTTGCAGAGTTGGATGTACGCTCGAGCGGGACATCTCACGCTCGAGCGGGGAGTTTTGTAGACAGGCCTTCTGCTCGAGCTCTTTATTACACGCTCGAGCGTATTTTTCATGCAACCAGTACTTTTGCAGGCCTTAAGGGTCCGCTCGAGCAGGTAAGTTTACGCTCGAACGGGGGGCCCTGTTTTCTGAAAGTTTGGTCATGCGTTCTGTGTTTCGTTTTCCGTTCTCTTTCACTTGTAATCACTCTTAGGCATATGTTAAGCATTGTAAATGAGTTAATGAGATAAGAATAAAGCCTAAAGAGGAATATGTGAATTAAGGAACGGATTGAATTGTTAGTGACCCTTTGGTGTTCATGTAATGTGTAAGGTCAAGCTCCAGGGCAAATCCACAAGCCGATCACTGTGAGTAATATCGATATTTGAATGCTTGTGAATGTCCAATTGTTCATTCCCTTATAAGCTTTATGAGTTGCTAATTGAGATTGTGGATAAAGGTCTGACATGAATAAATGAATGGACCGAAGGTCGTTTTGATAAACATAAATGGACCAAAGGTCGTTTTGATAAACGTAAATGGACCAAAGGTCGTTTTGATAGAATTGAATGGACTAAAGGTCGTTTTGATAGAAATGAACGGACCGAAGGTCGTTCTGACATATATGAATGGACCAAAGGTCGTTTTGACTTATATGAGTGGACCGAAGGTCGTTTTGACATGAATGAGTGGGCCGAAGGCCATTTTGACAAGAATGAACAGGCCGAAGGCCGTTTTGACATAAATAATTGGGCCGAAGGCCGTTTTGACATAAATAAGTGGGCCGAGGGCTGTTTTGACATGAATGGAAGTCTGAATGGGCCAAAGGCCAGAATGTTGAAACTACAAGTCACTTGATTTGAAATTCGTATAGTATATATCTGTTAAATAGAAATATGGATTGGGCCCAAGGCCGTTTGGAACCTGTTGTTCTACATTGTTATGTAACTCTGTATTTGATATTATTCACTAGGCTATCGCTCACGCTCATTCATGTGTTTGTAGGTGAGCCAAGAGAAGTCTAAACCCAGCCCCAGTGAAGCCTGCCATGAATAACACGAGTTTTTGGAGAGTCAGCCTTGTGTTTCACGCACGAGACCCATCCTTGCCATTTTGTTATGCAATTACGTTTTGCCTGGTTGGCAAGGACTTTGTGTACATTTGTATATAGTTTGTTATGGGTTGGCTCAGTGTAGATGATCCTGTCTGTAAAGAAGTTTATGCTACTGTACTTTTGATGTGGGTTATTAACGTATATGAGTATGTTTTGTTTGATGTGCATATAAGCACGGCTCTATGGACAAAGTTTTAAATTTTTGCTTCCATTTAGCCCCTTTACTTTGACGGGTTATGTTTGTTTTGGTCTGAGGCCATAGGTAATCACAGGATTACTGGCTAGTTATGTTCTTAACCCATAGGGGCGGGTTCGGGTCATGACAGGTATCTTCATGCCTTGTTTGTGAACCAAAGTGTATGCATGTGTGTATGTGATTTTGTCTTCATTTTCATTGCATCTTGGCCACTGATTTTGGGCATGACTGAGGTCTGTCCATCTTTAGTTTAAGTCCATTTACCATGTTGTTCAAAGTTGCTACTTTACATCATGCTTGCATGCTTGAGTTGCATGACATTTGCATGCTTGTCGCATGGCCTGTCATTGCATATTGTTGCATGTTGTTGTATGCTTGGTGCATTGCATGTTGTTACATGCTAGTTGCCTTACATGACATTGTTACATGTTGTTGCATGCTTGCTAGTTTGCATGTTGTTGCATGCTTGTCCATCTTTGCATGCCATGTATGTTTGTAGTTTAGGTTGCATTTTGCATGCTTGCTAGTTTGTATTTTGTCACATGCTTGTTTAGGTTGCATTGCATTTGGCATGCTTGTTACCTTAGCCTTGTGTGCATGTTTGAGTCATATTGCATTTGGCATGCTTATGTTGCATTGCATAGCTTTTCCATGTTACATGCATTGCATTGTGTTTGGTTTGGGATGTCAAACCAAATACGAGGACCGAGGGACATTTCGTACTTGAAGTGACGAAACGTGCCTCAATCCTCGGTCGCTGACACTCTTGATCCAACATGATAGAGTGTGAGGCATTTGTGTGTTTTTGTGCATTCATTCCATATTGATGTGTGCAATTCGGCCTCTTTGGCCATCATGCATCGAAATGCGTGATTGATGGCTCGAGGGCCGAGCACTACACTCTTTTGAGCTTTGAACATGATAAGGGGTGTAGTTGCACAACATTATCTTGCAAATGTATTGCCATGCCCTTGTTTGTCCTCTGCTGCAGCAAAAGGAGCAGTTTGCAAGAAAAGATGGCCGGTCGGCTATCTGGAGTGCCGATCAACTAACAATTTTTGGCCGATAGACTAAAAAGCGTCGATGACCCCTTTTTCTTGGCCAATGGCCATATCTTTTGGCCGATGGCCTCTTAGAGTCTCCATGAGGTGGTTCAGAAGCATCACAGAGATTTTCACAGTTTTCAGAGGTACAAAACAGTGCAAACAGAGGCAACATGAGGTATGGCAACGGATTTCTGAGCGACGGGACCGAACACACATCATTCATCATTCCGAGGCAGGGCTGTGGCAGCCTACTTCAGTTTTTTGCTTAGATGGCTTTGTAAATTAATTAATTTGTTTAATTAGTTAAGAGTTTTGTAATAATTAATTAGCTAGGTTAGTTAGTTAATTAGTTGATTTGTATTATTTATTCGGACCCTCCGTCAAGAGGGCCAACTTTTGTAATAAGTGTGCGTGAGTGTGTGAATGTCTTCCAACCCCACATCTTTCTCCATTTTACTTAACCGCTTACGATGGTTAGTTCTAGGTCATGTTTTCAATTAGCATTCCTATGCTCGCATGTTTGCATCGATTCATCTGTATTGCATGCACCGGGCTCGGCGCATCATTCAAACTGCATTGTATTTCAATTCCTATTTTGAATACATGTATCAATTGTTGCATTCACATGACATCTTAGAATAGCCGAGCCTATTTCTAGTTGCATTTTGTGTGTGTTGCATTAGCCATCTTAACATAGGTAGGATCATGCATTTATTACTAACTAGCTATTGTTTTGGCTCGGAGTACTAGGTAAGCTTTTACGCTTTAGCATCTTGCATGTGTGTAAGTGTTGCCATGACAGCATGCTTGCCATGAGGCTATTTGCTTAGCTGATATAACCGCCTGAATGCCTGTGGGTGAAGGTTGGATTACTTGAATTTGAACAATTCATTGAAATGCGAGTTTTAAGCCCACTTGAGAGTGGCAAAATCATGTTTTTCTAAGCCCACTCGAGGGTGGCAAATCCGCGTCTTAGCCTACTTGCGGGTAGCACTTTCAAACCATTTTCAAACAAACATGAGATGTTTTGTTCCAACTTAGGCGATCTAGTCTATACTTGTATGTTGTGCGCATCACGTAGTAAGCTAGCTAATAAACCGGAATAAGAACACATGTGTTTTCAAAACAACATATCATGATTAGTAGAGGCCGATCTTTGATCGGGCGAGCGAGGGTGCTCATTGCATGACCTTCCCCTCTCATACCCAAGTTCCCGAGCCGAGGCAACTTTGGTGATGACGGACACGTGGCTTTCGGCACGAGTCAGGGTTTCCTAAATTTCCCCAAAACAAAATATTTAGGTGGCGACTCTGTGTCTGGCAAAGCAGTCCATGTTTGGCACTTCTTTATAAAAATTAGTTTTCCAAAACGATTTGTCGGATTTGGACTCTTTGGTGATTTATCGGTCTTGCATTGCACTTTGCGAGATTAGATTCAGAACCGTGACATTGAGTCTGAACTGTAGCAAGCCCAATGAACAAAACGGATTTTCGCGCCATCTCAAGCGCGGAGCTGGGACGTTCGGGCACGTCTACAGTCACATTAGTCATATTGCATTAGTTTGGAGCATGCATGTTTTCTAATTATTTTTCTTTGTTTGGCTTGCCTTGGAGTACTAGGTAAGTGTTTATCATTTTAGCATATCGCATGTGTGATTGTTGCCATATCTAGCATGCTTTCCATGAGACTAATTGCTTACCTGATATAACTATTTGAATGCAGGTGGATGAAGGCTAATTGCTCAAATTGGGATAATTTGATTAATGTAACTACGAGCTCACCTTTTTAAGTGATGCGTATTCCAAACAATTTTCAAACAAACATGAAATCAAAATGTTCTAATTTTTGCAAATTAGTCTATACTTGAGTGCATCACATAGTAATGTTAGCTAAAAAATCAGAACAAAAGCATATAATGTAAATGAAAATCACATCATGATTAGTAGAGACTGATCTTTGATCGGGCGAACGGGGTGCTCAATTCATGACCTTCCCCTTTTGTACCTAAGTTTCTAAGCCGAGACGCTTTGGTGATGACGGATAAGTAGCCTTTGGCATGATTCAGGAGTTTTCTAAAATTTTCAAAAATATTTAGGTGACGACTCTGTAATCTGGCAAAGCAGCCCATTTGTGGCATTTGATTCAAATATCGATTTTCCAAAACAATTGTCGAATTTGGACTCTTTTTGTGTTTTCACTGTTTCACATCGTACTTGTGAAATCAAATTCAGAACCACAGGAGTCTGAACTATAGGGCTAGTCATGTTTGAAAGGAGCACGAAAAGCAAGCTACGTACTCCATCTGTAACAAACAGTTGAGACCCCACAACATGATGTGGCCCGTCAGACCGATGTCATAACCAGACTACAGCAACAGCAACTGCAACCGCAACCAGCGGCGGCCTCTGCATCATATGTACCTGCCGCGACTATTCCTGTGCCCAGTGCCACTGCTAATGCCGCCAGTGCTCAAGATCCACAAACCCAAGGCAACCTGGTTTTCCTAGTTCTAGCAAAACCCACCCCAGCACAAGCTTCCAAAGCTCCGGTTTATCAGACCGAGGCACCATTCGAGTTCGAGGTTGATCCTACCACACTCAAAGTTAATAAACTGGAGAAACTGTTCAAAAAAGCACAAGCAGTCAACTCCATTCTAGACATAGAGGATGGGTACACCGAATCTGCAGTTACCTTACAAGAGTGGTTCAAGATGCTGCACATTGACCGTTTTGACGGTTCCAGGGACCCGAAGGTTCACTTATGGCTGTTTTCAAATATTTTGTGGCCGATGGGCTTAACTAGACCGTAGAAGCTATCCCTCTTTGGTCGCACCATGTCGGGTATAGTAGCTATCTGGTACGCCAAGTTGGAAGATTCAATAAAGCCGAACTGGAAGGAGTTGACCAAATCCTTCATTGCCCAATATTCCCACAATACGTAGATTGAGGTCATAACTCATGATCTTGAGGCAACGCGTTAGGAATCGAAGGACGGCTTCTCAAAGTTTTTTATTCGATGAAGGGTAAAGGCGGCTATGATGGCAAACAGGCCTCCAGAGAAAGAGCAAGTCCGTATCATTGTTAGAAATCTGCATGAAAGGCTATTACAAAAAATGATAGTCCTCCCACTATTCAACTTTACGAACCTCCATGAAATCAGGGTTTAAATCGAGGATGTCATCAGACAAGGGATCATTGTGGAAGGTAATGAGCCTTTGAGGAAGAATGTTGTTTGTAGTTCCAATGCTACCACCAATGGTAGCACAACTATGAAATGCTTAGAAGTAAACACTATCACCACTCCCATCAAAAACCCTTTTCCTAATAATAGCCTAAAACCAACCACTTCAACTTGGCCCCAAGCCTGAAATTTCCATCCTCTTTACAGGAGTCTCTCTCAAGCCTTGAAAATGCTGCTAGAAAAAGGGCACCAAGGGCTTCTAGAACCCTGACCCCTCCAAAATCCTCTTACACCAAGGCATGACCCTGCTAAATACTATGTAACATAGTCATGACAAAAACCGTTGCATCCGCCTCCGTCATAAGATTCAAGATCTTATTGACGAAGAGATCATAGCTCCACCAAAAAGACCTCAAGCCACCACTAACCCATTACCTCCACACCTCAACCTAATCCATACACTACCATCCATCTACAACCCCAGCATATACATCACGCCTGCCCGTTTATCGAAACCTGAGGTGTTCATTCCAGAAAGCCCAGACTTGTGTATAATGGATGCACTTGAACCCCAATCATCTCAAACCCCATTGTAGACATCTCATTTTTTACCGTCCTCAAGACTTGGACGTCATCGTTTGTGCATTCGATGATTGTGCTTGTTTGTGTTCATTTTGAGCGTCTGAAGTCCTAGGCGGAACACCTTGATTTTGAGCCTTGAAACCTTACCTGTTTTGTGCATGTTTTTGGACCAAAAGCTTGTTGATTCTAGTCTGGAGGAGTGGGTGACCTGTCGGCCAGCCCCCTAGGCTGTCGGCCATGGCTTGTGCTTTTCGGCTACTAGTGGTGGCCGACGGCCTTTGGTCTCTTTTTCCAAATATTTTTGTCAGCTGTGCCAGCTGTTGCTCACTGAGCTGCATCTTCATACAAGTGTATGGTGAGATATATCTAAGCTCAAGACTTGTTTTTCTATATATAGGGGGGTTCCTCCCCCCATTTTTGAGGGTTAGCATTTTTAGAACAAAAATTTCTCTTTCTCTAGAATTCTCTCTCTCTCTCTCTCTCTCTCTCTCTCTTGTTATTTTGTGCATATTTGCTTACAAGTCCTAAGCTTTTGCATACCAACCCTCAATCAAACACCTTCATCTTTGGGCTGAGATTACTTGGAGCATTTTTTGAGCTCTAGAAGGTGGTTTAAGCTCAGATTTGTGTCTATTTTGTGCTTTGCTTCAAAGGTATAGAACTTACCCTATTTGAGCTTGCTTTGTATACTTGTTTTGTCATCTTTTCAAACTATTTCTAGACTGATTTTGAACTATCAAAAACTCTGTTTTTATGGTTTAAAAGTGTTGGTTTGAGGTCTCTTTGAGTTAGGGGGTGGTCCACCATTCTTCCTCCTTTGCTTGTTAAGCTTTTGTGCTATTATTCATCACTTTCAAAACAACTTTTTCAGGCCTTTTAACCACTGAATTACAGAGGTTTTTCAGTGGTAAAAACCTTGTTTTGAAGTCAAAAATTGAAGGGGTTAGCATCCCCTCCTTGTATCTTGTTTGCATGCCTAGATAGCTTCATATGTTAGCATGTTTTTCTAGCTTAATTTAGCTTAAGTCCAGCATGTTTTTGCCTCTAAAATAACCTATTTTGGCTCTGTTTTGGGCTGGTTAGTTCAGTTGGGGCTTGTATTGCATAGTTGTAGTGTTAATTCCTTCACTAGCTTGATGTTTTAATGCTTGAAGCATCATTATTTTGAGTCAATAGCATGTTTTAGTGTTGTTTTACACTTCATCTCAGCACTGAAAATCTCTGCAACCTCTCTTAATTCTTCACTCTTTTGTTTGCCTTGAAAGTGGTTTTAAACCACTTGTTTGCCAAAGTGTGAAATTAAGGTGTTGCACCTAATGGTTTAATCCCCTAGGGGGGTCATTACCAACAGTGTAATGCTTCTTTCATGCCCAACGCAACTCGTTCTTTGAGCCATCTTTCCATTAGAGGATAATCACTTTTGGACTTAATCGATTAAAGAATGAATCGGTAATGTAAAATGAGTAAACAAAATTGGATAAGTAAAAGAGGCAAGATAAGCATCTTTTGTGTTGCATTGTATGTGTTTGAATCGGACGTTAATTTGAACATAAGGAAAATGGGACATTTCATACTCAAAAGTGATGAAATATGCCACTTTCCTTGGTCACCTTCACCCTTGATCATGCATGATAGGGTGGTGGTCTTTTTAAGTCTTGTTTTGCACTCATTAACTTGTACAAACTTGGTTCTTTGGCCATCATGCATGGAAATTGCTTGATTGGTGGTTTGAGAGCCAAGAGTTACACTCCTTTGAGCTTGTTTTATGATAAGGAGGGTAACAGTACAAACAACCTTGAGAATACACTACTTTGCCTCAGTTTGCTCTCTGTTGCAACAAGAAGAAGTTCAGGTCATCAGTGGTCGACCGGCTATCAGCAGTGGCCGACCGCCACCAATGGTAGCCGACGGCCACCATTGGTAGTCGACCGGGCATCAATGAAATTTTGCACAGCATGTTGGAAAGATGGAGTAGAGGCATTCTGGAAGTTAGCAGCACTGTTGGTGTTCAAATGTGCAAATAGAGGCTTGCGGTGGCAAGGTAATGGCTTTTCGGGTGGAGAAACCGAGCATGCATGCATCCCTCACTTCCCAAGGCCTTTTAGTTTCTTTGTTTAGTTAGTTAGTTGTAGCTAATTCTTGCAAGTGATGTAATTATTTAAGTAGATTAGCTAGTTAATTCATGATGTAATTAATTAGACTAGTTGCTTTGTAATTAGTTAGTTAAGTGTTTAGCTAATTAATTTGATTTGTAATATTTAATTGGCTTAGAATAGTTAATTAATTCATATTGTGTGGTAATAATTAGCTTAGCTTAGATTAGCTTAGCTCTTATTCATTTGGACCCTCCTTCGCGAGGGCATAATGTTGTAATAAGTGTGCGTGCGTGTGTGTATGTCTTCCAACCCCACGTCCTTCTCCTTTTTATTTAATCAATTTTGATGGTTAGATTAGGGACATTTTCAATTAGCATACCTTATGCTCGCATGCTTGCATCCATTCATTCGTATTGCATGCATCGAGGCTCGGCGCATCATTCAAACTGCATTGCTATTTCAATACTTCTTTGAATACGCGTTTAAATCGCATGTTGTTCAAATCAATTCATATGCTATATTAGTAGCTGAGCCTATTAATTGCTTATTGCATGTGTTGCATTAGACACCTGTATAGTTAGGATCATGCATCTTTTTAACTAGTTGTTTTTGTTTTGGCTTGGAGTACTCAGTAAGTTCTTATGCTTAAGCATACTTGCATGAGTGTGATTGCCATTTTGCCATGTTTCGCATGTTTGCCATGAGACTATGTGCTTAAATGTTAAACTGTTTGAATGCCTGTGGATGAAGGCTTGTTGTTTGAATTGGAACAATTCAACGAATGTAAGTTTTAAGCCCACTTTGTTGTGGCAAATCCTGTTTTAAGCCCACTATGTTTGGTGGCAAATCTACATCTTTTAAGCCCACTTGAGGGTGGCAAATTCAAACCATTTTTGCAAACAAACATGAGTTGAATTGTTCCAAGTCTTGTGACTAGTCTATATTTGCTTGTGTGTGTCACATAGTAATGTTAGCTAATAATCGGAATAAGAACACATGATGTTTATAAAATTCCATATCATAGTTAATAGAGGCCAATCTTTGATTGGACGAGCGGGGGTGCTCAATTCATGACCTTCCCCCTTGTACCCAAGTTCTGGAGCCGAGGCAACTTTGGTGATGACGGACGTGTGGCCTTTGGCACGAGTCAGGGTTTCCTAAATTTTCCCAAAATAAAATATTTAGGTGGCGACTCTGTATCTGGCAAAGTAGTCCAATTTTGGCATTATTTGATTTAAAATCGATTTTCCAAAAAGATTTGCCAGATTTGGACTCTTTGGTGTTTATCAGTTTCACATTGCACTTGTGAGACTAGATTCAGAACCGCGGGAGTCCGAACTGTGAGGCCTTCTTTTCAAACCCTTTCCGAAAGGCGGGGCGCGAAAAAAGGCGAGTCCACAGTTTCTGGCGACTCTGCTGGGGATTTAGAGAATTTGACTTGAACTCATGATATGTTATCTTATCTACACTTATGTGTTTCTTTGCATTTGCATTTGCATCGGTGCGCCTAAGTCATAGTGTAGTGTTTGCCATCTGCTATTCTTGAGCGATTTGCCAAAAGGCTGATCGGTTGCGGGCTTTGCCACTATGGGAACACAACCCTTAGATTTGGACTACCGCTGTACCATTTGATCCTCCTTTCACTTCTCGGTGTTAGGTGTGAGAGGTATATTAGGTGATCTTGCTGAGGTACCCTTTTGACCAATTGACCTAGTTGCATATCGGAAGCTGAAGAGACTGTTCCAAACTAGGACAGGTTGCTCACCCGAATGCGGGAATTGTTTGAAACCGCTTGTTTGCATAATGAATCCCTAGTTCCTGACGAAATTAAGACAGGGTAACCCTACTTCATCATAGGGGTGCTTTAGCTCTCACTTGCTTGATGCATGCATTTAGAGTGAAACTCTGCAGGAATGTATGTATCAGTTGCAAGTCTGAGTATCAGTTTGAGGGTATCAGTTTTGGGGAGGCAGAAAATCAGTGTTGAGTATAGTTCTCTAGCTTATGATTGCAACTGCGTGTTGCTTCTGTCTTAGCCAAGGTGTGTAGACACCCCATTTTTGACCGTCCTCAAGACTCGGACATCATCGTTTGAACACTCGATGATCATCTATGCTCGTGTTCGTTTTGAGTTCTTGAAGGTCTCGGCTGTGCACCTTGCCTTAGAGCCTCTCAACTTGTCTGCTTTGTGCTTGGTTGTGGACCAAGAGCTTGTGGTTTTGTTTCTGAGGGAAGGGAGTGGCCTGCTAGCCAGCCCTACAACCCATCGGCTATGCCCTTTGCCCATCGGCCATGCCCTCTTTCCATCGGCCATCAGTGGTGGCCGGTCGGCACCTTTAATGGCCAGTCGGCCATATCTTTTGGCTGAGGCCTTTTTCTTTGGTTTTGCAGATATTTTGTTGCCAGCTGTGCCAGCTGGTGAGCACAGAAAGCATCTTCCATACACGTATATAGAGGGATTGTAACAAGCTCTTAGCTTGTCAAACAAGCTTGAAGCTTGTGATTCTATATAAGGGGAGGCTCCTCTCCCCTTTTAGAGGTTCAGAAAAAATTGCATTAGGGCTAAACATATCTCTCTCTCTATATTTCTCCATCTCTCTCTATATTTGCACTATATTTGAACCAAAAGTGTCATTTCTTCACACTTTTGCACACAAACACCTACTCAAACACCTTCATTCTTGAGTTGAGGTTCTTGGAGGTTGCATTTGAGTAATTTTGGCTTGGTTTTGCCTCAGAGGTTGCTAGCTTGCTGTTGTTCTTCAAGGGTCTTCAAGGGTAAGCATATACCCCTTTTAAGCTTTGTTTTGATTAATAGCTTAACCACCTTTGCATGCAACTTTAAGGCTGGTTTTAGCCTCTTTAAAACTCTGTTTTAAAGGCTTTGAAATGTGGGTTTGAGTCTTGTTTGGTTAGGGGATGTTTCCCCTCTTTTGCTCTATGGCTTGTAAAGCCTCTTGAGCCACCATTCTTAGCCTTTGTTGTGACCTTTGTTTGGCCTTTCTACCACTGAAACTCAGAGGAATTTCAGTGGTAGAAAGTTGGCTTTGAGGCTCAAAATGAGAGGGGGTGGTCCCCTCTCTTTATGTCTTGTTTGTATGCATAGAGGGCCTACCAAGTGAGCATGTTTTTGTGAGTTTTTGGACCTAATATAACTCTATTTTTGGCTTGTTTGGTTGTCTCTTGAATGCTTCATACACTTGTAGTGTAATTTTACTTGCTAGCCTAGCATGCTCTATGCTTTGGACCATCATTCTAGCCTATTTTGACTCCACTCCAACATGCTTTTTGCCATGATTTCACATGCTTTAGGTCTGATTTGGGTGGTCTTGATCATGTATGCTTTGCTTTGTATAGCCATAGTGTAAAGCCCCTCCGCTAGCTTTGTGTTTTAGGTCTACTAGCATGCATTGCTTGGGCTATTTACATGATATAGCATCATTTGATATATGATTTCAGAGCACGTTTCAATGTCATACCCTTGTGTGTATCACTCTTTCAATGCTTTGGAGGGTTATGCTTTATGCCTTAATCATGAGCCAATTTGCATGCATGCTTGTCTAAGCTCTTGGGTTCTATTTCACCATGTTCTTGGCCCTTAACTTGGCATGTTTGAGCTCTATCCAGAGCTGGTTTGGTTAGTTGTGCTATGTATTGCATGTATCTTGTGTGATGCTCTTAACTAGCCTTATGCTCTAGACCCTCTAACATGCCTTGTTTGTGTTATTTGTGTGATTTGGCATCATTAAACACTTGATTTCAGAGCATATAGCATTGCCATATTCTCATGCATATCACTCTTTAATTGCGTTTAAGAGTTGTGCCTTTATGCCTTGCTTGCGAGCCATGACTTGAGTGTGCATTCCTTGCTTTTCGTGCCTAAGTTTTGTTGAGTTTTGGCCACTGTTTTGGCATGCATGACCTCTGTCCGGGGTTGGTTTGACCATTTGAGCATTGTAGTACATGCTTCATGTGTGATACACTTCACTTGCCTTGATGCCTTAGCTCCTAAACATGCCATGCATGCATTGTTTGGAAGATTAGCATGTGATTTGCATAGCATGTTATTTGCATGTGTGTTGCATTGCATTGTGTTTGGATCGAGTGTTGATCCAAACACGAGAAATGAGGGGCGTTTCATACTTGAAGTGATGAAATGCGCCTCATTTTTTTGTCGCCGTCCCCCTTGATTGTGCATGATAGGGTGGAGGCTGCTCGAGTCCTATGTGTTATTTGTGCATTCATTAACATTGTGCAAGCTTGACTCTTTGGCCATCATGCATCGAGATGCGTGATTGGTGGCTTGAGAGCCGAGCACTACATTCCTTTGAGCTTGAGACATGATAAGGAGTGGTTGCACACACATTTCCTTGCGAATACACTGCCATGCCTCCGTTTGTGCTCTGCTGCAGCAAAATGAGAAATTGCAGGAAGTAGTGGCCGACCGGCCATAAAAGCTGCCAACCGACCACCAAGGCTACCGATCGGCTATCTGAATTGGCCGATGGCCATCCCTCTTGGCCGACCATCCCTCAACATGTTCCTAAGATGGGTCAGAAGCATTCTGGAAGTTGGCATAATTTTCAGAAGTCCAAAAGAGTGCAAATAGAGGCATCATGAGGCACGGTGGTGGATTTCTGGGAGGACGCCAACCGAGCATGCATGTCCCTCATCCTTGAGGCCATTTAATCACTTTTGTTAACATAGAATAAGTTAGCCATTTCATTCATGCAAGTTTTGTACTTAATTAGTTAATGTGCTTAATTAATCGATTTGTTTTGTAATAATTAGTTAACTAGGAATAGTTAATTAGTTTTGATTTGTAATAATTAGTTTAATTAGCATAGCTAGTTAGCCTATTATTCAGACCCTTCGTCGAGAGGGCAAATGTTGTAATAAGTGTGCGTGTGTGTGTGAATGTCTTCCAACCCCACGTCTTTCTCCCTTTTACTTACCCACTTTCGGTGGTTAGTTTAGGGCATATTTCAATTAGCATCCTTATGCTGCATGCGTGCATTATTCATTTGTTTTACATGCACCGGGCTCGGTGCATCATACAAACTGCATCGTATTTCAATACCAATTTGAATACATGTATCAATTGTTGCATTTCATATGCCATCTTAGGTAGCCGAGCCTATCTCATTGCATTTTGCATGTGTTGCATTAGGCATTGTTAACATAGCTAGGATCATGCATTGATTTCTGTGGAGAAGTGGTTTGGAAATACTCTTCTGATCCTGGGGGACGCTCATGATCCGCTGATAGTCACCTGAAAAGGAATAAACACTCCGGTCGGGGGTGCCAGAATTAGCACTCCGACGGACAAGTCAGTCTCCACACTCAAGAATGCTTGTATTCTAAGTTAAGCACAACAATTTTCATATATCTCTTTCTGGCTGATATTCTTCTATTTATATCTTTTCTTCCATGGGCCTCGGGATTAGGTCCATTTCCAACTCCATATTCGGCACATTTTGTAGTAGACCGCTCTTTACTCGGCCCCTTGCTTAATCGGCTATTTGGTCGAGTAAAGTTGGATTCGAGCTTGCGAGCCGATGCTGAGTGCCACGAATTTCAACTCTGGAGACACCTCATTTTTGACTGACCTTAATACTCAGACGTCATCGATTGAGCGCTCGATGATGGTGTATGTTGTGCTCGTTCTGAGGTTTCGGAGTTTTGGCTAAGAGCCTTACCCCCGACCTCGGGACCCTTTTGTGCCTTACCTCGGTTTGCGAACCAGGTCTTGTTTTCTCTTCCTGAAGGGAGGGAGAGGTCTCGTAGACCATCTCTCAGTGGCTGTAGGCTACTTTTCGTGGTCGTAGGCCACTTTTCCCGTTTGGAGACTAGTTTCTAATTTTCGAAGCCGTCAGCCGTGCGCCTTGATTCAGGACCGCTTAACTTGCTCCGTTTGGCACGGTTTTTGGAGAGCTTGAACATTTTGAACCTTCGTTTTAGCTTTTTGAGGAAGCTTGAACCTTTTGAACCCTTGTTTTAGCTTCTTGAGGAAGCTTGAACCTTTTGAACCTTCGTTTTAGCTTCTTGAGGGAGCTTGGACCTTTTGAACCTTCGTTTTAGCTTCTTGAGGGAGCTTGAACCTTTTGAACCCTCGTTTTAGCTTCTTGAGGAAGCTTGAACCTTTTGAACCTTTGTTTTAGCTTCTCCAAGAAGCTTGAACCTTTGCTCTAGCTTCTCCAAGAAGCTTGAACCCTCTTGTTTCTCTATAAGAGAGGCCCTCCATCTCCTTTAGAGAGGTTGAAAAAAATTGTCTAAGGCACAAGGGTTGTATCTCTCTCTATATCTCTATATTTAGGCTTAGAAAGTGTTGGTTCTTGACCCCTTTGCACCACAACTCTTAAGCACACACCTCCACCATTGTTCTAAGGTTCTTGGAGGGTCTTGAGAGGTCTCAAAGGGCTGGTTTTTGGTCCAAGAAGCTGCTGTCTTTGCTGAGCTACAAGGGTAACTCATTTCCCCTCTTTTAAGCATTATCTTGATCCTTCTCTTAGCCTTATTTGCATACATATTTGAGCTTTGTTTTCAACTGAAAAAAGCTTCATATTTAAGTGTTTTTCATGTTTGTTTAAGATTATTTTGGTGTTGGGGGTCATCTACCCTCTTGCATGTTTGTTTTGGCCTTGTTTTGTGCCATGCCATAAGGCATTTGAGATAGTCTTTGCTTGGCCTTCCTACCACTGAAATCCAATGGATTTTCAGTGGTGGTTTTGTGGTTTTGAGGGCCAAAATCAGAGAGGGTGACCCTCTCTCTTTTGGCCTTGTTTGTTTGCATATTTGGCCTTTCAAAGGAGCCCATATTTTCATACTTCCAAGCTTTGGTTCAGGCACTTTTTGGTGATTTTTGAGACCTGCCTAGGCTCTGTCCATAGTTGTTTTGGCCACCTTTTGTTTGCTTCTTGCATGTGTAGAGCAATCCCATTCATAGCTTATCAAAGGAGCATGTCATTCTTGCATGTATTGACCATGTTTCAGTGGGTTTTTGGTCATATTTTGGCATGCCATGATTCTATTTTTGGCTGGTTTGGTGGGCCCTCACATGCTTCATAGGCTTGTAGTGTAAATCATGCTTACTAGCTCACATTGCATGTTGTTTTGGCCCTTTATTCTAGCACCTTTTGGCCACACTCCAAACATGTTTTGTTCATATTTTGGGCTGCCCTAGCTCTGTTTTTAGGCCTCTTGGTCAATTGGTGCTTGCCATGCATGGTTGTAGTGTAATATCCTTGCTTACCTTTGAGTTTTCGGGTCCCTTGCATGTGTTGCTTGAGGCATTTTAGTGTTTTGGCATCATTGAATATGATATTTCAGAGTTTATAGGTGTGCCATATTCTCATGTTTATCATGCCTTCAATGTGTTTGAGAGTTGTGCTTTTATACCCCATTTGTGAGCCATTGCATGAGCTTCATTTGGTGCATGTCAAGCCATCATTTTAGCTCATTTTGCCACTGTTTTGGACCTGCATAAGGTTTGTTAGAAGTTGGTTTGGTCATTTGAGCATTGCTTTGCATACCTCTAGTGTAATGTGCTTCACTAGTTTCAATACTTGAACCTTCCAACGTGCATTGTGTGAGTCGTTTGCATGATTCGGAGCCTTTTTGTATGCCATTTCAGAGCTGGAATGTGTCATTGTATGCCATATTTCATCCTTGCCATGCTCTTGGAGAGTTGCATCTTGTGCCCTTGGCTTGGAGCCTTTGCATTGTGCATGCGTGTGTGTGTCTTGTTGCTTTGATTTCATCATCCATTGGCCACTGAGTTGGACATGGCTGAAGCCTATCCATTTTAGTTTATGTGTTCATATGTGCATTCATTCCATATAAAGTCGTGCAATTCGACTCCTCGGCCATCATGCATCGAGATGCGTGATTGGTAGCCCGAGGGTCGAGGACTACACTCGCTTGAGCTTGTACAATGATGGGAGAGTGGTTGTGCACACATTTGTTGAAAATACCTTGCTATGCCTCTCTCTTGCTTTGTGTTGCAGAAAACCAGGAACAGGAGGCAGAAACTGGTCAGCCGACCAGCTTTTCTAGCAGGCCGACCACCTCTTTTGGTCTCCACCACAAAAGGTGGTCGGCAGGTGGTCTCCAAGGCCAAGGGCTGGTCGGCAACCTTCCCACAGCTTCCCAGGGTGGAGTTTCAGCCTTCTGGAGCCTTGTGCAAGTTTCTGACATCAATTGCAAACAAAGGCGAGTCGGGGCGTCGCGAGGGATTTCTCGACAAGGCGGTTCAAGCATGCATGCATCCTTTTTCAATCAAAACAGAGCCGAGGCAGCCTACTTCATTTAGTTTACATGCTTACTTAGTTAATTTGTTGATTAATTAGAGTTGTCTAATAATTAGCTGTAGCTTGTTAGTTCTGTATTATTTATTCGGACCCTCCGAGAGAGGGCACAACTGTTGTAATAAGTGTGCGTGTGTGTGATGCATGTCTTCCTACCCCATGTCTTTCTCCCTTTTATTTACCAGCTTATGATGGTTAGTTTTAGGGCACGTTTCAATTAGCATCCTTATGCACGCATGTTTGCATCCATTCATCTGTCTTGCATGCATCGGGCTCGGCACATCATACTAACTACATTGTATTTCAATTCCAAGTTGAATACATGTATCAATTTTTGCATTCCGTATGCCATCATAGAATAGCTGAGCCTATTATAATTGCATTTTTGCATGTGTTGCATTAGCTATCTTAACATGAACTAGGATTATGCATTGATTACTAACTAGTTTCTGTTTTGGCTTGGAGTACTCGGTGAGTGTTTATGCTTTAGCATCCTTGCATGTGTGTGAGTGACTGCCATGATAGCATGCTTGCCATGAGGCTAACTACTTATGTGATATACCTGCCTGAATGCCTGTGGGTGAAGGTTGAATTATCTGAATTGGAACAATTCATTGAATGCGAGTTTTAAGCCCACTTGAGAGTGGCAAAATCATGTTTTCTAAGCCCACTTGAGGGTGGCAAAATCCACGTCTTAGCCTACTTGCGAGTAGCACCATCAAACCATTTTCAAATAAACAAATATGAAATGTTTTGTTCCAACTCAAGCGATCTAATCTATACTTGTATGCTGTGTGCATCACGTAGCAATGAATCGGAATAAGAGCACATATGTTTTCAAAAACAAGATATCATGTTCAGTAGTGGCCGATCTTTGATCGGGCAAGCGGGGGTGCCCATAACTGACCTTCCCCAATCGTACCCAAGTTCCTGAGCCAAGGCAACTTTGGTGATGACGGACACGTGGCCTTAGGCAACGAGTCAGGGTTTTCTAAATTCCCCAAAATAAAATATTTAGGTGGCGACTCTGTATCTGGCAAAGCAGTCCATGTTTGGCATTTCTTTCTAAAAATCAGTTTTTCAAAACGATTTGCCGAATTTGGACTTTTTGGTGATTTATCGATCTTGCATTGCACTTTGTGAGATTAGATTCAGAACCGTGACATTGAGTCCGAACTGTAGTGAGCCCAATGAACAAAACGGGATTTTCCCGGGACGTTCGAGGGACGTCTACAGACTCTCCCAGGTCCGACGATCCGGAATCTCTACGACTCCCAATACTCGGCCCCCACAATTGCCCCCTAAGCACTCCACTAACGACAGTTGGCTGGAGTGTTTGGCTTCGAACTCGAAAAGTCAGAGCCGAAATTCGGCGGCTGACCGTATTCCAACGCAAATGTCTGAACACACGCTTCTCGGTTATCATTTCAACTTCCCGCCTCTTCGTACACTTCTATTTATTGTGATTTAAAATTTCGACGTCTTTTCAAATGCATACACGCTTTTAGACGCTCGTCGCTGGACTGCTTTCCGAATTACCTCTGCAACTTCCTTCTCTTCTCTATCTTCTTCGCCTCTTGTAAGTTCTCTCTTTCTCTGCTTTGAATCTCTTTCCTTGCTTTGTTTTTTAGCTTAGCATATTCCTATTGGCTGGGGGAAATGGCAAAACATTTAAAAGATCTCCTCTTATCGGATCGAATTTCTGGCTTCCGACACCATTTCTTCATTCCTGATGACGTCCGTTTATCACTTGTGACAGACGACACCCTCGATATGGAGAGGGTTGATGAAACCACGATCGTCTTCCCTCTCTTATCAATCACAGAGGGTGGAGTCCGTTTCCCCCTTCACCCACTCCTTAGGGTCGTGCTCTGCCATTGGGGCTTAATCCCTTCCCAACCCAATGTCAACTTCTTTAGGATCGTGATGGGGATTATCACACTAAACCATCGCCGTGGGCTTAGCCTTGGCATTCCCGCTATTCGGCATTGCTACGCCTTGGCCAAGTCTTCTGGTCGGCACGGGCGTTATTTCCTTAGGGCGAAAGACACCGACCATCAACTAGTGACCATGCTTTCCAACTCTGGGAAGCGAGTCGACGATGTTATGGTCGTCGTCCAAGGAAACTGGGAATTCAGCAAAGGTGAGGACCGCCTTGATCGAATTCCTAGGCGAAGGGCCGAACTAGGTGGCCGAGTATCTTCTTTTAATTATTTACTTTTTGTTATAATCTATGAAGCTTCATTTTCGGGACCTCATGGTTTTGCTTTTGCAGGAAATGATTTGAAGAAAGTCATGACCTCAACTGACGACGCCGTCCTTTCGAAAATCCAGGCTGCGCTCAAGTATTTCGGCCGGCCTAGTCTTCAGAAACAAGGGAGGGCGGCCCACGTTCTGCTCCGCTACGAGCCGACTTATACAACCTTTTTGGCAGCGAAAAACATCCCAATTCCGAAGGGTGAGAAGTTTCTTACCGCCCTTATCTTGATTGATTTCAAAAATTTAAGGCAAGTCGGTGTTTGGGGATCAGATTCGGAGCGACCGGAAGTAGCTGAGGTCGCCGAGTCAGACCAATCCGAAGCCGAGGTCAACGAGGCTTTGAAGCTAGCATTCGAAGAAGCCGGCCTTAATTCGGTTGATCCTCCGTCCACTTCGGGTCGAGAGGACCTTCCACTTGACGATATTTTTCACGGTCTGGAGGATCTTCCCGGCGTGTACACAGAAGATATGGCTGGGTTGAGCCTTACTAAATGTAACAACCCTCGTACTGATTACCGATAAACTACTAAATTAGCTACTGGTTACTGCTAAACTGAACTGATAATGACTGATAATTGAATTAACTGAAGTACTGAATGGACTGATTGAAATCGAAACTGAAATTAAATAAGTTTATCTATTGAATTGCATATTGCATCTGTTTGATTGATTGATTATCTGTTTGAATTCATATGTTTAAACTGCTAATTGAAGGCCTTATCGGCGACCGAATTAGGAACTGTTTAGAGTTTTGGGATCAGTAGAATATTTGTGATTTAATGGTTTATTTATTCGAAAATTGATTAGGTATGATTAAATTAGATTAAACGTTGACATATTGCAAACTTTGGCTTAATTACGGAATTGCCATTGAGTGGACCCTTGATTAATGTCATATTGAGCCTTATTACATGTTGATCAAATCACTTCCTCAGCCACATTTTGAGAACTCCACCGAACTAGAGAGAGAGAGTGAGCTAGGAGAGTGATTCAACTTGATTTTGTGCATTTGTTTGAAGAATTGCTTGGTAATTGAAGTCTAGATTGTCTATTGAGCCTCCATACTTGGAATTAAGGACCTTAGGTAAGAGAATTCAACCTTTCATTCATATATTTGAGCTTGTTCATGCTTAGTTCTGAGCCTCTAGTGATTTGAGCTTTGAATTGGTCCATATGTGTTGGATTAGAGCTCAATTGTTGCATGCATGTCTATATATTGAAGTTTGGAGGTTGTAATACATCATTCCTTACATGCATGTCCATCTTTTGATTATAAACCATGATTTCATCATGTTCTTGAAGCAATGAGCTCAATTGAGCAAGCCTTGGAGCTTTAATTTGGTTTAAAATCCATGCATGTTGCATGTTCATCTTGTTCTTGAAAAATGGTTTAAATTTGGGTTTGAATTAAACACCCTTGGGCTTTGATTTCTTAAATTGAGTTTTGAAACTTGTTGTACATTGAGTTTGCAAGAGTTTTTCCAGAAAATAGCCCAAGAGGATCGAAAATATTGCTTTTGAATTTGGTTTTGAGCTTGGGACTCAAATCTGGGATTTCCAGATTTTTGTTGTCCGCTCGAGCGGAGAAATCAAGCTCCCAACATCTTGCACTGTGCATTAGTCCGCTCGAGCGGAGGACTGGGTGACACGCTCGAGCGGGCGTCGAGCGGAGATTTCACCTATCCAGTACTTTTTGGTCCGCTCGAACGGGGATGTTGCCGCTCGAGCGGGGACCTTTGTTTGCTTGTACGCTCGAGCGGGGAAACCTGCGCTCGAGCGGGACTCTGTTTCACTGAAAATTCTGCAAATGTTTTCCAAGTGCATCTTTGCATCCTCTTTCCATCCTAGGCATTCCTAGGGCGTATTTAAGGCATCTTAATGAGGATATAGGTGTAGAACACACCGAGGCATTTAAGGTTTAAGTTATTATCCTTCCTAACTGTATAGCTTAGTGTGTTCGATCTGTTAACTGTGTAGGGTTGGCGACTGGGGAAACGCGCTCTAGCATACTGTAGCCCAATCTCTGTGAGTAACGATTGTGTAAAGATATGTTCAAAATGGTTATCTTTTGAATACTGAACTGAACTGTTTATTGGACTGATATTATTTACTGAATGAATGTATGTCCTGTATTCTGAACTGTATTGTGGCATCCTTAGCACTTACTGTTTACTGTTACTGTTACAGAGCTCTGTCGGTTTCCTTGTGGAACCATACTGTTTACTGATTGATGGCCATCATTACTGTTGGGTCTGTTAAGACCCGGTCCTTTTGGACCTACTGTTTATAGGCTAATGGGTGTACCACATATGACTGATTGACTGAAACACTGAAAGACTGAAATACTGTTTAATGAACTGTTTTCATTACTGTAAGGACATTCATTCATAACCTCTTTACGCTTTATGTTATTCACTGGGCTTTAGCTCACTGCTTATATATATATATGTAGGTGTACAGGCACCAGATCAAAGCTAGAAGCGTCGGAGTAAGCTCCAGTTTTGTCAAGCCAGCCTATGTGCCTCACTGCGAGGTTCCGAGTTGCCATGCTATGGCTTGGGGTGTTTTGTGTCCCCCATCGGTCTCCTTACTGTTTTGTACCTCTGTATAGACTGTCTACTGTTTTACTGTACTGTTATCGAGGGATTAGGTCCCCGCACTGAATGTTGTATATGATTGTATAGACTGTATATAGACTGTACTGTTCTGAACTGTATGAATGCATGCAAAATGTTTTTGGCATACAGATTTTCACAGCTCAATGGACACTAGTTACTTACTGTATTGGCTTCCGCCAGGCCCTGTACTCTGTTTAACTGTATTACTGTTCAGCAGGCCTTTGGTAATCTTGGATTACTGGCCAGTTACGGTGCTAAACCCATAGGGCCGGGTTTGGGTCGTGACAGAGTGGTATCAGAGCGATACTTATCACGAGTTATACCGCACACACGTGTCCAAATGAGCTATAGGGTGTCCTAGAAAAGCAATTAGGGCATCTCATGAACTTGAAAAGTGTGTGCTTATGACTGACTGATTATATGTTAAAATGTTAAACTGTTTAATTATACAACCGCTTATAATGATAACTGTTATAACTGTTTATAGAATAATGGATAATGCAAGCACTGCAAATGAAACTGAATCATCATCCTCTGAGGCCAGAATGGCCAGACTTGAACATATGATGGAACTGATAATTGAAAGACTAGATCAACAACCAAACCAACAGCCCCCACATCCTCCTCTTCCGGTGCAACCGGAACAGAATGTACAGAATGCGAATGCTAATGAGGTGGACATTATTGCACTGACTCATAAATTCAGCAAGATGAAACCGCCGTCCTTTCACGGAGGCTTAGAACCGCTAAAGGCTGAAGCATGGGTCCTCGAAACAGAAAAGTTGTTTGAAATGTTTCCGTGCTCCGAAGCCAATAAAGTACTATTAGCTACCTTCACCCTACAAGAAGAAGCTAGAAGGTGGTGGATGTTGATCCGTGATACAAATACTGTTATGACTTGGGCTCAGTTCAAGGAGTCCTTCTTTGAGAAATATTTTCCTCAATGTGTCAGGGACAGAAAGGTAACTGAATTTGAACAACTGAGACAGGGCACAATGTCTGTTGCCGAATATGAGACGAAGTTCACCGAGCTTGCTAGGTATGCACCGCATATGGTGGACACCGACTACAAAAAGGCCAGGAAGTTTGAAGGCGGCCTGAATGTTGCTATCCTTGACAGAGTCAACATGTTGAAATTGCCAACTTATGTGAATGTTCTTGACCGGGCCTTGATGGCCGAATCAAATATTGAAGCACTGAAACAAACTGAACCACCAACAACTGAATGGCGTGGTAAAAGACAGGGTTTCAAATTTAAGAAAGGCAAGCACAACCCTTCCAATAAGAAACAGAATACGGGGTCAACAACTAGCCCCAGCCAAGGGAGTGGATTCATTCCACCCTGCTCTACATGTGGCAACAAGCACAAAGGAGTTTGTCACAACATAACGGGAGCCTGTTTCAGATGTGGCAAGGTGGGCCACAGAATTAAAGACTGCCCTTCTGCTCCACCAGCTAGTAGTAAAGCTACACCGAGCGCAACAGCATCAAATGTAGCACCAAAGCCTAACCCCAAAGCTACCGGGAAAGAGCCTATGAGGCAGGGCCGAGTATTTGCCCTAGTACCGGGAGACGTGCAAAATACTGAGACCATTGTGTCAGGTATCCTCTCTATTTGTACACAAAATGCATATGCATTGATTGATTCGGGGTCTACACATTCTTATGTGTCGCATGCTTTTTCACGGAAATTAAATAGACCCTTAGAACCCATGAATTATCTGCTAGCTGTATCATCACCTGTTGGGGGATCCATGACATGTGCATTTATGTATCCTGCTTGTGAAATTATCGTTGGGGATATGCATCTATTTATTGATTTACTGCCATTGAACATTGATCACTTTGATGTAATATTGGGGATGGATTGGCTACAAAAATATCATGCCACTATAGACTGTGTAACAAAACAAGTAGTTTTCCGTCCGCCTGGTTTGCCTGAATTTGTGTTTAATGGAAGTGGAGTAGTACCTCCTCCGTATTTGATTTCTTCAGTGAAAGCTGTTAAATTAATTAGAAAGGGGTGTAAAGGATATCTGTGTTTTGTGCTGACTGAGTCTACTGATGATAGTGTTAAAACTGATGTGAATTGTATTCCTATAGTCAGAGAATTCCCAGATGTATTTCCAGATGATCTGCCAGGGGATTTGATTGACAGGGAGATTGAATTTACCGTTGATGTGATTCCAGGAACACAGCCAGTGTCTAAAGCTCCTTACAGAATGGCCCCAATAGAACTGAAGGAATTGAAAGTGCAATTGCAAGAACTGTTAGACAAGAAGTTTATCAGACCCAGTACTTCACCGTGGGGTGCACCTGTTTTGTTTGTGAAGAAGAAAGATGGCTCACTGAGACTGTGTATTGATTACCGCGAACTGAACAAGGTAACTGTAAAGAATAAATATCCATTACCGCGTATTGATGATTTATTTGACCAGTTACAGGGTGCACAAGTGTTTTCCAAGATTGATCTTAGGTCGGGGTATCATCAACTGAAGGTCAAACCAGAAGACATCGATAAAACTGCTTTTAGAACGAGGTATGGCCATTATGAATTTTTAGTTATGCCGTTCGGAGTTACGAATGCCCCTGCTGCATTTATGGACCTCATGAACAGAATTTTTAAACCGTACCTTGATGATTTCATTGTGGTATTTATTGATGACATCCTGATTTATTCTAAGACTAGAGAAGAACATGAACACCATCTGAGACTTGCCCTGCAAACCTTAAGAGAACAGAAACGGTATGCTAAACTGTCTAAATGTGAATCCTGGCTTGATCATGTTATGTTTTTGGGGCATGTTGTTAGCAAAGATGGAATTTCTGTTGACCCGCAGAAGATTGAAGCTGTAGTAAACTGGCCTAGACTGACAAATGTGACAGAAGTCCGAAGCTTTTTGGGATTGGCTGGATATTACAGACGATTTGTCAAAGATTTCTCCAAAATTGCCCTACCATTGACTCAGTTAACTCAGAAGGGGACATCATTTGACTGGACAGACCAAAGGGAGTCAGCATTTCAAGAGTTGAAAACTCGACTTGTGACTGCACCGGTCCTTACTCTATCCTCAGGTACGGATGGTTACACTGTTTTTAGTGATGCTTCTCACAAGGGTTTGGGATGTGTTTTAATGCAGAATGGGAGAGTTATTGCTTATGCTTCCCGACAGTTGAGACCGCATGAAAAGAATTACCCAACCCATGATCTGGAACTTGCTGCAGTGGTATTTGCATTGAAAATCTGGCGTCACTATTTATATGGAGCAACATGCGAAGTGTATACTGACCACAAGAGCCTGAAATATTTCTTTACACAGAAAGAACTGAATATGAGACAGCGGAGATGACTTGAACTGATAAAAGATTATGACTTACAGATTCTATATCATCCGGGAAAAGCCAACACCGTTGCCGATGCTTTGAGCCGAAAATCGATTGGGAACTTAGCCTGTTTGCTGACTGGACAGAAGGAGTTGCTTTGTGACCTTGAAAAGTCTGAGATTGAAATTGTTTTGAAGGAACAAGGTGGAACCTTAGCTGCTATTTCTGCTCAACCAGCATTGATTGAAGAAATTAAGGAGAAACAGCAACGGGATGATTACTTGAAGAAGGTTATTGAAGAAAGAGATTCTAAACCGAGACCGGGGTTCAAATTTGAGAACAATGTATTGAAATTTCAAGAAAGACTGTGTGTGCCGAATGACACTGAACTGAAAAGAAGAGTACTGCAAGAGGACCACAATTCAAAATTGTCTATCCACCCGGGGAACACGAAAATGTACCAAGATCTGAAACAGAATTTCTGGTGGCCGGGAATGAAGAAGGAAATTGCCGATTTTGTATCCAAATGTCTTCATTGCCAACAAGTCAAAGCTGAACATCAACGACCTACTGGATTATTGCAACCCTTACCCATACCAGAGTGGAAATGGGAGCATATCACGATGGATTTCATCGTTGGGTTACCTCGCTCCAGGAAAGGTATGGATTCAATTTGGGTTATTGTTGATAGACTGACCAAATCTGCTCACTTTTTACCTGTCAAGACAATCTATAATGCGGACAAATTGGCTGTTATCTATATTGATGAAATTGTGAGACTGCATGGAGTGCCTGTGTCCATTGTTTCTGACAGGGATTCGAAGTTTACATCGAGGTTCTGGCAAAGCCTACAGACTGCATTGGGTACTGCATTGAGGCTGAGTAGTGCCTATCATCCTCAGACAGATGGACAGTCAGAAAGGACCATCCAAACTTTAGAGGATCTACTGAGAATGTGTGTCCTTGATTTTCAGGGAAATTGGGAAAGTCATTTGCCATTGGCTGAATTCGCCTACAACAACAGCTACCATTCGAGTATTGGTATGGCGCCTTTCGAGGCATTGTATGGCAGAAAGTGTAGATCTCCAATTTGCTGGGCAGAAGTTGGAGATGGGCCATTGCTTGGGCTCGAAATTGTTTATGAAACGACTGAAAAGATAAAACTGATACAATAGAGACTGAAAACTGCACAGAGTAGACAGAAGAGTTATGCAGATATTAGAAGACGAGACCGAGAATATGAAGTGGGTGATCACGTTTTTGTGAAAGTGACACCAATGAAAGGCCAGACTCGTTTTGGAGTCAAAGGCAAGTTAGCACCGCGGTATGTCGGACCGTATCAGATTGTTGAGAAAATCAATCCGGTGGCGTATCAAGTTTCACTTCCTCCTGAAATGGAGCATATGCACAACGTCTTCCACATCTCTATGTTGAGAGATTACCTCCGGGATCCTTTCCATGTGATTGAGCCTACTCGAGTAGTGTTGAGTGATGACTACACTTACGAGGAACGGCCTATACAGATTGTAAACCGACGGATCAAGAAATTGAGAAACAAAGAGATCCCGCTAGTGCAAGTTGATTGGCAGAACCATGGTGGCGTGTATGCCACTTGGGAAAGGGAAGATGACATGGCTAAAAGATACCCAGAACTGTTTCCACTGAATCATGTTTTCTTCCAAACTGAAGGTAACTCGAGTTTAGAGGACTAAACTCCTTATAAGGAGGGGAGACTGTAACAACCCTCGTACTGATTACCGATAAACTACTGAATTAGCTACTGGTTACTGCTAAACTGAACTGATAATGACTGATAATTGAATTAACTGAAGTACTGAATGGACTGATTGAAATCGAAACTGAAATTAAATAAGTTTATCTATTGAATTGCATATTGCATCTGTTTGATTGATTGATTATCTGTTTGAATTCATATGTTTAAACTGCTAATTGAAGGCCTTATCGGCGGCCGAATTAGGAACTGTTTAGAGTTTTGGGATCAGTAGAATATTTGTGATTTAATGGTTTATTTATTCGAAAATTGATTAGGTATGATTAAATTAGATTAAACGTTGACATATTGCAAACGTTGACATATTGCAAACTTTGGCTTAATTACGGAATTGCCATTGAGTGGACCCTTGATTAATGTCATATTGAGCCTTATTACATGTTGATCAAATCACTTCCTCAGCCACATTTTGAGAACTCCACCGAACTAGAGAGAGAGAGTGAGCTAGGAGAGTGATTCAACTTGATTTTGTGCATTTGTTTGAAGAATTGCTTGGTAATTGAAGTCTAGATTGTCTATTGAGCCTCCATACTTGGAATTAAGGACCTTAGGTAAGAGAATTCAACCTTTCATTCATATATTTGAGCTTGTTCATGCTTAGTTCTGAGCCTCTAGTGATTTGAGCTTTGAATTGGTCCATATGTGTTGGATTAGAGCTCAATTGTTGCATGCATGTCTATATATTGAAGTTTGGAGGTTGTAATACATCATTCCTTACATGCATGTCCATCTTTTGATTATAAACCATGATTTCATCATGTTCTTGAAGCAATGAGCTCACTTGAGCAAGCCTTGGAGCTTTAATTTGGTTTAAAATCCATGCATGTTGCATGTTCATCTTGTTCTTGAAAAATGGTTTAAATTTGGGTTTGAATTAAACACCCTTGGGCTTTGATTTCTTAAATTGAGTTTTGAAACTTGTTGTACATTGAGTTTGCAAGAGTTTTTCCAGAAAATAGCCCAAGAGGATCGAAAATATTGCTTTTGAATTTGGTTTTGAGCTTGGGACTCAAATCTGGGATTTCCAGATTTTTGTTGTCCGCTCGAGCTGATGAAGTAGCGCTCGAGCAGAGAAATCGAGCTCCCAGCATCTTGCACTGTGCATCAGTCCGCTCGAGCGGAGTATTGGGCGCTCGAGCGGAGGACTGGGTGACACGCTCGAGCGGGCGTCGAGCGGAGATTTCACCTATCCAGTACTTTTTGGTCCGCTCGAGCGGGGATGTTGCCGCTCGAGCGGGGACCTTTGTTTGCTTGTACGCTCGAGCGGGGAAACCTGCGCTCGAGCGGGACTCTGTTTCACTGAAAATTCTGCAAATGTTTTCCAAGTGCATCTTTGCATCCTCTTTCCATCCTAGGCATTCCTAGGGCGTATTTAAGGCATCTTAATGAGGATGTAGGTGTAGAACACACCGAGGCATTTAAGGTTTAAGTTATTATCCTTCCTAACTGTATAGCTTAGTGTGTTCGATCTGTTAACTGTGTAGGGTTGGCGACTGGGGAAACGCGCTCTAGCATACTGTAGCCCAATCTCTGTGAGTAACGATTGTGTAAAGATATGTTCAAAATGGTTATCTTTTGAATACTGAACTGAACTGTTTATTGAACTGATATTATTTACTGAATGAATGTATGTCCCGTATTCTGAACTGTATTGTGGCATCCTTAGCACTTACTGTTTACTGTTACTGTTACAGAGCTCTGTCGGTTTCCTTGTGGAACCATACTGTTTACTGATTGATGGCCATCATTACTGTTGGGTCTGTTAAGACTCGGTCCTTTTGGACTTACTGTTTATAGGCTAATGGGTGTACCACATATGACTGATTGACTGAAACACTGAAACACTGAAATACTGTTTAATGAACTGTTTTCATTACTGTAAGGACATTCATTCATAACCTCTTTACGCTTTATGTTATTCACTGGGCTTTAGCTCACTGCTTATATATATATATATGTAGGTGTACAGGCACCGGATCAAAGCTAGAAGCGTCGGAGTAAGCTCCAGTTTTGTCAAGCCAGCCTATGTGCCTCACTGCGAGGTTCCGAGTTGCCATGCTATGGCTTGGGGTGTTTTGTGTCCCCCATCGGTCTCCTTACTGTTTTGTACCTCTGTATAGACTGTCTACTGTTTTACTGTACTGTTATCGAGGGATTAGGTCCCCGCACTGAATGTTGTATATGATTGTATAGACTGTATATAGACTGTACTGTTTTGAACTGTATGAATGCATGCAAAATGTTTTTGGCATACAGATTTTCACAGCTCAATGGACACTAGTTACTTACTGTATTGGCTTCCGCCAGGCCCTGTACTCTGTTTAACTGTATTACTGTTCAGCAGGCCTTTGGTAATCTCGGATTACTGGCCAGTTACGGTGCTAAACCCATAGGGCCGGGTTTGGGTCGTGACACTAAACTTGCCAAGAAGGCGAACGCAGAAAGGATGGCCGCGCGAAGAAGGGCGGAGACCATTTGGACTGCTGAATCTCAGCCCTCACCTATTGGCAAGTCCCAATCCTCCTTGCCTATTATTGAGGAGGGAACGGCAAAAAACGGGAGTGTCGAGGCGGAACCTTTTGTGCAGGCAAGTGTAGAAGTTGAGCAAAGGGTGGAGAAGCACACTGCCGAGGTCGAGGCTGGCTCAAAAGAAGACCGCGCCGACAAACGACCTCGTTTGCAAGGATCGAGTGTGATTGCACCTCTTGCTATTCAGCAGAAGATAAAGAATATGCCTATCTCCTCCGATGCTTCGGTAATCAAAGATCCATCGGTCGCACTCGGTATGGCCACGTCCGTTTCACTACCTGCTGACAAGGCGGCTTTTCGGGCGGAGCTGGATCTGGTTGCAATTGCATTGGCCGCGTAATCGGCTCTTTTGGTATATACCTTGACTGTCTTTTCACTTTACGCGAATATTGTTTTGGTCTAAACTTCCTATTTTGCAGGCCGTCGGAAGGATAACCGAGATAGGCCGTCGTCATCACGATGCCGTCGAGCATATTGGCCGTTTACAAGCGAAGGTTGACGGCCAAAGGAGTAGGGCCGAGTTCAAGGTGGAGAGAGCCCGCAATGCTGAAGAATTGAGATCGGTCGCCGAGAAGAGGGCGGATGCGAGCGACGACGCGCTTAAATTATCCCAGGAGGCGATCTCTAAATTGGAGGCTGAGTTAGAAGAAATAAAGGCGGCGAAGGAAACAGCCGATTTGAAGGCTTCTAGCGCATTTGATGCTGGGAAAAAATCTGCTTTTGATGAATACGTAGACGAAGTCCCCAAATTTGAAAATTAGGGATTCAAACACGGCTGGCTCAAAGCCCTTGCTGCTGCTGATGTAACATTGGCTACGCTAATTCCATATGAGCAAGTGGATGTTGAGCCGCTGGAGTCTGACTCTGAGGACTAATTTGGGCTGCTCTTGTTTTTGTTTTAGGATTTACATGTATGTTTTCAGCTTTTTATTTAATAATTTTCAGTATTTTACAGCTTTTTGTTTAGTAATTTTCATATGTAAAATGGCTACAATTTGTGCTCAATTTAATGAAAATTCATTTTGTTCTTTGCTGTATTTAATGAATGGTATTGTTTTGTTGCTGTTTTAGATCAAACGTTTTGTATATTCACCGACTATATGATTAGGCCATTTAAAAAGCCAAAAGTTAGTGCATGAAGTGGCTGTGGCACATATCAATCGGCATGGGGTCAAGATGCTCGGCCAGTTTAGATTAATAAATCTGCCCTTGCCCCAGCCAGTGCATGGACTTCAAGGCATTCGCCTATAATTGTTGATTAGATAATTAGGCCGTTTTAACAAGCCAAAAAATTAGTGCATGAAGTGGCTGTGGCACATATCAATCGGCATGGGGCCAAGATGCTCGGCCGGTTAGATTAATAAATCTGCCCTTGCCCCAGCCAGTGCATGGACTTCAAGGCATTCGCCTATAATTGCCGATTAGATAATTAGGCCATTTTAACAAGCCAAAAATTAGTGCATGAAGTGGCTGTGGCACATATCAACCGGCATCCATCGTTTGGAGACTGCCAAAAGCGTTAATGAAATTGCCTCGGGGTCGCTGCATACCTACGAATAAATGGGGTGAGTTCGCGCCAGTGGGTCTACTTATTCTTATTCAGACTCGATTTGGACTAGCTTGGGGCGAGGGTGAATGTCAAACAGACTGTTCTTCAACAGTAGAGGGGAGGGACGAACGCTGGTTGAACTAGATACTGCGATGAATCGCAGCAGCGAGCCTGCGCGTACAGGAGGAAGGACGTCCAAGGAAAACGAAAAACGTTTCAAGCCGTCGAAGCAGATTGCCTCAAAGAGAGAAGCATCAACGGGGAAGCTCCCCACGACCACGACCGAGGAATGAGTCAGACGCGACGCCACGACCATTGAGTTTTGCAGTGTTCGTGGGGAATAAACCGATGATTGAGGCAGATTCCATCATTAATAATCTGGGTGTAGCGGTCGAGTTCGCTCGACAGATCTTTCCACCGGAAGTCCAACAATCGATGGTTGGACGACAAGATTTCAAAGTTTTCGAGAAGGTATTCATGGGGCGGTGAAGGGGCTGTACACCGCCTACAAAGTCGGCATGCGTCTGCGCGCTGCGCGGCGGGAGATGGAGAAAATAGACGAACGGGTCCGCAGTTCGGAGGCTCGTGCGGAGAAAGCCGAGGGTGAGCTTAGGGAGCTTAGGAAGGTTAAAGTCACCGATCCGCATGCGGCGGGTCAATCTAACCCGATTGTGGCCAAGAGGGTGACCCAACGGCTATTGAGTCATGCCATCGCCGACCAAGATACGACAAGCATGTTTGCTGTAGAAAATGCGAGGGCCAAGGGTTACGAGCAGGGCTTCCATGCTGGCTGGAAGGTTGGGATTGACAAAATGAAAGAGACACTTGCTGAGGAGGTCTGCCGATACAAGAATCGGGGCTTTAAGCATGGCTGGATCGCGGTTCTTCAGGCCGCAGAGGCTCTCCGAGTGAAGGGTGTCGATTCCAACTTATGTGGCTTGGATCATCGTGATCATTTGCCCTTTTCCGCCTTTGAAGTTGAAAAGAGCGATGATAAGGGAGATGCCGAATAAAAATATTCATTGTAAATGTTCAAACGCGGATTGCGTCTAAAATTATGTGATTATTGGTTGGTCGAGTAAAAAGCATTTTATTTGCAATGTTTTGTTATAAGTTTTGTTCGGCACACACGTGCTTGCATGTGTTTTACTATATAAATGTTTAAATAAACGTATTTCAAATGATTGAATGGACATTGTTCGGCCTGATTTAATCGACATCATTGTGTTACGCATGACCCGAAGGGTTAATCGGCCCAAAGACCTCATGCGCCGATGGGGCTCCGAATCTAGAGACTTTATTTGGCCAATCGTGATATCCATGAAGGGCGCTCCGAATCCGGAGGCTTAATCGGCCCAAAGACGTCATTCGCCGATGAGGCTCCGAATACGAAGACTTGATTTGGCCAATCGTGATATCCACGAAGGGCGCTCCGAATCTGGAGGCTTAATCGGCCCAAAGACGTCATTTGCTGATGGGGCTCCGAATCCGGCGACTTGATTTGGCCAATCGTGATATCCACGAAGGGCGCTCTAGATCTGGAGGCTTAGTCAGCCCAAAGACGTCATTCACCGATGGGGCTCTGAATATGGAGACTTGATTTGGCCAATCGTGATATCCACGAAGGGCGCTCTGAATCTGGAGGCTTAATCGGCCCAAAGACGTCATTCGCCGATGGGGCTCTGAATCCGGAGACTTGATTTGGCCAATCGTGATATCCACGAAGGGCGCTCTGGATCCGGAGGCTTAATCGGCCCAAAGACGTCATTCGCCGATGGGGCTTTGAATCCGGAGACTTTATTTGATCAATCGTGATATCCACGAAGGGCGCTCCGAATCCGGAGGCTTAATCGGCCCAAAGACGTCATTCGTCGATGGGGCTCTGAATCTGGAGACTTGATTTGGCCAATCGTGATATCCAAGAAGGGCGCTCCGAATCCGGAGGCTTAATCGGCCCAAAGACGTCATTCGCCGATGGGGCTCCGAATCCGGAGACTTGATTTGGCCAATCGTGATATCCATGAAGGGCGCTCTGGATCCGGAGGCTTAATCGGCCCAAAGACGTCATTCGCCGATGGGGCTCCGAATCCGGAGACTTTATTTAGCTAATCGTGATATCCACGAAGGGTGCTCCAGATCCGGAGGCTTAATCGGCCCAAAAACGTCATTCGCCGATGGGGCTCCGAATCCAGAGACTTTATTTGGCCAATCGTGATATCTATGAAGGGCGCTTCGAATCCAGGGGCTTAATCGGCCCAAAGACGTCATTCGCCGATGGGGCTCCGAATCCGGAGACTTTATTTGGCCAATCATGATATCCACAAAGGGCGCTCCGAATCCGGAGGCTTTAATCAGAACATCTTTGAACTAGATTCTGTAGTAGGTGAATGGGAATCTTTGTCTTATAGAAAAAGAGATGTACATGGCGAATAGTTCGGAACAAGCATCATGTCCCACAAGTCGGGTTAATGATAAAATTTGCGTAAATGCGTGGAATTCCAGGGTCGTGGAAGACTCCTTCCTGACATGTCTTTGAGCCGATATGCCCCTACTCTGGCGATCGAATCAATCTGATAGGGGCCGTCCCAGTTATGACCCAATTTTCCATCAGCCAGTTTCCTGTCAGCTGGAAGCACCTTCTTCAGGACTAACTCTCCTGGTGTGTAGCGGTGCAGCTGAACCCATTGATTATATGACTTTGCCAGCTGTTGCTAGTACCGTGCCATGGACGCAAGGGCTCGGTCTTTTCGTTCTTCGATTAGAGTCAAATCCAAAGCCAGCATCATGTCGTTTCGGCCCATATCAAAAACTTGCGACTTGAGAGTCGAGTGGCCGATTCCAGGGGTAAGATTGCCTGGGTTCCAAAGCATAGGGCAAACGGCGTTTCTCCAGTTGATCTTCTCGGTGTAGTTCGATGAGCCCACAATACACTCGGCAATTCTTCGACCCATTTGCCTTTGGCTTTCTCCAGCCTCTTCTTGATGCCGTCCAAGATGGATTTATTAGAGGCTTCGGCTTGGCCATTGCTTTGGGGGTAAGCCGGCGTAGAAAAGTAAGGTCGGATACCATATTTGCTGCATAGCTCTCGGTACACGCCACAATCAAACTAGGTGCCATTGTCGGAGATAAGAGCTCTGGGAATGCCGAATCATGTTATGATGTTCCTCCACACAAAGGTCTTTACATCAGCATCTCGAATGTGTGTTAATGCCTCCACTTCGACCCATTTCGTGAAGTAATCTGTTGCGACGATCAGGTATCGCTTGTTCCCTGGGGCCCTCTGCAATGGTCCTACGATATCAAGCCCCCATTGGGCGAACGGCCAGGGACTGGTGATAGAGTTCAACTCTTCAGCAGGCAGATGGTTTAACGGGGAGAACTTCTGGCACTGTTCACACTTTTTTGCATAACACTCGGCGTCCGTTCTCATTGTCGGCTAATAATACCCCTGCGTTATAGCTTGATGGGCCAAAGAGCGTCCGCCAAAATGGGCACCACAACTTCCTTCGTGTATCTCAGTCAGAAGCTCCTCGACTTTGTCCGGGTGCACACATTCCAAATATGGGCCAGAGAGTGACTTTTTATAAAGCTTTCCTTGCGGATCCAAGTAGTATCGCATGGCTTTGTTTCGCAACTTATGTGCTTCTTTCTTGTTCTCTGGGAGTTGTTCAAAAGATAGGAATGCAACAATGGGATCCATCCAACTTGGTGCAGATTCTATAACGTTGATTTGGAATTCCTCCGAAGGACCAATGCTTGGCTCTGGGATGAATCCTACTTCGATGGTTCATTTAATCTCTAAGTTGATTGCGGAGGCTAGGCAAGCTAAGGCATCTGTATGGGTGTTCTGATCACGTGTTATCTGGTTTAACTCATGATGGTCAAATTTTGCCAACAAGGAATTGGCCGTTTTCATGTAGGCCGCCATACGGTCGTTTCTTGCCGCATACTCCTCCTTTAGCTGATTGATCACCAATTTTGAGTCGCAAAACACAAGCAGACGCCGAGCACCCAGAATATGCGCATTCCGTAAACCGGCTAGAAGGGCTTCGTATTCGGTTTCGTTATTTGATGCTTCGAAGCCGAGCTTGACGGCCTGGTCAATTATTGCGCCGTCGGTAGTCATGATTACAACTCCAGCTCTACTGCCCTGTTGATTGGACGATCCATCACAATACAACTGCCAGATGTCCCCAACATAAATCCTCCAGTTCGGCTTCGATCAAATTTCATCTGACTTGAAGTCGGCAACATCAGACTTGAAGTCGGCAAGGCCCTCAGTGAATTCGGCGATAAAGTCGGCAAGCACCTGTCCCTTGATTGAGGTTCTGGGTAGAAATTGAATATCGTACTGGCCAAGTTCCAGAGCCCACTTTGAAACACGTCCAGATGCTTCCGCACTGCGTAGTACTGATCGAAGGGGATAATCTGTGAGTACCCCAATGCTATGCCCCTGGAAGTAATGCATGAGCTTCCTTGCCGCCATAACTAGGGCTAGGATGAGCTTTTCCAGCGGAAGGTAATGTGTTTCGGCATCAACCATTGCCTTGCTCACATAATACACTGGCCGCTGTTCCCCCAGTTCTTTCTTTATCAATACGGTGATGACGGTTCGGTCAGAAACTGCCAGATACAAAATGAGCGGGTCGCCAGCAGAGGGTGTTGTTAGGAGTGGTACTGAGCGGAGGTAGGTCTTCATGCCGTTGAAAGTGGCTTCGCACTCAACGGACCATTCAAAAGCCTTGCCCTGCTGTAGTGTATGAAAGAATTGTCGGCAGTGATCTATGGACCAGCTGATAAACCTGCTGAGTGCGGCAGCCATCCCCATCAACTTTTGAACCTCCTTTACTGAATGAGGGGAGCCGAGCTCCAGGATTGCTGTGATTTGCCCTGGGTTGGCTTCGATTCCTCTATGGTTGACAATGTAGCCCAAGAATTTGCCAGAGCCAATACCAAACGCACATTTGGAAGCGTTCAACTTCATTCCATATTTGTGTAGGATGTCCAATGTCTCTTCCAGATCGGCTATATGATTCTGCTCTTCTTTGGACTTGACCACCATATCGTCAATGTACACTTCCATAGTTTTGCCGAGTTTCTCCTTGAACATGGTGGTGACCAGTCTCTGGTAGGTTGCCCCTGCATTCTTCAGCCCAAAAGGCATTACCTTATAGCAATAGGTTCCTCTTGGGGTGAGGAATGCAGTTTTCTCTTGGTCCTAAGGATGCATAGCGATTTGATGATAACCTCTGTAGGCATCAAGGAAGCTCATACGCTGATGGCGCACCGTAGCATCTACAAGCTGGTTTATCCTGGGAAGAGGAAAACAATCCTTTGGGCAGGCTTTGTTTGGGTCTGTGAAATTGATGCACACTCACCAAGTTCCATTTTTCTTCTTCACCACCACTGTATTAGAGAGCCATGTAGGGTAGGTCACCTTCCTAATTGCCCCGGCGTCAAGCAGCCTGTCAACCTCCTCAACAATGGCGGCAGTGTGCTCTGCGGCTGACCGTCGGCTTTTCTGAATGATCGGCTTGCACATAGGATCGACATTCAAATGGTGCTGTGAAACTGACGGATCTATACCCGGCGTCTCGTACGGAGTCCACGTAAAGACATCGAGGTTGCTGAGCAGGAAAGATATT
Organism: Camellia granthamiana; assembly: GCA_036172215.1. Lineage (NCBI taxonomy): Eukaryota > Viridiplantae > Streptophyta > Magnoliopsida > Ericales > Theaceae > Camellia > Camellia granthamiana. The sequence goes on along the minus strand of JAXFYN010000024.1, from coordinate 1,998,349 downwards.
AGCTGCTGTCTGTCGGCCTGACTCAAAGAGGCGCCGACCATGAAGAACTTGTCTGGGCTTCCATCGATTAAAACTCGTTCTAAGCCTTTCGTGGCCTTTTCATTTGGGAGCCGCCCAACATCGTCAAGGCTTTCTCAATCTCGCATCTCAATGGAATTCACTTGTAGTTCCTTTGGCGTTTTCTCAGCAAGGAGATAACATGCCTGTGCCGATTTCTGGGAGCCACGGATTTGCTCAATACCGTGTTCTGTCCGGAAGTGGAGCAGCTGATGATAGGTGCTTGGCACGGCTCGCATAGTATGCAACCAGGATCGCCCCATGATGAGATTATATGGCAACGGCAGCTTGACAACCAAGAATCCTACATCCACTGTTCGGGAACCTGCTCGAACGGAAAGTCTGATTTTCCCCAACGGGTACTCTGGATTGGCATTGAAGCGGAATAGTGGATAAGGGGCCGGAGAGAGATCCAATTCGGAGAAGCCAAATTTGGTGAATGTCTTGTAGTACATAATCTCCGATGTGCTCCCCGAATCAATGAGTACGCGCTCAACTGTGAATCGGTTTACGCATAACTCAATTACTAAGGGATCAATGTGGGGCAGTGTTACTCCGGCCAGATCCGAATCATCAAAAGTGATAACCTCGGCTTCATGGGGCCGTTTAGTCGGAGTGAGTTGCTCTTGAGGGTTAGACTTCGACTGAATCGTGTGCACCGCCGATGACATTGGCAGGCTGTATATCATGTGGATCAAGCGAAGCGAATGTGAATCCTATCTCAAGACTATTGCTTTGGTTGGGTTGCCTTTTTGGACGTACTGTTGTAGCCGGCCATCTTGCACCAATTTACCGCCGTACGAGGTGAATGACGGTGCTTTGAATTTCTTGAATAGCACTACCTTTGCAATCCGTTGTACAAAAGGATCATGTTGATCTTCATCTGAACTGTTTCTTCTTCGCTTACGCCTTGTACGGGGACTCTCTTTAGAAGAACTGGAAATCTCGGATCGTCCCTTCTTCTTGGGCTCCAAGGATAATGGGTTGGAGTTGCTATCAGTATCTTGTTGTTGGGCTCGAGATCGTCGACCAGCTGTCCTCACGAGTCGTTCCGGGCCTTGGTATGCAGCTTGTTTGGACTTCGCCACCTCCAAGGCCAAATCCTAACGGAGACGTTCGTTCTCTGCGATCATGTTCTCTAATCTTTGTTCGTTTTGCTTTGCTTGTTCCATGATCGCTTGCATTGCTTCATGCTCTAAAGTCGAGGGTGAGGCAAAGTTCGGAGCGCGTCTCATGGGGATGGTCTCCGGTCCAAGCATGTTTGATGGAGTGAGGTCGTCTCTCTGCGTGGTTTCATAAGTGACTATCAGAGGGTCTTCCGTTATGCCCGCCATGGATGTGTTTGAGTATTCCCACAGACGGCGCCAATTGTGGAGAAGTGGTTTGGAAATACTCTTCTGATCTTGGGGGATGCTTGTGATCCGTTGATAGTCACCTGAAAAGGAATAAACACTCCGGTCGGGGGTGCCAGAATTAGCACTCCAACGAACAAGTCAGTCTCCACACTCAAGAATGCTTGTATTCTAAGTTAAGCACAACAATTCTCACATATCTCTTTTTGGCTGATGTTCTTCTATTTATATCTTTTCTTCCATGGGCCTCGGGATTAGGTCCATTTCCAACTCCATATTCGGCACATTTTGTAGTAGACCGCTCTTTACTCAGCCCCTGTCTTAATCGGCTATTTGGCCGAGTAAAGTTGGATTTGAGCTTGCGAGCCGATGTCGAGTGCCACGAATTTTGACTCTCCCAGGTCCGACTATCCAGAATCTCTACGACTCCCAATACTCGGCCCCCACAATTTCTAACATAGCTTCTATTTTGGCTCGGAGTACACTGTGAGTGTTTACACTTTAGCATACTGCATGAGATGTGTATATTGCCATGTTAGCATACTTGCCATGAGGCTATTTGCTTAAGTGCTTTAACTGCATGAATGCCTGTGGGTGAAGGCTCGATTGCCTGAATTGGAACAATTCATCAAAATGTGGGTTTTAAGCCCATTTGAAGTGGCAAATCATGTTTTCTAAGCCCACTTGAGGGTGGCAAATCCGCGTCTTAGCCTACTTGTGAGTAGCAACTTCAAACCATTTTCGAAAAACAAACATGAGATGTTTTGTTCCAACTTGAGTGATTGAGTCTATACTTGTATGTTGTGCGCATCACATAGTAAGCTAGCTAATAAACCGGAATAAGAACACATGTGTTTTCAAAAACAACATATTATGCTTAGTAGGGTCTGATCTTTGATCGGGCAAGCGGGGGTGCTCATTTCAGGACCTTCCCCTTTCGTACCCAAGTTCCCGAGCCGAGGCAACTTTGGTGATGACGGACACATGGCCTTAGGCAAGAGTCAGGGTTTCCTAAATTTCCCAAAACAAAATATTTAGGTGGCGACTTTGAAATCTAGCAAAGCAGTCCATGTTTGGCGCTTTTTGATTAAAATCGATTTTCCAAAACAATTTGCCGGATTTGGACTCGGTGATTTATCAGTCTTACATTGCACTTTGTGAGATTAGATTCAGAACCGTGATAGGAGTCCGAACTGTAGTATCTATGAACCTAAATTCACGCCCTCTCCAAAAGGGGGGCGCGCGGAGGGAGTTCGGGCGGTCTACAGGTGCTGTACGGTTTCTGATTTTTGTTTCTTTTTGCAAGGTAGTCTTTCACGATTGCTTCAGACGAGTCTGTTACCCCCCAAGCACTCTAGACTCGAGTTAGAAGGATTTGCAGATCTGGGGATCTAGTCAGTAGACAACTAGTGTTTGTTTCACTTCCGCCGGTTACCAGACGAAGGAGGGTTAGGTAGAATTCACAAATTCAACAGTCACCGTTTACCTCGCCTGTGCCAGTCAGGCCCACTCATCTGCTTCCACTCCAAATGGAGAGTATTCACCAATTCCGGTAGTTCAAAGTCCTCTAGTCAACATGGAAGACATGCTCCACCAACTCCAATAGATTATTGAGAACATGCAGCTAGACGCTGCCCAATAAGCTGAGACTACAGCCTGCCAAGCCGGGGTTGTAGCCCGCCAAGCAGAAGTGATAGAACAGCTTTAGCAACAGTAACCCCAACCAGCAGTAGCCACAGCATCCCATGCACCCCCAGCGGGAATTCCAGTACCCGGGGTCACTATTAATGTCCAGGAAAATGCAGGTATCCCGACAAAGCCAATCCCACCTCAAACCTCCAAGGCACCAGCCTACCAGATGGGGGCACCTTTCGAATTCAAGGTCGACCCTACTGCACTGAAAGTGAGCAAGCTGGAAAAGCTCTTTAAATGGGCACAAGGCGTGAATTCGATCTCGGATATCAAGGATGGCTATATTGACTCGGCAGTGACTTTGCCAGATAAGTTTAAAATACCGGACATAGACTGCTTTGATGGCTCGGGTGATCCCATGGTCCACTTGCGGCTATTCTCAGATATTCTGCGACCTATGGGTCTCACCAGACTACAGAATCTATCCCTCTTCGGCCGGACCCTATTGGGTATAGCGGCCATCTAGTATGCCAAACTTGAAGACTCTATGAAGAGAAACTGAGAGGATATGGTCGAGGCCTTCATAGCACAGTACTCTTACAACACTCAAATCGAGGTCACAACTCGTGATCTTGAAGCAACTTGCCAAGAGCCGAAGGAGAGCTTCTCGGATTTTGTGACCCGGTGGAGGGCCAAGGCCTCTATGATGACCATCCGATCGACTAAAAAGGACTAGATCAGAATGGTGGTCTGTAACCTACAACCAAGACTGTTACAAAAGATGATAATCTTACATTTGTCTACATTTGTTGACCTCCATGAAATAGGGGTGCAAATAGAGGATGCAATGAAACAGGGTCTAATAGACCACGAGAAGGAGCAGCCCAAGAGGGCTTTCACACGCAGTTCCAATGCGACTACTGGCGGCAGTGTAGCTGTGAGGCCTTCAGACGTGAGCGTGGTCACCACCACACCTAAGATTGCCAACCCCTTTGTCGGCACAGCCCATACAACTTCCCAAACCTCAAGCCATCAGGCTCGAGGCCAAAGGGTTTTCACCTCACTCTACATGTCCTTATCCGCAGCCTTGAGGGTCTTGTTCAGAAAAGGGCATCTGAAGCCATTAGAACAACGCCCATTGCCCGATCACCTCCCTCCTAAACACAACCCGGCCAAGTATTGTGCTTTCCACCAACAGCATGGTCATGATACCGACCAGTGCTTTAGATTACATCATGAGATTCAGGATCTCATTGACAACAAAGTGATAGCGCCTCCCGAAAAGCCCAATGTCACTACAAATCCTCTCCCACCACATAACCAAGTCCCTCATCCTCGACAAATAAACCTCCTCCATACACTGGCCGTCCCTTACTACCCTAGTATATACATCACCCCCTCCCCTCTACCTAAGCTGGCACTGTTCATCCCGGAAAGCATAGATTTGTGCATGATGAACGCGTCCACATCCCAACCCAAACCTATGGTGGTGACTGTGATAGATGAAGGCAGGATAGCCTGGGTGGAGAATGGGAATGCCGGTTTAACGCCTGAGGGCTCCATGGATTTATCTGATGGGATGTATGACTCGAGCTGTTATATTGTGCCAGCCGATCCGGCCAAACCAGAGGTGGAGTTGCCAACAGGAATGGAGGTTAGTGTGGTCCAGGAGGATGAATCGAGCTAAGGATTAGATAACTTAGCCGACCTGGAGGAAGACATCAATAATCTGCAGTTCTTCGATGAGCAAGATTCGGGAGATGTACACGTTAACTGGTTCGATCTTAACGGGTCGACAGACAACTCTAGGTGGCTCAGTGATAAACCTGATGTGGATGAGGGATTTCAACCAAAGCTGGAAGAGCCAGAAGTAGGAACTGCTACAAGGGCTAGAACAACCAAGGACAAGGGGAAACTGCCAGGGAGCGCCGGTATTAAGAATTTGGCTCAGGAATTGGGCATTGCCAGTACTGCTGATATGGAACAAAAAGCCGCACTGAAGCAGTTTGAACAGGAAAGAGATGAGAATAGTTAGAAAGCTGGAAAAGCCAAACACCCTGCGGAGGATGACTGTGATGTAAGAGTAATCACGATGGAACTAGACAATTGCCTGTCGGTTGCCGAAGGAGTATGGTGGGAAGATGATGATCTGCATCTTGCCCACACAGACAAGGATTGGGGCCAGGACCTACTAAATGACACTTGGTATTTTGAGGAAGTGGATCAAATGACTAGAAGCGGGCGGTACTTCAAGCCCCCCCACTTAGACCAACCCGAAGCATCCGGAAAAGACAAGGAGGTTGAAAAACAGAAGGACAAGTAGTTGGAGAAGGAAGTTGTACTGAAGCAATTAAAGAAGATCCAAGCAGACATATCCATCTGGGGGTTGCTCATGGCTTCACGAGTACACAGGCAAGCGGTATTGTCAGCAATGGATAAGGCCAAGCTGTCTATCGATACAACCCCGGAGCAACTAATGGAACTTGTTTTCTCGGGAGGTGCTTCACCTACTTTTACCTTCTCAGATAAGGAATTGCCGCCGGAAGGCTCTGCACATAACAAACCGCTCTACATCTCAGTTGAGTGTAGAGAGAAGTGGGTGCCGGTTGTATTGGTGGACACTGGGTCTGCAATTAGTGTTTGTCCATCTCGCACAGCCTATGCTATCTATTTGAAGCCAGCGGATTTTGAACCAACGGCCCAGGTGATCCGGGCTTACGACAACATAAGCAGAGAAGTGATGGGAACAGTTCAGATTAGAACGTAGGTCAGGTCAGCCCAACAGGATATTGAGTTTAACGTCCTGGATATTTCGGTTACTTTCAACTTGTTACTTGGACAGCCGTGGCTACACCAAGTGAAAGCTATTTATTCCACCTTGCATCAAATGCTAAAGTACCCTCTTGGAAAGGGGGTAGCCATTGTGTTTGGGAATTCATCTATACATCCTCCGCCAGAGGTTACTACACCCGTACTGGAGATTGTACATGGTGACGAGGATGTTTTCTTGTTTGGTTTTACCTTGGCTGAGGCCCGGGTGGTTCAAAATATCCTAGCTGTTGATGAGGGATTCTACGTCAGTGCTTAATTAGTGTATCTCATGAACAAGCTACAACACATGGTGTAGACACCCCATTTTTGACTGCCCTCAAGACTTGGGCACTACTGATGGTTTTACTTGGTGGAGAAAAGTGTGCAGGGCAAAGGTTCAATTTCTTCGGCAAGGAGTGAGACAAATCTCAACTTCACACCCCATTTTGGACCAAAGCTATTTTGAATGGTTTTTAGACCTTAAAACCCTCTCTTTCAAAACATTTTTGAAATAAAATTCCCACGATGCTCCGACGCTCGCATTTCAGTAAATGGTGCGCTTTTCGATAAATCGAGCAAGGACAAAGTGGAGATCAATGAAAGAGAGATGAAATTTTTGAAAAATCTTTCAAAACACTTTACTTGGGGGTTTGAAGTTGAAGAAAAGAGGAAAGGAGAGAAGAAAACTAGTTTGGGAGAAGTTCGGCATGAATCCGGGTAGAAGGGAGTCGAGCAGCCCTCGCTGAATCGGGCTTATTCAATTGCATACTTGGATTTTAGCTATGAGGCCACCATCGTTGGAAAGAAGACTTCTGGGGCTTCATTTTGCACTCAAGAATCTCCTAAAGCCAAGTCCGGGTGGGGGAGATATGGTTGGTTGAAGTAGGGGATCAGTCTGGCTGGATCGAATCTGCGCGGCTTTACCAAAAAGAGCATAACTTTTTGCACAGGAGGAATTTTAATGCCAGGTTTGCGGCATTGGAGAGCTAACTTCCGGGGCTTCAATTTGGACACCCACTGGCCATTTTTTTGACCTTGGCAGCACATATCAGCAATATATTTAGCCGACCGACAATTTATTGTGCCGACCGGCCATTTATTTTGGCCGACGACCCCCTTTTCTGGCCGGTTTGACCTTTTTGCACCTTCCAGGCATGGTGCATGCCAGCTGTGCCAGCTAGGATGCATAGACCCTGCTCCCCATGCATATATGTGCCTATTTTGAGCCTTTGACCCCTCTTTTGCACCCTTTGCTCAAGGCTTCTTGAGGAAGCCTTGACCCCTTGTCTTGGCTTCCTCAAGAAGCTCACCAGCTGTCCTAGCTTCCTTGAGAAGCCTTGGCCCTCTTGCTCCCCTTGACCCTTTCCCTTAGGCTTGTCTTATAAGCTTAGAACCATTTCCATTGCCTATTTAAGGGCCTCTCCTCCTCCATTGTAGAGGGTTGGAGATTTTGAGCAAAAAACCAGAGAGAAGACATATATATCTGATATATATACATACAACCCTCCATCTCTCTCATCCAAGCTTCGAAACACCCTTGCCCTTGCACCATTTGCCCTACAACCCATAGCACAACACCTCCATCCTCCATTCCAGCACTTGGGAGGCCATTTGTAGAGGTTAGAAGCTCAGAAATTTGGACCAAAAGCTGCTGATTTGCTGCTCTTCAAGGGTAAGTGTCTATTTCCCTCAAACTTGCATTTTTTTGCTTCATTTATAAGCCGTACTTGCAAGCATTTCTGGACTTCATCATGAACTAAAAAGTTTCATATTTTGAGCTCTCCTTCATGTTTGTTTAAGGGTATTTACCTGCTTGAGGCTTCCTTCTTGCACTTGCCTCTTTACCCCTCTTGTATCCCTCTTTCTTGCATAGCATTTTTGGCCTATTTGTAAACTGTTTTGAGGCATGATGTAAACTAAAATGTGGCTTATTTTGAGCCCTTCTTCAACATTGTTGAAGGGCTCATCACTGTTCGGGGCCTCCATATGTCACTTGCCTTTGTATCCATCTCTTGGCCCTATTTTTGCATGATTTGTTAGCCTCTTGTGCTTCTGCTTTTGGGCTCTGGTATGAACTATAAATGGTCTTATTTTGACCCCCTCTTCATGTTTCATTAAGGGTCTTTTACTTTTTGAGGCATCCTTTTTGTACTTTGTGCTTATACCCTCTTTTGGCCTTATTTTGCATAGTATTTTGAGCATGCTTGTACACTGTTTTAGGTTTGATCATCAACTGTAAAATGCCATATTTTGGGCCCCTCTTCAACATTGTTGAAGGTCCCTCTTGTGTTTGAGGCCAGCAAGAAACACTTGCTTCTTTGTCCCTCTTTTGGCCCATTTTTGCATGCTAGCTTAGCCTCATTTGTGCTCACTGTTTGGCCTTGCTTAAAACTGTAAATATGCTTATTTTGGGACTTCCTTGATTCTTTATTTAGGTCTCATGTTCAAATAATGCATGCTTTGTATAGCTGTAAGCCATTCCGTGTACCTAGTTTTGCATTTCGGGATCATTCCATGCATCGGGTGCCATGTTTCCATGATTCGGGGCTGTTTTGCATCGTATTTTAGCGCTGAAATTTTCATGTGTGCATACCATGTTCCATGCCTTACCATGCTTTGGTAGAGTGGCATTCGTGCCTTAGGATCGGTCCTCGGTTTGCGTACATGTGTGCACGCATTTCAAGTGTCTCTTTTTCATCTAATGGCCACTGATTTTGGCATGCTTGCGAGCTATCCATATTAGTTTAAGTCCATCATTGCATGTTGTTGCATGTCATGTTTGCTTATATGTTTAGGTTGCGTGCCTAGTATACATTGCTCATTCGCATGTTCATGTTGCATACTTAGCCTCCATGCCTAGGTTGCATTTCATTGAGCATGCATCCCTTACCTCTTGATCAATCATGATAGGGGTTGGGGCCTTTTGATGTGTTTTGTACTTGCATTTCATTTGACATTGGATTGCAAACTTGGCCTCTTAGGCCATCATGCATCGAAATGCACAATTGATGGCCCGAGGGTCGAGGGCCATGCTCTCTTGAGTCCATTGCATGATAGGGAGTGTGTCCATGCACACATTTGCCTGAAATTTCATGCCATGCACTGCTTGTCTTCTGCTGCTGTCAAAACTGTCTTCTGCAGGAAGTTTCTGCCGACCGGCAACATTCAGTGCCGACCGGCCATTGGTGAATGGCCAATAACTTTACCAGTAGCCGATAGAAATTCTCTATGGCCGGTGGGCATTTTCGCCAGCCGATGGCATTTCACAGTGTGCAAGGAACATGTCCCAGGATTTTTGCAGTCTTTGGAGATGCAGGACAGTGTAAAACAGAGGCAGAAGTAGCATGGCACGGGTTTTCCGGGCAAGACAGACTGAAGCATGCATCATTCACGCATTCCGAGGCGGGGGCTGCGGCCATCTTCTCTTTGCATCTGTTAATTAATCAGAAGTTTTGTAATAATTAATTTAGTATTGTTTATCTGGACTGTAATATTTATTCGGACCCTCCGAGCGAGGGCAATTGTGTAATAAGTGTGGGTGCGTGTGTGCATATCTTCCAACCCCCACTTCTTTCTCCCTTTTACTTACCTGCTTTGATGGTTAGTATTAGGACATATTTAAATTAGCATACCTTATGTTATGCATGCGTGCATCCATGCATTTGTTTTCCATGCACCGGGCTCGGCACATCGTGCTAACTGCATATGTATTTCAAATTCCAAGATAAGTATTTGTTAATTGCAGCATTTCACATGCCATGTTTAGGATAGCCGAGCCTATTATAGCTGCATTTTGCTTGTGATGCATTAGCCACTTAACATGAACTAGGATCATGCGTTGATTACTAACTAGTTTCTGTTTTGGCTTGGAGTACTAGGTAAGCTTTTATGCTTTAGCATACCGCATGCGTGTGAGTGTTGCCATAATAGCATGATTACCATGAGGCTAGCTGCTTATGTGATATAAACTGCTTGAATGCCTGTGGATGGAGGTTGAATTACCTTTTTTTTGGGTAAGTAAGGTTGAATTACCTGAATTGGAATAATACATTAAAACTGTGAGTTTTAAGCCCACTGGATAGTGGCAAAACCATCTTCTCTAAAGCCCACTCGAAGGTGGCAAAACCTGCATTTTAGCCTACTTACGAGTAGCAAACCATTTTCAAAACAAACATACAATGTTTTGTTCCAATTTAGGCGATTTGATCTATACTTGTTTGCTGTGCGCATAACATAGTAATTCTAGGCCAATAACCGGAATAAGAACACATAACGTTTTCAAAAACGGATATCACGGTTAGTAGAGGCCGATCTTCGGATCGGGCGAGAGGGGGTGCTCATAGCTGACCTTCCCCAATCGTACCCAAGCTCTCGAGCCGAGGCAACTTTGGTGATGACGGACACGTGGCCTTTGGCACCGAGTCAGGGTTTCCTAAATTTCCCTATTAAAAAATATTTAGGTGGCGACTCTGTATCTGGCAAAGCAGTCCATGTTTGGCACTTCTTTCAAAAATCTGTTTTCTCAAAACGATTTGCCGGATTTGGACTCTTTGGTTCAGATTAAGAACCGTGACAATTTGAGTCCGAACTGTAGTAGACCCACAAACGAACAGAACGGGACTCATCCTCCCGGGGCATTCGGGGACGTCTACACATGGCCGGGATGGGATTAGGAAAGAGCGGCCGGAAGGGCGTTACTGCACTGGCCGAAGTACCACATAACCCTTATGCCTTTGGCTTGGGTTATACACCCTCCAAAGAGGACTGGGTTCGAAAAGGTAAGGAAATGGCAGGAAGAGCCAAAGGTAAGCAAACTGGAAAGCACTATGAGCTTGTGCATAGGCCAATTCAGGGAACTCTGAACGGCCCCTCTGTCTGAGAGGGAGAAGACTTCTCATTTTGCGGCTTTTTTGAGCCATGGTTGAACTCTGAGAAGCGGCGTCTACCCGGCTTTGAGATTTTCTTCGATTTGCAACTGTAAGAAGATGAAGCCATAGAGGAAAGGGCAGAATCTATTATTGCTGGAGCTAAGCGGAGCATAGAAAATGATCCGGGCAGTGATGAAATTGAAGTAGGGATAGTACTGGCATGTCTCCTTTTGGATCCTTCGATCAACCCGGAGAGCTTGGGGGATAACCTAACCGTTTCCATGATCAGAGATCAATCAGGTGTGGACCTTTCCAGTGATATTCTGGATGAATCTAACGCACCGTCCCTCACTTGGCAGCTGGAGGAGGGTTTTCTGTCCAGTAGTTCTGAATCAGGTAGTGAGCCGGAATCTGATTTCACAGAGTCTGTGGAGTCGGAATTAGATTCTAGTTTTTCTGAGTCGGAGTCTGGTATTCCTGGGGTTGATAACCCGAATATCGTAGTTTTGTCCAGGTCGTCTTTTTTCTTTTGTTTTGAGTCGATTGTAACCGAGGAATTGGATGAGCCAGATCTTTTGAATGAGAATGCTGCTGCAGTTTCTGAGTATTTTTTTGTGCCTCTTGTGTATTGCATTGATCATGACTTTCAAAATTTTGATGAAAACGATGAGGAAGGAATTCCTCTGGTTTTGAAACATTTGATTGATAGAGAAAATGAGAGGTTTGTAAAGCCCCTTGTTGATGAAATCATTCCAATTAATATGGGTACTGAGAAGGATCCGGGTTTGGTCCAAATTGGGTCCACGTTGTCTTTAGAGGAACGCGAGCGCTTAGTCATTTTATTAAAAGATTTCAAAGATGTTTTTGTGTGGTCCTACGAAGACATGCCTAGAATCGATCCTGAGATTGTACAGCATCGGATCCCTCTTGACCCCAAGGCCCGATCTGTCAAGCAGAAGCTTCGGAGAATACGCCCAGATTGGGCTTTGAAGATTAAGGAAGAGGTCACCAAGCAGATGGATGCAGGGTTTTTGCTAGTATCTGAGTATCCGACTTGGTTGGCCAACATTATTCCGGTACCGAAGAAAGATGGGTGAATTCGGGTGTATGTGGACTTCAGAGATCTGAACAAAGCTAGTCCGAAGGACGACTTTCCTCTACCGCACATCGATGAATTGGTGGACTTCACTGCAGGCCATGCGTTGCTCTCCTTCATGGATGGATTTTTCGGGTATAACCAGATCTTGATGGCACCCGAGGATAGAGAGAAGACTGCCTTCACCACATTGTGGGGAACCTACTGCTATAGGGTGATGCCGTTTGGGTTGAAAAATGCTAGGGCTACCTATCAACGGGCTGCAACCACAATTCTGCATGACATGATCCATAAAGAGGTCGAGGTGTACGTAGACGACATGATTGTCAAGTTGAAGGAAAAAGAGGGCCACTACACCGCCTTAAAGAAATTCTTCCGACAGATCAGAAAGTACAGATTGAGGTTGAATCCACAGAAGTGTACCTTCGGGGTAACATTAGGGAAAATGCTGGGTTTCTTGATCACAGAGAGGGTCACCGAGGTTGATCCTTCCAAAATCAAGGCCATACTAGAAATGCTGCCACCAAGGACTGAAAAGGAGGTGCGAGGCTTTCTGGGTAAAGTGCAATTCAGAAGACGGTTTATTTCTAAATTAACCTTGACTTGTGAACCACTATTTGGTCTCCTAAAGAAAGGAAAGAAATTCCAATGGGATGACTGATGCCAATTTGCTTTCGAGTAGATCAAGCAGTACCTTTAGAACCTGCTCGTGTTATCACCGCCAGAGCCGGGGAAGTTGTTGATTTTGTATCTGTCAGTAATGGGCACAACAATAGGCTACATGCTTGCGTAGGAATCTAAAGATAGAGTGTGGAAAGCTATTTATTACCTGAGCAAGAAGATGCTAAACTACGAGACCCATTACACCCCGCTGGAGAAAGCTTACTTAGCCTTGGTATGGGCTACCAGGAAGTTGAGGCACTACCTGTTAGCTCACTCCGTAATTCTGGTTTCGAGATTAGATCCTATTAAATATCTCTTCGAGAAACCAGCACTTACGGGTAGGCTAGCCTGTTGGTTGCTTCTTCTCTCCGAATTTGATTTCAAATATGTGACTCGTAAGTCTGTCAAGGGGAGAGCAGTAGCAGAGTTTCTGGCAGATCACCCAGTAGAAGGGGACGAAGCGGTAGAATACCTATTCCCAAATGAAGCCATTCGGCAGGTTGAGGAAGAGATCTGGACAATGTACTTTGACGGAGTGTCTAACCAGTATGGTTATGGGATAGGGGTGTTGCTAATAACACCTGACAATTCCTATATACCTTTAGCCTTCAAACTCCGATTCAAGGTATCGAACAACGAAGCAGAATACGAGGCTTGTATCGCTGGTTTGGAAGCCACCCTAAAACTAGGGGCAAAAAGGTTGGACGTCATTGGAGACTCGAACCTGGTTGTGTCTCAAGCAAAGGGAGACTGGAAGGTGAAAGAAAAAATGATGAAAATCTATCACCAAACCCTAGATGTTCTAATTCCTAGGTTTAAGAAGCTAACCTTCACGCATCTGTTAAGAGAGAACAACAGGTTCGCTGATGCCTTATCAACTCTATCTTCTATGATAGACATCCCTTTTGGAGTCTGGATGCATCCTATCATTATTGAGCAGAGATATGCGCCGGCTTACGAGTTGATCGCTGCAATGGATGAAGTGCAGGATCAAAACCCCTGGTATTATGATATTTGGAACTTCTTGGAAAAGGAGGTGTATCCACTAGGGGCAAATGCCAAAAATAAAAGGGCAATATGGTGGATGGCCGTTCAGTTTATCATCTGTGGGGGTAAGTTGTATAAGAGGGGTCATCTGGGAATGCACAAGTTGTGTGTTAACACAGAAGAGTCGAAGCGTCTAATGGAGGCCATCCATGGGAGAGAGTGTGGAGCACATATGAGCAGAGTAATGCTAGCCGAGAAGATTCTCAGGCAGGGTTATTACTGGTCAACCATGGAGGAGGATTGTATCGGTTTTGTTCGGCGATGCCACAAATGTTAAATTCATGCAAATCGCATGAATATTCTGCCGTCGAAGCTGTACGACATAACTTCACCATGGCCTTTTTCAGTCTGGGGAATTGATGTTATTGTGGTAGTTACGCCGAAAGGCTTGAATGGGCATGAGTATATCCCGATGACAATAGAGTATTTTACAAAGTGGGTCGAAGCCCAATCCTATACAGTGCTGAAAGCATCGCATGTAGCCAAGTTCATCAGGAATAACATCATTTGTCGTCATGGGGTCCCGAATGAGATCATTTCAGATAATGGCTCCCATTTCAAGAGAGAAGTGATCAACTTGTTGGAGAAATACAGTGTGGCTTTTCATAAGTCATCCACATACCGGCCGCAAACCAACGGAGCTGTTGAGGCCGCTAACAAGAACATCAAGCACATTTTGCAGAAAATGGTTGAGACTTACAAGGACTGGCCAGACAAATTGCCATTTGCTCTCTGGGGCTGTAGAACTTCAATTCGGACATCTACTGGGGCAACTCTGTATTCTCTAGTTTATGGGATAGAAGCTGTTTTGCCGATTGAGATAGAGGTTCTGTCGCTGCGGGTTATGGCTGAGTGCCAGATAGCAGAAGCGGACTGGCAGCAGAGCAGGTTCGAAGAACTGATGTCGTTTGATGAGAGAAGGCTAAAGGCACTATACCACGTTCAAGGATATCAACGCAGGATTGCCAGGGCTTTTAACAAGAAAGTTAAGTCTCAGAACCTTAAGGAAGGGGATTTAGTGCTCAAAGACAACCGAGCTCCTATCCATGACCCTAGGGGCAAGTTCAGACCCAATTGGACTGGTCCTTACATTATCAAATCTATCTGGTCGGGTGGAGCTATTATTCTTATGGACCTGGATGGCCTAGAATTTTCCCAACCAGTCAACATGGACAAGTTAAAGAAATATTACCCCTGAGAGGCTCGCTAGGCCGAAAACCCAAAAGGGCGACCTAGGCAAAAGTTAGAGCACAAAAAATTAGAAATAAAGAAAAACTGAGCTCGCAAGGTTGAAAACCTAGAAAAGGGCGGCCTTAGCAAAAGTTAGAGCGCAAAATGAGAGTGTTAATACCCGAGTGAACCCGAACCGAACTACGTAAGGCCTGATTCCCATCTTCGGGATACGTAGTCAACTTCATTATGAAGTTCAGCCATAAACACCTCCAAATCAACTGTGTCCATGTGTTTGATCAAGGCATCCTTGTCTGTTCGTTATTTGAAAGATTGGTTGTGATCCTTACCCTGAGAGAAGAGCTGACTACAGTGCTAAGACCATTGCTATTCGGGGTTGTACATCTCAAGGATAGATTCCAGGTGTGTCCAGTTGTGATCCTTATCGAAAATGGTTTTGAAAAAGTTTTAATAAAAGTTGATTTTGTTCAAATTAATCTTTTTACAACTAAGACCATTTTTGGACCAAAAGGAAAATTTTCAGTACTCACAACTTCAATTTCATTGATTTCAATACAAAGATCTCTAACTCTTGATACAAATCAAAGTTGCTTTTATTACATTCAAAAGGAAAACTTGAAAGTTAGATCAAAGCAATAAACTTGGAGCACAGATAAGTCAGGTGTTCTTGCGTCCCCTCCCAGAGCTTATGAAAGCTTCAGATGCTAAGGTAGGCCCGGTTTGTGCCTCATCTTCAATCTAAGCCAGGCACTCACCAGAAAGGGCACAACTGGAATTGGGAGCGGAAACCAGAAGTTCTCTTGTCCTCCAAGCATTAGGGTATCGAGCCAATTGTGAACCTCGAATTGGAAATGAAACCGGGTATTCTACCCCCTCTTCTAAGCAAGTCTAGTCATGTCTGAACTATGCCTGAACCTGAATGGGCAGTAAAATACACAGTGTGTCAAGCCAATCAGCTGAATGGCAGGTTGTCGGGTCATGCTGTAGCTCATCCCGGGCAGATCAAACCAGGGGCAATACCAAGCAATGTCAATAGCAGACCTGTTGCACATCCAATGACACCACCATCCCTCATTCAGGAAATCCACTAGCCGTTGGCGAAAGAAATAGCCTCATGTTGAATATGTAGGGCAAGACTCCCCTACCATCAACCTGTCCATGAGCCATATCTGGGGAGGAATGAAAGAAAAGAGAGATTAAAGAATAGAGAGGTGTATGTGGAGAGAAAAAGTGATAAAGGGTTTTGAGAGAAAAACAGAGCCTGACTGTCGATTGATGTGAAAAACACATATAAGATATGGTGGGAAACATTACCTGCAAAAGTAGTGGACTTCCCGCGAATTTGGTTGTCTCCCACCGATGGAAGGCATCCAAGCCCATCAAAGTCTCGGCCAGTACCAAGCCCATACAGCTCTTGCCCTCTTCAAGCCTTGCACCACTTCGACTAGCCGAATGCTAGACCCGTCAAAACTAGGGGCAAGAAGGAAATGAGCCAACATGCACAAACAAAGGGCGTGTTGTCGAAAATCCCGCCATAGAAAATTGCCTCGGTTGCCAGCGTCCGAAAATTAATGGATCAAACTGGGAATGTCCAACTCTCCGTTGTGAACAAAGGATCGAGCCTCATGCAAAGTGAGCCCACACATCCTTTCCAAAGCTTGGATGTGACCAAAACGGGGTTGAGGCAAGATTTCCTCGTTGTGAGATTCCATCAAAACTTGGAATTCTTCAATTGTAGGGCATAGCTCTTGTCCCTCAAAGCTAAACACATGCGTAACCAGGTTCAAACACCTAACCGTGGCATGAAGGAACGGAAAATATAGTGGAGAACGACTTAGTGGGAATAGTGCATTTATCCCGAAACCCCAGAAATTCACTTTTTTCGAGCCATCCAAAGTTGCAATCCAATTCGAGAGTTTTTCAGTAAAGAATGGCTCCATTTGTGGTAAAAACAGAGCTAGAATGAAGAAACTATGATGTCCCAACTTTTGTAGAAGATAAGGCACTGAGTGGAAGACAGGTGGCAACAATCTGGAGGTCCCTTACATTGATGGCCGACCGGCCAGTAGTGATGGTCGACAACCACCTTTTGTAGCCGACCGACCACCACTGGTGGCTGACAGCCACCACTGGTGGCCGATAGCTTTTGTTCGTGGCCGGCAGCATTTCTGTTTGTCCTGTAGTCTTTCTGTGTGTCGAGAGTGTAGAGAACCTGTGCTTTGTTATGATTTTTGCGCATACCAAGGTCTTGTTTTCAGTCCCTTTGTGCTTGAGCATGTTCATTTGAGTTGTATTCATCTTGTTTTGCTTATCGAGTTGTATTTGTGTTGTTTATCAAGTTGTTGTGTTACTTATCGAGTTGAATTTGTTTTGTTTTGTATATCGAGTTGTTGTGTTGTTTATCAAGTTATGCTTGTATTGTTTTGTTTATCGGGTTGTTTTACTCTGTTTGTTAAGTCGTTGGTCGGTTCATTACCTGATTAAGAAAGTGCCAATACAATGTGCAATTTTGAATCAAGATCAATCTCGTTTTTATGCTGTACGATGTTATGCGGTGCTTAGAATGCAAAACACAACACTTTTTTTATCAAAAGCTGTTTTTATTCCGATCATGGTTACTTTTTACAAAAGAGTACAAGTTTTAAAGCAAAATAAAGCCTGTCTAAAGTTGTACAAAGTGCTAACACCACTAGCAAAAAGAAACTAAGCAAAATACAGAAAATCAGCGCCAGCTATCTCAAGCTCTAGAGGCCCTCTTCATCCTCTTCCTCGACAGAGCGGACTCTGCAGAGCTGTCTCCATCTACATTGCTATCTGAACCTGATATTGAATTAGAACCGGAGTCATCGTCGCCCTCTGCCTCGGAGCCCTCCTCGGCATCAGTATCACCACTAGCAGCATCCGAGCTAGCGTCATCGTCTTCGCTCTTGGATGACTCAGCGTGCTGACCCACAACCTCCTCGGTCTTGCTAGTTTCAGTATCATCCTCGCTCAGAATAGGCTCTGAACGGCCACTCTCAGCTCGGGCGCTTCTAGCTCGGCCTTAGCCGCGTACAGGAACCTGTCTCTCTCTCCGTGATACTGGAGGGGGTGCTAATGGTCCCACTACTGCTGCCGCCGGTGTTGTTGGTAAAGGTGGGACCTGAAAAGGCAGTTGGTATATGTCAAGCATAGTATGTGTATCAGATGCAAGTATGGTGTGAAGAATTAGTACCTACAGAGGTTAGGAACAAGGCATGGACACAGTATGGAAATGCAGAATTCAAATGCAGTGTATCAGTGCAGCATGGAAAATTTTCAGTTGAAACGTCAGTTTCAGTATATTAGTGGAAATGTGATGACCGAAATGCAAGAAAACTGAAGAATTTACTTGATTGTCGTGGAAGCCAAGCAGTGTCTCCCTCCTCAAGATCATGTCCTCGAATGAGGCCAATATCTCTAGCAGATCCTTGGTATATCCTGGAGGTGCCTGCAAATGCAATTGGGAATGATCAATGTCTAGAAGGAATGAATATCTGAGAGAGAGTGGAAAATAAATAAAAAAAACAGTGATACATACCGGAGGTGAGTCAAGAGCTCTGACGTATCTATAACCAGCCACCGAAGGCTCAATCGGAATCCAGTAAGTCTCTCCGGTGTACCGCCAACCTGTCAACTCAGTCTGAAGCTCTGGCCAACTGAAGCTCTGTCTAGCGGGGGGCACCCCTCTGGCCCTACCCCTCAATGCTCAAGCCCTGCTCGTCGAAGGGACGTCTGCTACTCTCCCTGCATGAGTACGAGTACCCGTCAACGGAGGCATGAGATGCGTCTAGATAAATGTTGCATAGTCCGCCTCTCCGAGAAAGTAGTCGACATCCACGCCTCGTGTAAAATCAATCACCTCCTGGGAGGAGAGGCTCTCTGTGGCTCGCATGGATGGCAGAGGCGACATAGGAATAACCTGTTGTGGTAAACCCAACGTTTGGCATATGAAGCGCTCACCTAAGAACTAGGCTCGGTAGACCGAGCCCTAAAAAACAAGCCGATAACAGGAAGCCCTCCCAGCACCGGCAAACTAGTCCCTGACTTCCTCAAGCATCGTCGCCCAGGGCTGCCACAAGATCTATAAACGGAGAATGCACAGATTGTTAGTTGCCATTAGATATGCAATATGAAGCAAAGCTGAAGTAAAGTAGCAATAACCATGAGTTTTGAGTTACCTCTGCCGTGGTCACGGTATCAAAGTACCGGCGGAAGAACGGAAAGGTCTCCCTGGTCCTCCTCACGCACTTGCTGTCATACCGATGAGAGTAAGGTACAACAGGATGCATTTCCACCTCCGGCTCTGGGGCAAAGGTGGGAAAATATGCATATACCCACAACTGCAAAAAAAAAAAAACAAAAAACAAAAAACAAAAAACAAAAAACAAAAAACAAAAACAAAAGGGCCACAGTGAATATATAACAGATAAACATAGGCAATGTAGAAAGCGGAACATGTGTGCAATGTGTAGAGAATACAGAATACAGAGAAAATGCAGAAAGCAGAATGTGTAGTGCAATGTACAGAAAGTACAAGTGTAATGCAGAGAGCAGATTGTGTATGTGCATTGTACAGAAAGTGCAAAGCAGAAAGCACGACAGGAAATGCAAAGCAGAAAAGTAAAGCATACCCCCCAAGCTCTCCAGTAGCCACCGACTCTATTCCCGCTCCTACGGGATGTCGAGCTCATGTATCTGTATAAGGTGGCCAAGCCAGCGCTGCCCCAGTTGTAAAGCCAGACCTGAGACAAGCCCACCAAGGCGCTCAAGAGATATAGCCCGACAGTGTTCGCCCAGTCGGCAAACAAAGTGGTGCCAAAGAGGAACATCAAGAAACCTTAGGCGTATTGCTCGGTCTCCTCATGGGTCTCTAGGTCTGTCCTTTGAAATGCTCTGAGAACCAGGTGTCCCGCACCATCCCTGACCGGAAAATACGCGAACGAGCCCCTAACAGGTAGATCCAGGCGGCCTCTCACTCGCCCATGTCTGCATCGTAAGGGATCGGACGACCCCCTACCTCTATGCCAGTGAGCATAGTGAAGTCATGAGGAGTCATCGTCATCTCCCCTGTGGTAGAGAAGTGGAAAGAGTTGGTGGTATCCCACCACCTCTCTACCAGTGTGCCAAGGGCCTGCTCGCTATGAGGCATGATAGCCCCATACAGAACAAGCCGAAGTCGGCCTCATCGACAATCTGGCGAACGCCGACGGGGAGCTCCATGTACCACTCCTTCGTGGATGTGGCCCTGTATCCTCTGATGGAATGTGAGTCCTTCTATGATCAGAATAGTGATATGCAGTGCAAGAATGTAAGAACAAGCAAGCGAAAAGGCAATGTAAGAACTACAGTGCAGAAGTGTGATTTATGCAAGAAATGCAGGGTACATAGAGGAAAATTTAAGAATACAATGTATACCTCCATGGCGCTGTAAGATAAATGAGACTCCAACTCTCGTAGCAAGAGGTTCTCTGGCACGCCTCGTGCAAATCCTCTGAAGTGATGGATGGTGTCGGGCGGTAGTACATGTGTCTCCGGATGATATGTCTCTAGGTCAAAGGGTCGAACCCTGGGTGGTAGTCGTACATGCTCGGGATCCGACTCCATCCCCGGGAAAGCTCCGTCGTGTGGAATGTCGTTCGCCATCGAGAAAGGAGGTGAGAAAGTGGGCGAAAATGAGGAAAATGGGTGGAGAATGCCAAAAGTCAACAAAAGTCAACCCTAGGAGAGAGAAAAGGGAAGAAAAAGTCAAAGCCCGAGAAACGGCACCAAACCCAAATGAAACTTGAGGGAAACAAACCTCAAGTGGTGAAAATGAAGAAAAGAGCACCGAAATCAAATTCCAATCAGTTAAAAACGAAGGAAACCAAGCGGTTTTAGCGAATTAAACGTTCGTAAGGCATTGGAAAACGCGTATAAAGCGTGGATCAAGAGGGAAAAAATGTCTAGAGAGAGAAAGGGATGAATTTCGGCTAGGGAGAAGTGGGGAAATGAAGTTTGGTTGTGTTTATTTAAAGACCTGACGCAAAATGACCAAAATGGCTCGAAACTGTCATCGGTGGCCGACAACCTTCATGTGTGGCTGACAAGTGGCCGACACCATTTCTTGGCGGCCGACAAGCTTCCAGTGCTCTTCCTTTGTGTTTTTCTGTTGTTTTATGTCCTTAGTTCTCGAGAAAGTGCAAGAAAAGTTCACTTTTAAGCTCAAACTGCCTCTGCGGAAGCTTCAAACTGTGTCTTCGGTGCGTGATGATTCATCACTAATCAACATCAGTGAGGTGTATCCGAGGTGTATCCTTTTTCAACTTGTTGCAACTCCTTCGAGAGTTAAATCGGAAGTTGCTATTTTATCCATTGTTGTATAGAATATGCATTTTCCCATTTTCGCATAGAATTTGCATTGAACATATCTTTCATCATTTGTTGTATGCTGCATAGAGCATGTTTCCAATTATCAGGCATAGAACATGCACTTCTCACATTGGCATAGAACATGCTGTCACTACATTTGCATAGAACATGCCTTGTATTGCGCATAGAACATGCACTCTTACTATGTTATGCTTGTTGAGTTTCTTTCTTATGCAAGCATGATATTATATGTATGGTTCATTCAAAGCCGGTGCAACCAAACGATATTGTATGTACGGATCTTTCAGAGAAGTTTTTGTGTAAGATCATTCATGTCTCGGTAAGAGAATGTTTTCCTTAACTTTGTGCATCTATCGCTTTTGTTCACTTTGTGCATCTATCGCACTTAATTACTCATGCCTCGTGCATCTTTTCACTTTCCTCTCTCACATTTGGACGCGTTGGGATTACTCCTTTTGGTTAAAAGCATTCGGGTGTGCCCTGATGTTTACACCACTCCTTTTGGTTAAACGCATTCGGGCATGCCCCGGTGCTTACACCACTCCTTTTAGTTAAAAGCATTCGGGCATGCCACGGTGTTTACACCACTCCTTTTGCTTAAAAGCATTCGGGTGTGCCCCGGTGTTTACATCACTCCTTTTGGTTAAAAGCATTCGGGTGTGCCCCGGTGTTACTACAAGAATTTTTATTTTTGGCGACTAAATTTTTAGTCACCAAAAGTCAATTTTTAGTCGTCAAAGGGCTTTAGCGATTAATTTTTTTGGTCGCAAAATTAGTAGCCGAAGAGTAGTCGGGAAAACTAATTGGCGACTAAAATTATTTTAGTCAGCAAATAATTATTTCAGTCGCCAAATGTATTCATTTGCCAACTAAATATTTAGTCACCAAAAGGTTGGACATTAAATTAAATTAGACCCTTTTCGGCGACCAAACTTTTAGTCGCCTAAAGTCCCACCTTTTTAGCTACTAAAATTTTAGTCGGCTAAGAGTTCTTTTTTAGCTACTAAATATTTAGTTGCCGAAAGTCCCCATCTTTGGCTACTAAATGTTTAGTCGGCAAAGAGTTCTCTTTTGGCTACTAAATATTTGGTCGCCTAAAGTTCTACATTTTTTGCTACTAAAATTTTAGTCGGCAAAAGTGTGTTTATAATTTAGTTTTTTGTTTTTAGCTACAAAATATTTTAGTAGCCAAATGTTTGATTTTTCTTTTGGCTACTAAAGTTTTAGTCGCCAAATGTCTTTTTTTTTTTTTTTTGGCTACTAAACTTTTAGTCGCTAAATGTCTTCTTTTTTTTTTGCTACAAAACTTTTAGTCGCCAAATGTCTTTTCCCAATTTCTTTTTAGCTACAAATTGTTTAGTCGCCAAAAACATGATATTATGTTTTATCGCGAAATTATAATTTCTCCACAACCTATCTATATACAATGCAACCTGTAATACGTATAAAAACAAAATGATACATACTATCAATCATTTGACAATCTGCATCCATATACCAAAAATAAATAACATTAAATATCAAAGTCCATACAAATCAACTATCGTCCAAACTAAAATAATAATTCCATACAAAATATGTCATACAAAAATCAAAACCCTCCATATACAAAAAAATACATTTACTACCAAGTAAAATTACCATTTGGCATGGTACAAATTACCATCGTAATCTCTACCACAACAAAAGTTGATATATGCACCACGACAAAAGTTTTCTATGGACCATGACAAAACGTCCTATATGTACACCAACAAATGGTATTTATGTACCACGACAGAAGGTGATCTATATACCACGACAGTCATTATCTGTTGATTGCCAAAAGTTTTCTGTATCAGTAATAATGAACTACATAAAAGTTGATGACGACAAAAGTATTATATTAGTTCTACACAAAAGTGAAAATTCTTCTCCATACACCAATATGGATTATCCACAAGTCCACGCAACAAAACCATCTAAAAAGAAAAACAAAAAATGAAACATTAGAATTGGTTACAAAATATCAATTCAGTCAGCCATATGGAACATGTTCTAACATGCATTTAGGGTAGAACAATCGAGAAATGTATTCTTGGAAATAAAAGAAAGTATATATATATATGTATCATGCAATATTTATTCCAACCAACTGCATAAACAATGTAATATGTAATTTCTTCGTCCTATAAATATATAAAGGCAATTATTAGACTATGAAGATGTTATTTTAAAAAAGTTGTTGCTTTTTTAACTAAGTTTTGCAAGTTTTTCGACTAAGTGTAAGGCGTATACGGGGGCTGTTATGAATTTTCGCCCCCGGAAAGCCCTTTTTCAAGTAAGTTTAGGGCGTATTCAGCTCTAACTCCCAACCTACGGGTCCGAATTACGTTCCGTCAGATCTCACAAGTCCTATTTGTCATGGCGAAGCTATCCATGTGAGCCACACGGTCCTTCGGGGGCTATTTTGAATTTTCACCCTCGAAACGCCCTTTTTCAACTAAGTTTTGGACATATTCAGCTCTAACTCTCTACCTACGGGTCCGAATTACATTCCGTCAGTAATCACAAGTCCTAATTGTCATGGCGAAGCTATCCGCATGAGCCACATGATCGTTCGGGGGATGTTTTGATTTTTTTCCCTCGAAACGCCATTTTTCGACTAAGTTTAGGGCATATTTGGCTCTAACTCCCAACCTACTAGTCCGAATTATGTTCCCTAATTCTCACAAGCCCTATTTTTCATGGCGAAGCTATCCGTGTGAGACACACGATCGTTCAGGGGCTGTTTTGATTTTTCACCCCCGAAACGTCATTTTTCGACTAAGTTTAGGGGGTATTCGGCTCTAACTCCCAACCTACGAGTCCGAATTACGTTCCGTCAGTTCTCACAAGTCCTATTTGTCATGGAAAAGCTATCCGTGTGAGACACATGGTCGTTCGGGAGCTGTTTTGATTTTTCACCCCCGAAACGCCTTTTTTCGACTAAGTTCAGGGCATATTCGGCTCTAACTCCCAACCTACGGGTCCGAATTACGTTCCGTCAATTTTCACAAGTCCCATTTGTCATGGCAAAGCTATCCGTGTAAGACACACGATTGTTCGGGGACTGTTTTGATTTTTTGCCCTCGAAACGCCCTTTTTCGACTAAGCTTAGGGGGTATTCGGCTCTAACTCCCAACCTACTAGTCCGAATTACATTCCGTCAGTTCTCACAAGTCCTATTTGTCATGGCAAAGCTATCCGTGTAAGACACATGGTCGTTCGGGGGCTATTTTGATTTTTAACCCCAAAACACCCTTCTTCAACTAAGTTAGGGGGTATTCAGCTCTAACTCCCAACTTACGGGTCCAAATTACGTTTCATCAGTTCTCACAAGTCTTATTTGTCATGCCAAAGCTATTTGTGTGAGACACACGGTCGTTCGGGGGCTGTTTTGATTTTTCACCCCCGAAAACGCCCTTTTTCAACTAAGTTTAGGGCGTATTCGGCTCTAACTCCCAACCTATGGGTCCGAATTACATTCCGTCAATTCTCACAAGTTCTATTTGTCATGGCGAAGCTATTCGTGTGGGACACACAATCGTTCAGTGGCTGTTTTTTTTTTCACCCCCGAAACGCCCTTTTTCGACTCAGTTTAGGGGGTATTTGGCTCTAACTCCCAACCTACGGGTCCGAATTACGTTCCGTCAATTCTCACAAGTCCTATTGTCATGGCGAAGCTATTCGTCTGAGACACACGGTCATTCGGGGGCTGTTTTGATTTTTCGCCCCCGAAATGCCCTTTTTCGACTAAGTTTAGGGGGTATTAGGCTCTAACTCCCAACCTACGGGTCCGAATTACGTTCCGTCAATTCTCACAAGTCCTATTTGTTATGAAAAAGCTATCTATGTGAGACACACGGTCATTCGGGGGGCTGTTTTGATTTTTCTCCCCCGAAACGCCCTTTTTCGACTAAGTTTAGGGCATATTCGGCTCTAACTCCCAACCTACAGGTCCGAATTACGTTCTATCAATTCTCACAAGTCTTATTTGTCATGGCAAAGCTATCCGTGTGAGACACACGGTCGTTCGGGGGCTGTTTTGATTTTTCGCCCCCGAAATGCCCTTTTTCGACTAAGTTTAAGGGGTATTCGGCTCTAACTCCCGACCTACGGCTCCGAATTACGTTCCGTCAATTCTCACAAGTCCTATTTGTCATGGCGAAGCTATCCATGTGAGCCACATGGTCGTTTGGGGACTGTTTTGAATTTTCGCCCCCAAAACGCCCTTTTTTTGGCTAAGTTTAGGGGGTATTCGGCTCTAACTCCCAACCTACGTGTCCGAATTACGTTCCATCAATTCTCACAAGTCCTATTTGTCATGGCGAAGCTATCCGTGTGAGCCACACGGTTATTCGGGGACTGTTTTGAATTTTCGCCCCTAAACGCCCTTTTTCAACTAAGTTTAGGGCGTATTCGGCTCTAACTCCCAACCTACGAGTCCGAATTACGTTCTGTCAATTCTCACAAGTCCTATTTGTCTTGGCGAAGCTATCTGTCTAAGACACATGGTGGTTCGGGGGCTGTTTTGATTTTTCGCCCCCGAAACGCCCTTTTTCGACTAAGTTTAGGGCGTATTCGGTTCTAACTCCCAACCTACGGGTCCGAATTATGTTCTGTCAATTCTCATAAGTCCTATTTGTCATGGGGGAATTGTCCGTGTGGACCACATAGTGGTTCGGGGGCTATTTTGATTTTTTGCCCCCGAAACCCCCTTTTTCGACTAAGTTTTGGACGTATTCGGCTCTAACTCCCAGCCTACGGGTCCGAATTACATTCTGTCAGTTGTGAGAAGTCCTATTTGTCATGGGAAGCTGTTTTGAACTATAAGTTAAGCAGTTTAAAAGTATGTAACTTAGATTGTTATGTTCAACATAAATGAATGCAAATGAAGGTTGCATCTTGGCCATACCTGAAAGCAAGTTATTTTCCCCCTCAAGATGCTCAAATAACGGGCACAAGGAAGTATTAAGGTCTACAATAGAAAATTTAGTCAGTACAATGTAAAGAGCATAAATTTTTTGAATTTGATTACTCGGAAAGAAGTGAAAGCAATAGGAGAAAAAAAATGGGTAAAAACGATACTCAAATACTTACTACTAGCATTGTAAGTAAAGATCCAATTAGTGCCATCACCAGACCTGTCATACCAGAAACAGATATGCTAATGCAATCATTAACATGTTCAAAAAGATGAAAATCTAATGCTGTAAACAGCATAGCAGGACCAACCAAAGGACGGGTTGCAATCAAGCTTCTAAACCGAGCATTATCAAACAATTAGTAAAGCATGAAAACTTACCAAAGAAGGGGATGGAAAGACAAACTTAGCATGAAAGCATTATCAAAGTTTTCTTAAATCATTTGTGATAATGGTCAAAATTTTCCACATGTCTGCATCTATGATCATATAGAAACGCAATAAAATTACAATAGAAAATTTCAATTTCACAAGTCACCCCAATTTCCCAAAGTGAATTCATACTACCAATATTTATGAAGCTTGATAGAAAAAGATCAAACATACAACATAGACTCAGCAATCCATTCAAACATACAACATAGACTCACCCCAATTTGGTTGTTGCTCATATTCTACTGTTAACAACAGAGGTTTAGACTCAGAAGGTAGAAACTCAGGAGTGTCGCCTTGTCAGTGATGAGGAAAGAAATGACCTACTTAATCTTGATAATGAAGAAGTGCCAAGAAATTGTATACTTGGAGATGGCATGCTACTATACAGATCAATTGACTGCCTGGAAATTTAGTTGAGAAAAAAATTAAGTTTTTGGAAGTAGATATAAAAGCAATACGTTATACATCACAAGGAAAAGCTAACATTTGAGGATTCCATCATACGTCCAATTCATATGTGGAATAATTGAAAGAGTTTTGAACTATTCTCAAGTATTATAATTTTTATTTCTTTACGCATGATTTGTTAATTTCAAGATTGTTTTTTATTTCTTCACGTATGCTTTGTTAATTTCAAGATTCTTTTCACATTAAGAAGATGACAATATTTAACTGTAATGTTCTAGAAACTTTCCCAAGTTCATGCCAATCCAAAAGTATATGCTGAACTGGTGTTTTCACTCCCTCTAAATTCTACACATAAAGTGAAAGGACGGAGTTACCCTTTTAAATTCACTACACTTAATCTTGACTTTTGAGCATTTTTGTCAAATTCACAAAGGTGTTACCCTGGCAATAGCCAGCGAGCATTTAACCTCATCTAAGAATTTATAGTCACTTCAAAATCAAATTCATCCACTTTTTCACTTTTACCATAATGATATGCGCATCCAGATCCTCTCTCAATCATTATTTTTTTTTTCTCACTTTCTTCGGGTCTATAGCATTGTAAGAGCTTAAAGAGTATCCAAGTTAAAAAGATTTCACCATTTATATTTTTTTAGAAGAAACAAAACTTTCAGATCATAACAATCCAAGAAACACAGAAAAAGATAATGAAAAATCCGTAGGTTCCCCTATTCAATACACAAATTCCAGATCACAAACTAAGATATGCATGAAACTGAGCAAAGCAAAACAGAGAAAGATGATAGAGAGCCCTGTAACTTCGTGGCCATGTGGTGGTGTTGAGAGAACCGGTTTTGCTCTGCTGCCGGTTTTCATTTGAATAATTGGAAGAATCCGAATCATTCCCATCATCTTCACCTTTGTTAAATTCATTCTCTTGATCTTCATCTTCGCTCTCAACGTAAAAACTCTGGTCCGACACCGAATTATTCATCTTCTCCTTCTGGGTATCCTAAACCTCCCTAATCCTCAACAAGTTTAATATACAAATTGCGAAAAACACATTAAATAAACAAAATTGCTTCCCAAGACCTTTGACTTCAATAAGATTTTGAAAATTAATATCTAGGATTCAAATCCAAATCAATCAATAGAAGAAATAGAAATAAAGGACACTACATCAAGGTTGAAATGCAAATTACATACCTTTTATATAGTTGATTCAGTCTGTTTTCCACTGCCTTAATTTTGGATTTTTTTTTTTTTTAATGGAGTAACCTATTATAATCATTGTAGATCATCAAAACATAGAAAACAAATCACACACACACACACACACACACACATATATATGCTTGTGAAATATTACAATCAAATTAAAGATTGGTAAATAAGATACTCTTCTATGCATAAAATTAGCTGTTTCTTTTATCACTGGTGTTCAGTGGTGAGATTCTATATTGAAGAGGTAAAAACAGACATCTCTATGAACTAGGACTAGGACCAGAGTAGGTTTGTAAGCATATCTCATCAAACTGGCTTCCCTAGTGAAGCACAAAAAGGGTTTGATTTCGCACAATGTTCAACCACAATTAGTTTCAAGGTGTTAATTTAGAAATTCATCAAAAAATGTCTCACAACTAAAAATAAATAAAAATCAAATTGACATATTGAAATATCGAAAATGTAACAAAATGCATACTTTGGGAATTGATAACATATTTAACCCTAAATAATATCTTGGAATCAGACATCTTATTATTTTCAATGCTGTCAGCATATTATTTCTGCTGCATTCATCATCATCTAGTGCAACACTTTTTCATGTTTAGGGGAAAAAAAAAAAGAAAAAAAAATTGTTCACAAAACAAAATCATGTTATCATATATATGTGTTCTTCTTTTTTAGAGGGAAAAAAAATATAAATAAAGAACAAGTATATTTTTATTTTTATTTTTTTGTGAATGTGTATGTTGTTTAACAGTGGGCACATTTTCCTCATATCCACTTTGGGCTTAAGTTGGATGGCAACCAATAAGCAAAGTTAGAGCATTCAAATGTAAGAGAAGGGACTTAAAAACCTAGTGGATTCTATTAAAAAAACAATGGTATGTTGCAAATAAAATCAGGTTTCTCTATGTGTAAGACGCGTAAATCTGAGGTTAATTAAGTCTCCTAATCAACCTTATGTATTCCTCTACTTCACTTGTATTCTGTGAAATGATTGAAGGGTTTTTTTTTTTTTTTTTTCCTTCATGTTTTAATAAATATTATTACAACACAATAATACCCACATCATAAAAAATTACAGGACACAAACTCGGTACCTTATGTAGTGTAGGTTGAAGGTTCCAGCTGTTGTTGAGTGACAATAAGTGTAGTGATTGAATCACCTGCATATGTAGACAGAGCATTATATATAAGCAGTTTGGTTGCTGAGAAAATTGAGCAAAAGAAAGGACAGAATCTTCATAATCATTTTGTCTTGCTGGTTCTACAAAATATAAGGATAAAAATAAAATTCACCCATATCCATGGGGTGAATATCAGGAAAAAC
Source organism: Camellia granthamiana (assembly GCA_036172215.1). NCBI lineage: Eukaryota > Viridiplantae > Streptophyta > Magnoliopsida > Ericales > Theaceae > Camellia > Camellia granthamiana. The sequence continues at coordinate 1,968,897 of JAXFYN010000024.1, read as the reverse complement.
ATAGGCTATAGCAATGAAATTAAAGTGATGAAGCATTCTCAAACTTCATATCACTAAAATAAAAGACATGGTTACAATTAACCATATTAGACGGCCCATACAATTAATTATTAGAGTCCTCATCAATATTATAATTATCAACTAAATACCAAGGAAAAAGATTTACGAAATCTCACTTGCCATGGCCAAACTATAATTTACTGGGAATCCATTTGTCGTCCAAAACATTTTGCAGCTTTTGTCATAGTAGATCTATTGTAATTGATATGAATAAGGCTTTTCCTATGGGGACAAAGCATTTGATGTTTCATTCTACATTAACTGACAATTTGAGCACACATACATGTATGTGTGCAGGTGAGGTGCGAGTTTGAAACTGTTTGGTGTCATCATCTAAATTGAACGGAGTCAAATTTTATCTGAGATCATAATTATATTTGTTTCTGTTGCTCTAGGCAATCACGCTAAAGACATATCCCGCTGAGCTCTCCCTCACTGCTTGGATATGCCTATTAGGAATAGCCCAGGGGGTCATAGTGGCGCTTATAATGGAGAGGGGAAATGCTAGCGTCTGGTCTATTAGCTGGGGCACCAAACTCTGTTCTCTCTTTTTTTTTTATCTTCATCTTCCAAGTAGCAAATCCTATTTTTTAAATTCTTTTAGCACTATTAATCTTAAGTAACATCGTAACAATCTGCATGCACCTAGTCTCACAGCAATCAGCATTCCTCTTTCTTCTTGAGACTTATAGGGGTGATGAGATTCATCACTCTATACTATCACTTCCTGTAATTTATTCATAATGGAATTGGTCTTGCTGTCTCTTCTTTTCAAGTCGTTGCTTTGTTACCCCGATTTTATTACTTTGTTGAACTCAACTAAATGGAACTCGTTCTATTTCTATGATTGGTTGAAGAACTTTGACAATTTGATTAATGGTTACTATAACTCACTGGGCTTATTTTCAGAGTTTGGAATTATATTTGGATTACAGAATTACTGCCAAGTAGACAAAACACTAGTTGTAGTGGTGGAATTATGAGGCCTCAGGGGATTTTAAAACAGCCATTAATGGCTTAATTTCTTAATTTTGTTCTATCGAAGAAAATGAATCAGGCTACGTGCTGGCAAATCATGGACATTCTCTTGAAGAAGATAGGGTTTGCTTTGGACTTCCAGGATGATAAAGTTGAGGATTAAAGCATTCTATATCTTTTGCTGAAGTTAGGTGTATAGTTGTATTGTATGCGCACACATGCATGTGTGAGAGTCTTCAATTCCTCTAACATGTCACATTTACTAGATATGTTACATGGACTTCTCTAAAAGCATGAAGTAGATGTGTTAGACATGCAATACTTGGATAAGGTACATGTGTTCGACATGACTAACTGGACATGCCCCGAGCAAACATGTCAAGTACACATAAAATTCTATAGTGCAACTCATAAACTAATAATGGGGCTTTTAGTTATTATTTAACTCAGTATTCTATGGTTGCTATCCTGGCTTGTAGAAACACTAACTAATAATCTAGGAAGTTCAAATTTTAATGTCTGAATGACTTTTTCAACAGCCAATGAATTTGATTAGCTTTCAAAAAATATACTATACTTACTCATATCAAATTGCTAGTATTATTCTTAAAATAAAATACATACAACTAATTGAATTTTTTTTTATTATATGTTAGAATTATATAATTTTTTTTGTTACAATTAGACATCAAAATGAACACGCACTAGAAAGAAACCCCAAATATATGCTTATTCAAAATCCACAATTGAGTTGATAACAATGATCAAAATTCAATCTTTTTACAACAACAAAATGCAATTCTACAAGCAAAATTGGTCCTGTTTCATCTAAATTATTTCAAAATCAACACAATGAACATCATCATCAGAAGAGTAAAAAAGAAAAAAAAAGGCTAATTTTGTAGGCCCAAATTCAATTACTCGTATGATAATCAATTGCAAAAATACACAACACACTCAAAAAAAAATAATAATAATAATTATGATGAGAAATGATCAATCTCGTACCTACAGATACAATGCTATACAACAAAGAGAAAGAACGAATCTTTGTACGCCATTCCCAGTCGCTTCGGATAGGATTTCTTGACCCAGCAACGATAACAAATGACTCGGCAGCACATACAATTCCGGCGAATTCTCCTACGATAATGAAACATCCGGCGGCTAAGTGCCACCACCGGCGATATCAACGATTAGGTTCTTCCCAAATATCTCTCTCGGCAACAAAACTCTCAAAACCCCAAAAATCGCAACTGGGTTTTGATCAAACACAGCCTGTGTCACCGAAGCCTGAATGATTCCTGTATCGATCGCCACCGACCCATTAACCCTAGAAATGTTCAGTGTGAAGCGTCCGGCTCCCATGACCTCCGTGGCCAAGGTGGGTTGAATCGAGTTCACAATCGATTCGAGGGAGCCGAGAGGGTAGTACGAGTAATTGATTCTCTGTGTGAGAGAGAAAGAGAGAAAGAGAGAGAGAGAGAGAGAGAGAGAGAGACAGAGAGAGAGCAAGAGAGAGAAAAAACCGTGTGAAGAAGTAATAGATTTGGGCAAAAATTTAGGCGCCAATATGAAATATTTTCCAGTAAAATTTTGAACACATCTGGCGACTAAATTTTAGTTGCTAAAGATAGGTTACCAAAGATTAAACAAAAAAAAATAATTACTTTTTGTAAGCTAAAGGAGACTAAAATAATTTTTTGTCGCTGAAAGTAAGTTTTTGGCAACTAAAACTTTAGTCGCCAATGAGAAAAAAAAATTATTTTCCATTCAGCGACTAAATATTTTAGTAGCCAAAAGTCAATATACGGCGACTAAATTTTTTTTTGTTGCTGAAAGTAAGCTTTTGGCGACTAAATAATTTGTTTCTAGGGTTAATGGGTTGGTGGCAATCGATAATTTTTTTATTTCCCATTCAGTGACTAAATATTTTAGTAGCCAAAAGTCAATATACAGCGACTAAGTTTTTTTTTTTGTCGCCAATTCTGGCATTTTTAGCGACCAAATTTTTTTTTAGTCGCCAATAATGAATATACCCCGACTAAAAAAAATTAGTAGCTAAATATTTTACATTTGCCGACTCAAAAAAATGTTGGTCGCCAATTCCATAACTTTTGGCGACTAAATTTTTTTTAGTCGCCAATTTTGGTCGCCAAAGGTGCATTTTGTTGTAGTGTGTTTACACCACTCCCTTCGGTTAGAAACATTCGGGTGCATCTTGGTGTTTTCACTACCTTTTTCTCCTCTCGCGTGCAGCATGTTTGGACGCTTCGGTTTCGAACAAGCGGGTGTGTCCCGGTGTTCTCACCACCCTTTTCTCCTCTCGCGTGCGGCGCGTTAGGACGCTTCAGTTTCGAACACGCGGGTGTGTCCCAGTGTTCACTGCTATCCCTTCTCTTCTCTCGCATGTAACGCGTTAGGACGCTTCGGTTTCAAACACGCAGGTGCGTCCCGGTGTTCATATCTCCTTCTTCTCCTCTTGCGTGTGGTGCATTAGGACGCTCCGGTTTGGAACATTTGGGTGTGTCCCTGTGTTCACACCATCATTCTCCTTGCGTGTGCAACACGTTGGAATCTTGTTTGACACCTCGAGTATGCCCAATAGTTGTGTTGTGCTTTGCTTTTCCTGCGTGATCCATGGTTAAGCTTGCATAATTTTCTTACATCCTTTCTGCATGAAATGTGGCTTGGCTTGGCTTGTGATTCCCATGCGCGGTGTGTTTATTTACTTACTTTTCTGTTTGAGATTGTTGTACCTTGTCTCAGTTTGCTTGCATTGCATTTGCATTCAAATGTTTTGTTACAGCCTCATTGCATGATCATAAGTTATGTTATGCATCATGCATATCACTTGCATTTTGCCCAAGAACTACGCTGGTTTGATTCCTTGCAAAGGGATACGTAGGCAGCTGAGATGCGCCCTTGGGCTTTGCTACTACAGTTCGGACTCAAATGTCACGGTTCTGAATCTAAGCCCGCAAAGTGCAATGCGAGACCGATAAATCACCAAAGAGTCCAAATCCGGCAAATCGTTTTGGAAAACTGATTTTTAAGAAAGAAGTGTCAAACATGGACTGTTTTGCCAGATACAGAGTCGCCACCTAAATATTTATTTTGGGGGAATTTAGGAAACCCTGACTCGTTGCCTAAGGCCACGTGTCCGTCATCACCAAAGTTGCCTCGGCTCAGGAACTTGGGTACGATTGGGGAAGGTCATCTATGAGCACCCCCGCTCGCCCGATCAAAGATCGGCCTGTACTAAACATGATATCTTGTTTTTAAAAACACATGCGTTCTTATTCCGGTTAATTAGCTAGAATTACTATGTGATGCGCACAACACACAAGTATAGACTAGATCGCCTAATTTGAAACAAAGCATCACATATCTGTTCATTTGGAAATGGTTTGAAGTTTGCTACTCGCAAGTAGGCTAAAACACGGATTTCAATGAATTGTTCCAATTCAAGTAATCCAACCTTCACCCACAGGCATTCAGGCAGTTATATCACATAAGCACTTAGCCTCATGGCAAGCATGTTATCATGTTAACACTCACATACATGCAAGATGCTAAAGCATAAACACTCACGGTGTACTCCGAGCCAAAACAAGAAACTAGTTAGAAATCATGCATGATCCTAGTTCATGTTAAAATGGCTAATGCATCGCATGCAAAGTGCAACTAGAATAGGCTCGGCTAATCTAAAGTGGCATATGAGATGCGACAATTCGATACAAGTATTCAAGTAGGAATTGAAATTCAATGTAGTTAGTATAATGTGCCGAGCCCGGTGCATGCAATAGAGATGAATGGTGCAAACATGCATAGCATAAAGATGCTAATTGAAATATGCCCTAGAATTAACCATCGTAAGCGGTTAAGTAAAAGGGAGAAAGATGTGGGGTTGGAAGACATGCATCGCACACACGCACGCTTATTACAACAATTGGCCCTCTCGATGGAGGGACCGAAAGAATAATACAAATTAACTAATTAACTAACTAACAAGCTAATTAATTATTACACAACTCCTAACTAATTAAACAAATTAATTAAGCTATGAAAACAGTAAAGCAGCCTCGGGAAGAGGAACGAATGCATGCTCGGTCGGCTTTGCTCAGAAATCCATCGCCATGCCACATGTTGCCTTTGTTTGCACTGCTCTATACCTCTGAAAATTATGCCAACCTCTATGACACTTTTGAACCACCTTGTGGGCATGCTGAGAGGCCATCGGCCAAAAGATAGGGCCATCGGCCATGGGAGGTTGGTCGTCAACCAAATATAATGCTCTCGGCCAACAATTTGCAGCCGGCCGGCACTGAAGATGGCCGACCGACCATATCTTCCTGTGAAATGCTCCTGTTGCTGCAGCAGAGGACATACAGAGCATGGCACTACATTTGCAAGACTATGTTTGCAACTACACCCCTTATTATGGTTAAGACTCAAAGGTGTGTAGTTCTCGACCCTCGAACCACCAATCACGCATTTCAATGCATGATGGCCAAAGGAGCCAAGTGTGCAATATGATGTCAAATGAAATGTACAAAAACACATAAAAGGGGGGGGGGCCTAACCTCTATCATGGTTGATCAAGAGGCAAGGGAAGCATGCTTAATGCTATGCAACTTAGGCATGTAAGCAAGCTAATGCAACATGAGCATGCAAACAAGCAATGTGCAATAGGCATACAACCTAAACAAGTAAGCATGCGAAGCATGTAACAGCAATGCCAATGACAGACATGCGACAACATGTGAGGCAAACATATGACAACATGTAAAGGGACAAGTATGCAACAAGCATGCAACAACATGCAAGGTACTAAATACGCAACAAGCATGCAACAACATGCAAAGGAACAAGTACGCAACAACATGCAAGGTACTAAATACGCAACAAGCATGCAATAACATGCAAGGCAAGCATGCAACAACATGCAAAGGATGGACTTAAACCAAAATGGACAGCTCTCAAATAGGCCCAAATCAGTGGCCAAAGTGATGAAACAAAGGCATGAAATACACATACAAACATGCATGCTAATTGGCCTATCACCTAGGCATGAAGACACAACTCTTAAGCACACTTAAAAGAGACAAATTTGGATATGTGACAAACATGTTAAGCTCTGAAATCATGCATGGAAAGGTGCCAAACCAATCAAACTACACAAGCATCCAAGAAAACCCAAAGCTTGAGGCTAGCCAAGGGACTCGAACCATGGCCACACAAAGCAAGCCCCAAAGGGTCAAGGGGACCTAAAATAGTCCTAAGGCAGGTCTAAACAAGACCAAAAACAAGCTCGAAACTAGCCAACACAAGCTAGAACACAACGCCAAAAACATGAGGCATGCAAGGCTACCAAAGAGGGTGTTACACTACACCTATCAAAACCAAACATGGCATGACTTAAGCCAATAAAATCAGAGTTATGGCATGTTAGAATGAGCCCAAAAACCCACTTAGATGGCATCCAAATGACCTAAGCATGGAAGCATGCACAATGATCCAATCATGAGGCATAAAACACCAACTCTTTAAAACATTAAAGGAGTGACAAATGCAAGTATATGAGCATACTATATGGACTGAAATAACATAACAAGTGATGCCAAATCACTGAAATGAGCCAAGCAATGCATGCTAGTAACTTGGATACTCAAAGCTAACAAGCTAGGTTGCATGGTAACTATACAAAGCATGGCATATATGGCCAAAAAGACCAAAATCAGAGCTTAAGCATGTTACAACAAGGCTAAAAGCTTCATGGAGTTGAGCCAAAATCATGCTAGAAAGACATGTCAAAACATGATGCATGTTAAGGCAAATAAGAGGATTGCAAGGCAAGTACATGAAGCATGTAAGAGGCCATCAAACCAACTCAAAACAGAGGTGTATTATGGCAAAACAAAGCCTAATACACATTGAAATAAAGCTAAAACAAGCTAAGCATACAAGCCACCAACATAGGCCATTTATGCAAGCATTCAAGACAACAAGGAGAGGGGATGACCCTCTCCTATTTAAGATCTCAAAACCACCTTTCCACCACTGAAAATCCTCTGGATTTTAGTGGTAGAAAGGTCATGCAAAGCTTAAGGCAAGGGCCAAAAGGGATAGCCTAAAACAAGGCCTAACAAGGCCTTGGAGGGGGTAAACAACCCCAAACCAAGAAGAGACCTAAACAAAGGTCTAAAGCAAGTAAAAATAGAACTTTTATCAGTTAATAGCTAAGCTTAAAACAATAAGCAAGAAGGGCTAAAAGCTTAAGCAAGAATGGGGTATCTAAAGCAAGAATGCTCACCCTTGAAGAACACCTCCAAGAACACAACACCAGCACCTTTTTCTGATCAAAATCAGTCCAAGAACTCTGAAACTAACTCCCTAGTACCTCAGCAACAAAGGGATAGTGTAATGCTAGGTGTTTGTGTGCAATAGTGTGAACAAAACACCCTTTTGAGCACAAATACACACACAAATGTAGAGAGAGATGAAATATAGAGATAGATAGATATAGAACTCCTCTCTCAATTTTTTAGAACCTCTGAGAAGGGAGGAGGAGCCCCCTTCTTATAGAAGTCCAAATTCTAAGCTTCTAAGAGAAGCTAAGCAAGGGGCAAATCCCTCTATACACGTGTATGGAGGGGGTGAATTATGGATGCCAGCTATTCCAGCTGGCATAAAATATCTACATAAAGTAGATGAATAAGGTTCGGCCAAAAAAAATGGCCGATCGACCAACAAAAGGGCCGGCCGACCAAAAATAGTGCCGATAGGCCAACACTTTTGGCCGATGGCAAGAAAATAAGGCCGATGGCTTCAAGCCTTGGCCGGTGGGTTGAGGGGATGGCAAACAAGTCACCCTCCTTCCTCAGAAGCAAAAACACAAGTGCTTGGTCCACAACCAAGCACAAAACAAACAAGTTGAGAGATCTTGAGGCAAGGTGCGCGGCCGAGACCTCCGGGAACTCAAAACAAACACAGGCATGGATAATCATCGAGTGTTCAAACGATGACATTCAAGTCTTGAGGACGGTCAAAAATGGGGTGTCTACAGTAGCCTGCGGGCGCAACTGTCTTTGTCTTGCTTGTCTGTTTCTCCAAGTCTTTGGCCTTGTCAAAAATGGGTCATCTCTGGGCTTTGGCATTCACTCCCGTCATTTCATGACTCCCGAGTTCTGTCAAAGAGGGGGAACTGTAGACACCCCATTTTTTACTGTCCTCAAGACTTGGACGTCGTCGTTTGTGCATTCGATGATTGTGCTTGTTTGTGTTCGTTTTTAGCGCCCGAAGTCCTTGGCGGAACGCCCTAACTTTGAGCCTTGAAACCTTACCTGTTTTGTGCATGTTTTTGGACCAAAAGCTTGTTGACTCTAGTCTGAAGGAGTGGGTGACCTATCGGCTAGCACCCTAGGTTGTCAGCCATGGCTTGTGCTTGTCGGCTACCAGTAGTGGCCGACGGCCTTTGGTATCTTTTTCTAGATATTTGTTGCCAGCTGTGCTAGCTGTTGCTCATTAAGCTACATCTTCATACACGTGTATAGTGAGATGTATCTAAGCTCAAGACTTGTTTTTCTGTATATAGGGAGGTTCTTCCCCCATTTTTGACGGTTAGCATTTTTAGAACAAAAATATCTCTCTCTCTAGAATTCTCTCTCTTTCTTGTTATTTTGTGCATATTTGCTTATAAGTCCTAAGCTTTTGCATACCAACCCTCAATCAAACACCTTCATTTTTGGGCTGAGATTACTTGGAGCCTCCTTTGAGCTCTAGAAGGTGGTTTAAGCTCAGATTTGTATGCCTATTTTGTACTTTGCTTCAAAGGTATAGAAGTTACCCTATTTGAGCTTACTTTGTATACTTGTTTTGTCATCTTTTCAAACTATTTCTGGACTATTTTGAACTATCAAAAACTCTATTTTTATGGTTTAAAAGTGTTGGTTTGAGGTCTCTTTGAGTTAGGGGGTGGTCCACCCTTCTTCCTCCTTTGCTTGTTAAGCTTTTGTGCTATTATTCATCACTTTCAAAATAACTTTTTCAGGCCTTTTAACCACTGAATTATAGAGGTTTTTTAGTGGTAAAAACCTTGTTTTGAAGTCTAAAATTGGAGGGGTTAGCCTCCCCTCCGTGTATCTTGTTTGCTTGCCTAGATAGCTTCATATGTTAGCATATTTTTCTAGCCTTATTTAGCCTAAATCCAGCATGTTTTTGCCTCTGAAATAACCTGTTTTGGCTCTGTTTTGGGCTGGTTAGTTCAGTTAAGGCTTGTACTGCATAGTTGTAGTGTTAATTCCTTCACTGGCTTGATGTTTTAATGATTTAAGCATCATTGTTTTGAGTCAATAGCATGTTTTAGTGTTGTTTTACACTTCATCTCAGCACTAAAAATCTCTGCAACCTCCCTTAATTCTTCACTCTTTTATTTTCCTTGAAAGTGGTTTCAAACCACTTGTTTGCCAAAGTGTGAAATTGAGGTGTTGCAACTAATGGTTTAATCCCTTAGGGGGTTCATTACCAATAGTGTAATGCCTCTTTCATGCCCAATGCAACTCGTTGTTTGAGCCATCTTTCCATTAGAGGACACTCACTTTTGGACTTAATTGATTAAAGAATAAATCGGTAATGTAAAATGAGTAAACAAAATTGGACAATTAAAATAGGCAAGATAAGCATCTTTCGTGTTGCATTGCATGTGTTTGAATCAGACATTAATTTAAACATAAGGAAAATAGGACATTTCATACTCAAAAGTGTTGAAATGTGCCACTTTCCTTGGTCACCTTCACCCTTGATCATGCATGATAGGGTGGTGGTCTTTTTGAGTCTTGTTTTGCACTCATTAACTTGTACAAACTTGGTTTTTTGGCCATCATGCATGGAAATTGCTTGATTGGTGGTTTGAGAGCCAAGAGTTACACTCCTTTGAGCTTGTTTTATGATAAGGAGGGTAACAGTACAAACAACCCTTGAGAATACACTACTTTGCCTCTGTTTGCTCTTTGTTGTAGCAAGAAGAAGCTCAGGTCATCAATGGCCGACCGGCCATCAGCAGTGGCCGACGGCCACCAGCAGTAGCCAACCAGCCACCATTGGTAACCGACGGCCACCATTGGTAACCGACCGGCCATCAATGAAATTTTGCACCACGTGTTAGAAAAATGGAGCAGAGGCATTCTGGAAGTTAGCAGCACTGTTGGTGTTCAAATGTGCAAACAGAGGCTTGCGGTGGCAAGGCGGTGGCTTTTCGGGTGAAGAAACCGAGCATGCATGCATCCTTCACTTCCCGAGGCCTTTTAATTGCTTTGCTTAATTAGTTAGTTGTAGCTAATTCTTGCAAGTGATGTAATTATTTAAGTAGATTGGCTAGTTAATTCATGTTGTAATTAATTAGACTAGTTGCTTTGTAATTATTTAGTTAAGTGTTTAGCTAATTAATTTGACTTGTAATATTTAATTAGCTTAGAATAGTTAATTAATTTATATTGTGTTGTAATAATTAGCTTAGCTTAGATTAGCTTAGCTCTTATTCATTCGGACCCTCCTTTGCGAGGGCATAATGTTGTAATAAGTGTGCGTGCGTGTGTGTATGTCTTCCAACCCCACGTCCTTCTCCCTTTTATTTAATCGCTTTTGATGGTTAGATTAGGGACATTTTCAATTAGCATACCTTATGCTCGCATGCTTGCATCCATTCATTCGTATTGCATGCACCGAGGCTCGGTGCATCATTCAAACTGCATTACTATTTCAATACTTCTTTGAATACGCATTTAAATCGCATGTTGTTCAAATCAATTCATAAGCCATATTAGTAGCAGAGACTATTAATTGCATATTGCATGTGTTGCATTAGACACCTTGTATAGTTAGGATCATGCATCTTTCTAACTAGTTGTGTTTGTTTTGGCTTGGAGTGCTCGATAAGTTCTTATGCTTAAGCATACTTACATGAGTTTGATTGCCCTGTTGCCATGTTTCGCATGCTTGCCATGAGGCTATGTGCTTAAATGTTGAACTATTTGAATGCATGTGGAGGAAGGCTTGTTGTTTGAATGGGAACGATTCAACGAATGTAAGTTTTAAGCCCACTTTGTTGTGGCAAATACTGTTTTAAGCCCACTATAATCCGCATCTTTTAAGCCCACTTGAGGGTGGCAAATTCAAACCATTTTCGCAAACAAACATGAGTTGAATTGTTCCAAGTCTTGTGACTAGTCTATATTTGCTTGTACGCGTCACATAGTAATGTTAGCTAATAATCAGAATAAGAACACATGATGTTTATAAAATTCCATATCATGGTTAGTAGAGGGCGATCTTTGATCGGGCAAGCGGAGGTGCTCAATTCATGCCCTTCCCCCCCTCGTACCCAAGTTCCTGAGCCGAGGCAACTTTTGTGATGATGGACGCATGGCCTTTGGCACAAGTCAGAGTTTCCTAAATTTTCCCAAAACAAAATATTTAGGTGGTGACTCTGTATCTGGCAAAGCAGTCCAATTTTGGCATTATTTGATTTAAAATTGATTTTCCAAAAAGATTTGCTGGATTTGGACTCTTTGGTATTTATCAATTTCACATTGCACTTGTGAGACTAGATTCAGAACCGCAGGAGTCCAAACTGTGAGGTCTTCTTTTCAAACCCTTTCCAAAAGGCGGGGCACGGAAAAAGGCGAGTCCACACCCATCAAATACACCGCAAGCACCAATGGCCGAACCCACTACTTCTGAGCTATTGAGCATGATTGAAAATCTTCAAAGAACTGTGGCAGATTTAGCCTTTGGGATCTTGGCCCCATCATCGACCACCTCATATGCTAAAAGTTTCATGTCAAAAGGCTCCCCAATCTTGGGATGAGCTACAATTGAAAACGGCTAACCCAATGCTATCTCAAGTCAGGGTGATGACATGTCGACAACAACTGGGCCTCGCCTCGACATAGCCACCCAATTCCTTGGCAAAGCTGAAGCAAGGGGTAAGAACAAGGCCTAGGCAATTACCGATCTTGATGCAAATCTCTGGTATGATATTGAGACTTTGAAGGTCAAAGGGCTAAACAAGCAGTAAGTGCTTGCAGTTGTTGCAAAGATTGTGGATGACACTTTTGTCACTCAGGTTGGGAGCATTTTGAATCAAGAGGCAAGCTATGAAAAGGGATATCATACCAGAAACACCCATTTTAGCTCCAATCCTACACTTGTAAGAGATCATCAAACCCAGTCAACACCTGCTAGCCCCTCTGTCAATCCCTCCAGGATTGGTAACCGCACCTTCAATCCCCTTTACATGACCTTGTCCAAAGCTCTTCAAATCCTCATAGGACAAGGCCATCTCAAACCCCTTGACCCTCGGCCTCTCCCTAATCCCCTTCCAGCCAAATATAATATTACCAAGTACTGTGCCTTACATCAACAAACCAGCCATGAGACTAATGGTTGTTTTTATCTTCGCCATAAAGTTCAAGATCTGATTGATAATAAGTTCATCGCCGCACCGAGTCCTACAAAGTCTATCAGCGTTGGATGATTGAACTTGGGGGATAATGTGACTATGTGATCGGGGATGAACCACCTACTGATGGCCCTCATTTTACTCCGAGCATGGTGGATGGCATGCACTGGTTTTAGCAAAATTGAAAATGTTGTTTATTTTACTTTCTGAACTAGGTGTTGCGTTGTGTTGAATCAGTCTTGTTTTGTGAGAGTCAGGTGATTTCGGGGGGGATAACTCAGACATCACTGTCTTATTTTGTGTTTGTCTTTTACACTTTTTCTTTTGTGTTTGTTTCTATCATGGAGCCAGTTGAGCTAGAAGATCTGAATGAAATAACAGTAATTTTCACCTACTTCTTTGTGCCTTTAAATCATTGCATTGACCAAAGTTTTTCAAAACTTTTCTAACGTTGTGATGAAAACAAAGAGGGAGGAATTCCTCGGGATTTGCAAAAATTTGATCAACTGAGAGAAAGAGAGGCATGCTAAGCCCTTAATGAATGAGATCATGTCTGTTAATGTGAGTACTGAGGAGGATCCTGGCTTGGTCCAGATTGGTTCTACATTGTCTTCAAAAGAGCATGAGTGACTAGTTGCTTTATTAAAATATTTCAAAAAAAAGTTTTGCGTGGTCCTATGAAGACATGCCTGGAATTGATCTTGAGATTGTAGAGCATAAGGATCACTCTCGACCTCAAGACTCGACCCCTTTGCTTTCGAAACCTTGATTCAAGAATGTTCAATGATCAACCACAATGTGAGGCTTGCATGGCCGAATTGGAAGCAGCTCTTGAACTAGGGGCAATTAGGTCGTATGTCATCAAAGGAAGCTTGCATAGTTGGATGAAAAGTAGCCCTTGAACTAGGGGCAAAAAGGTTAGATATGCTCGAAGATTCAAAGCTGGGTCATTTCTCAAGCCAATGGAGATCGGCAAGAAAACCCAATCCCAGAATTTGAAGAGAAGAAAATTATTGTTGAAGGACAATCGAGTTCCTATCCATGACACTAGGGGCAAATTCATACCCAATTGGATGGGCTCTTACATCATCAAGACTATTTAGTCAGGGACAACAACCATTCTTGTGGATTCACATGTGTTAGAGATCTTGCGACCAATCAACATGGACAAGTTAAACTTTTCTATCCTTGAGAGGCTCGCTGGGCCGAAAACCCAGAAGGGCGACCCAGGCAATAGTTAGAGCAACGAAAAAAAGAAAAAGAAGAAAAATGGAAAAAATGAAAACAAAGCAAAAGAAAAAGAAGAAGAAAGAAAAATGAAATGAAAAAAATAGAGCTCACAAGGTTGAAAACCCGGAAGGGTAGCTTTGGCAAAAGTTAGGGCATAAAAGGAGAGCGTTAATACCTGAATTCACCTTACCCCTGAGAACTATGTAAGGTGTCAGGACCCAAACCTGCCCCTATAGGTTTAGCGTCATGACTAGCCAGTAATCGTAGATTACCTACGGCCTCCGTACAAATAGACTCTTGAATATAAGATACGGGGCTTAGCGGAAGTCTAAAATAACATAACAAAATTTCCATTGAGCTGTGCATACATGAAAAGGACTTCATATCATAAGTAAAAATTCACTCTTTATATACTATATACATACACCACATTAGTTTCAACATCCACATCTTATAGTTATACAAAACCCCAAAAATATAAATACAAAAACATTTATCAAGCAAAAGGGGTTCAACTAGCATGGCTCCAACTGAGCCCAGTTACTTCTCTTGGAAGCTCCTCAAAAGGCTGACCCGAGTAGACTCCAGGCTTTCCTAATTCTGATGTTTAGCTTGCCTACCTACATATATATATAAATAAATAGTGAGCTAGAGCCCAGTTAGTAATAACAGGATAAACAGGTTATATGAATGAAGCTCAACAATATTGCCAAACCAAATTTCATTTCTGTTCTCAAAATTCATTAACTTCATCATCAAGATCTTTCAATATCATTTTATGTGGTACATCCATGAAGTAACAACATTCCAATGATAACGGACTGTAACAGTCTAACACTAGAGATCTATGTGTGTCAATCAATCCAAAAGCCATGGTATTGTTTCCCCCAAGCAAGGGCCTAGCCACGGTATTGTCTCCCCCAGGCAAGGGCCTACATTCAATGGATGCCACAAAACCATTTCAAAACAGAACTTCGTTTATTATAAGAAAATAACATTTCAATAGGCCATGCTATCAATTACCATAACGTTTCAATAATTCATTCAATCAAACACATATCCATTTTGATAGCAATAACATTTTCAAAAGAAAAGATAACTTGAACATATCTTTATAAAGTTATCACTCACTGTGGTTTGTGTTGTCACTAAGCCTTGGACGTCCACCTAAACAAAACACATAACACATAACAAAAGCACAATTGAAGTACCATTTCATTTTAATTCAATTCTCTTTATGTGTTTCTAGCTTATTTCATGACTATGCGAGTCCAAATGGTGCCTAAGAACACTTACAGTGGCATGAGGATGCAAATATGCACTTAAAAGAGTTAGTCAAAATTTGTTAAAAACAGCTCGAGTGGGGGTTCAAAAATAAGGGCGGTCGCTCGAGCATAACTTTCGTCGCTCAAGCGGTCTGCAAACTTGGCAAAAGTATTGGTTGTGTGAAATTCCTGCTCGACGGTCGCTCGAGCGGAAGACTGAGTAAAAGGGTCCTCGCTCGAGCGCCACTTTGGTCGCTCGAGCAATCTATAAAATTCTATAAACTTCTAGGAGCTTGATTTTCACACTCAAGCGACACTTTCCTCGCTCGAGCGGACAGTGCGAATTCTGGAATTTCCAGAACTGTGTTTGAACTTCAAAGTTGATATTCAAAGGTTCCAAACTCGTGTTTCGGCACAAAAACATGGGAAAACTTTATAAAACATGGAAATATAGTTAATTTGGAACCAATTGCTCAAAATCATGAACCAAATCCCCAAAATCTAGCTTAAACCATGAAATTGAAACCATGCAAGGGAGGAACTATTTAATCTCTTTGTAAAACTTGACTAAATGGTATGAAAAGTGTAGGAACATGAAAAACTCTTCAAATAAATGTGTGAGGGTTCCATGCATGTATAGAATTTCATGGAATTCAAACTCAAATTGGTGATTCATACATGCATGTATGTAATCATGCTCAATCCTTCCATAACCAAGATGATCCTAGCATATACCTTCTAAATTCATGCGAGTGAACTCATAGCTTGGTCAATTCATTTCTTAAATGGATTATCTACAAGAATTGAGTGTGGTTTCCATACCTAGAGTTAAATTCAAGTGCAATCCTAGCTCAAATCTTCAAGTCTTCCACAAATTCTCTACAAATTCTCCTTTCTCTCTCTCTAAATGTTGAGCTTAGCTTCCTTCTCTCAAAATCTCAGCTCAAAAGTGTGTATGTATGAACTCAAGGCTTAATTAGAGCCTTATTCAGGGTATAATTAAGTTAGCCTAATCAAGTATGATTAAGGTTAATTAGCTAGGCTTAATTCTAACTAATTCAATCAGTTTATTCTAATTATTTTGATCCAAATCAATTTTCAATTAAAGCTGCCATAAAATTCTGAATATTCTAATTAGTCTATTACGCTAATCAATTTCAGTTTCTAAAGCCGTCTAGGCTCTCAATTTCTATCTCTAAGTTGTCAATTTGAACAGATATTCCATGTAACAACAGATAGTTACAAACTTAAGCATGTAATCACACGATTAAATACACAATCATGCAATTAAACTTATTAGAATAATATAATATAATAGTCCGAAGGTCGGGGTCGTCACATAAGGCCTGATTCCCATCTTTGGGATACATAGGCAACTTTATCCTAAAGTTTGGCCCCAACCACTTTCAGCTTGCTTGTTTCATCCATGTTGATTGGCTTTTTCAAACTCGGCTATCCTATCCATGTGCAAATTGGCTCATCTTCATGCTAATCTTCATTCAAAATTGGTTGTCCTATTCTGTTAGAAGATTTAGCTGCGAGACAATTCAAGTTTAGATCTGAGGCTGTACATCTCAAGAGTTAATTCTACGCTGGTTGAGCAGTGGCCATTTGCAAACATAGTTTTTGAGGATTTTTAATGAGGTTGACTAATTTTCTTAGAAATTATTCCATTTTTCCAAAACTGGACCATTTCTTGGACCCAAAAAGGAAAAAATCCAATGCTCACAGCCTGACTTACATGATTTCAAAGCATAAAATCGAACAAACATGTTAATCTAACTCTCACATTGGTCAAAATTGTTTTAGCAGAAAGCCAAAAAAAAAAAAACAAATATGGTCAAAATGATGAACTAGGGGGTACGATTGAGTCAGGTTTTCTGTCTTTTCCCCGTTGTCAGCGTGCTCGCCAGAAAGGGCACAACTAAAGCTAGCAGCAGGGGGCCAAAGGCTTTTTCATCCTCCAAGCAATGAGGTATCGAGCCAAGTGTGCAGCACAGACTGGAAATGGAGCTGGATATTCGACCTCCTTATCTGGACGAGTTTGAACACACCCAAATTGGCGTCTGAACCAGAATGAGGAAGTAGAAAATGCAACATGTAAGACCAATCAATTGTATACCTGGCCGGTGGGACATGCTATAACTCACCTCCGTCAAGTTAAGCCAAGAGAATTGTCAACCAATGTCAGTTGCAGATCTGCTGCACATTCAGTCACACCACAACCCCTCTATGGGAAAAGCTCACTAGTTATGAGCGAAAGAAGTAGAATCTAGCAGAGTACTAGGGGCAAGGGTCCAGAACTTTCAGCTTGTCCATCAACCACCCTGGGGAAGGATAAAAAAAACAATAAGAGAGATTAAAGAATAGAGAGATGTGTACTGAGAGAGAAAGTAAGGAAAGGGTTTTTTAGAGAAAATAGAGATTGAGGGCCAAAGTGATGTGAGAACTACCAATGAGAAAGGGTGGGAAACAATACCTAGAGATGCAGTGGGCTCCTCGTGAACCATGAGGCCTCCCACCGCTGGAAAACATCCAAGTGTTGTGTTTGTTGTTTTTGTTTGTCTCGTTTCTTGTTTTGAGTTGTTTTGAGTGTAAATAGATGTGTTTAGGTTGTTTTACTTTGTTTTTCCTTTGTTGAGTTGTTTTGACTTTGGTCAGTCGTAGACTCAGTACCCGATTAAGAACTCATTCTCAGTTTCAATTTCAAAATTAAATTATTTTGTGCTTAGAGTGCCGTGTTATTCCCACCATGATGTGCAAAATAGATTTCTTTCTTTCAGAAACTACAAGGTCCAACCCCAATCAAAAGAGAGCAATAGCACAAGGAGCTATCTGAAGCTACATAGGTTCCGGATTGCAAAGCAAAAGAAAATAGAGAAAATTTGGAGCATCTGATGTTTATTTCAACTTCAGCAAATTCCGAGATTGCATTTCGAGTACACCTTCTCAAATCTTGCCGTTTCTCCGGGGTAAGTGTACCTTGACCCCGAGCTCAAGCTTGCTCAGACAGAGTAGCGATCAAGAGTGCTCTCCTCGAACACCATTTCCCCACTAGAGGCATCTTTGCTATGTTTCCAATGCGAACCTAGGAGACCAACTGCGACGGTGAAAACTAGAGTTCGAATGGCGATGCCTAGAACACAAAGGTTTGGAATTTTCGAGACTAAAGTCTGGTTTAAATACCTAGGGGTGTATCCTCGGCTTGAAACCTGTATGGTAGCCCTATAGGTTGCGGTAGTGTATATGCGTCCCAATTCTGGATACTGAACCAACCTAGTCTGTCACCCCGTTAGAGAATAGGGAAAGTTGTGAATATGATCAGGAAAAAATGCAGCATTCGTGGCTTCTACATGCAGATGTTTCCCCTTGTAAGCATTTGAGGGCCTTTGAACTGTACGTTGAAGGTAAGCGTTCGAAAAACACAAGCGGGAGATCCCCGTCAGAGTAAAGCGGTTCATCACCACTCACCCCATGAGGTGCTTTCTACAGCGCCGCTTTGTTTGTTTATTGCATTCTCCAAACATCATGCACTACATTGCTTGTCACATGTATCATATCAATGCACTTATTGCATTCATGTGTTATCTTGTATTATTTCTCCTTTTTCACTAGAACGCATTTTAGGATCATTGTCCCCCGGGGCTTTTCTTAGGATGTGCAGAAGCACGATCCCGAACGGTTTTTTTATCTTAGGGTGTGCAGGAATGCAACCCTGAGCTGTTTTCTTCCTCTTCTCACGATTTCAGCATGGTTAGAGTGTTCCCTTTCTCACGCGATTTCAGCTTGTTTGGAGTTTATCTCAGGGTGTATAGGAATGCAACCTTGAGCAGTCTTCTTCCTCTTCTCACGATTTTAGCGTGGTTAGAGTGTTCCTTTCCTCACACAATTTCAACGTGTTTGGAGTTTTTCTCACGGTGTGCAGGAATGCAACCCTGAGTGGTTTACTTCATCTTCTTAAGATTTCAGCATGGTTAGACTATCTCAGGATGTATAAGATGCGACCCTAAGCGGTAGGACCTCTTCTTACGATTTCAGCGTGGTTAGAGTGTTCATTTCCTCACACGATTTTAGCGTGTTTGGAGATTATCTCAGGGTGTGCAGGAATGCAACCCTAAGCTGTTTTTTTCATCTTCTGATGATTTCAGTGTGGTTAGAGTATCTCAGGACGTGTGAGACGCGACCCTGAGCGGTAGGACCTCTTCTCACGATTTCAGTGTGGTTAGAGTGCTCCTTTCCTCACACAATTTCAGCATGTTTGGAGTTTATCTCAAGGTGTGCAGGAATGCAACCCTAAACGGTTTTCTTCCTTTTCTCACGATTTCAGCATGTTTGGGATTTGTTCTTCCTCCTCTCATGATTCCAGTGTGGTTGGAGTATGTGTAGACACCCCATTTTTGATCGTCCTCAAGACTTGGATGTCATCGTTGGTGCACACAATCATTGTGTTTGTTTGTGCTCGTTTTGGTGCCCAAAGTCCTCGGCGGAATACCTTGTCTTTGAGCCTTCAAACCCCATCCATTCTGTGCCCTGTTGTGGACCAACATCTTCTAGCCTGCAACCCTTGGTGGCTGCCGACCACCCAAGTGGCCGCCGGCCATCATTAGTGGACGGCCGGCCACTGATGACTTTTTTGCAGATATTTTCTTAACAGCTGTTCTAGCTGTTGACACAATGGGCCTGATCACAATACACATGTATGGACTGATATAACTCAGCCAAAAGCTTGTTTTTCTATAAATATGGGACCTTCCCCCCCCCCCAATTGTTGAGGGTTAAAAAATTTTGGAGCAAAATTCTCTCTCTCTCTCTCTCTCTTGCAATTTTGTATACATTTGCTCACAAATCCTATACTTTTGCATACACTTCCTTAAGGAGCTGAGGTCCTTGGAAGCCTTCTTGGAGCTTTAGAAGGTGTTTTTGACTTGACTTTGTGCCTAAAATTGTTGCTTGCTTCAAGAGGTATAACACTCCCCTTTTACACTTGTTTTGCATGCTTGTTTTTCCCTCTCTTTCAACTATTTTTGGCCTGATTTTGAACTGCAAAAAAACTCTATTTTTGTGGCCTAAAGGTGTTGGTTTGAGGCCATTTTCAGTTAGGGGGTGGTTCACACTTCTTACTTCTTTGCTTGTAAGGCTTTGTACCTTTGTTCACCACTTCTAAACCAACTATTTTGGGCCTTTTAACCACTGAATTCCAGAGGTTCTTCAGTGGCAAAAAACTCATTTTGAAGTCCAAATTTGGAGGGGTAGGCCTCCCCTCCTTGTGTCTTGTTTGCATGCCTAGTTAGCCTTATATGTTAGCAAGTTTTTCTAGCTTAACTTAGCTCAAGTCCGGCATGTTTTAGTCTCTGAAATAGCCTACTTTAGCTCTGTTTTGGGCTGGTTAGTTCATTTGAGTCTTGTTTTGCATGGTTGTAGTGCAATAGTCCTCACAAGTTGGTGTTTTAGGGTCTTAGATACCTCTTGTTTGAGTTAATAGCATCTTTTGGTGTTGTTTTTTTTTTTCACTCCATTTCAGCACTATAAACTCTGTAACCTCCCTCTTTGTTTCACTCTTTCATTTGCTTTTTGAGGGTCATTTCAAGCTTGGGATCTTTTAAGCTTGAGATTGAGGTCATGCCTAATGGTTTAATCCTCTTTGAGGGTTCATTATCAATGGCATGATCTCTCTCTTGCCTTACATTATCCCTTGGTTGACACTTCTTTCATGTTAGAGGACACTCACCAATGGACAAATTGATTAAAGAATGATTTGGTAACTAAAATGTGTAAACAAAATTGACAAGTAAAAGTGGCAAGATAAGCGTTCTTTGTGTTGCATTGCATGTATTTAAATCGGACGTTAATTTGAACATAAAGAAAATGAGACATTTCATACTCAAAAGTGATGAAATGTGCCACTTTCCTAGGTCTCCGTTGCCCTTGATCATGCATGATAGGGTGATGGCATTTGAGTCTTGTTTTGCACTCATTAAACTTGTACAAATTGATCTCTTAACCATCATGCATGGAAATTGCTTGATTGATGGTTTGAGGGCCAAATGTGTCACTCTTTTGAGCTTGTGTTGATGATAAGGGGTGATACACAGTACAAACAACCTGCGAGAATACCCTTTCTTTGCCCTGCGTGCTCTCTGTTGCAGCAAAAAAATGGTTTATCATCAGTGGCCTACCGGCCACTGTTACTGGCCTGCCGGCCAGCAGTGATGGACGACAACCCCTCAATGGTGGTCGGCCGGCCACCACTTCTGGCCTACCAGCCACCAATGAATTTTGAGCAGTGTGCTTGT
Source organism: Camellia granthamiana (assembly GCA_036172215.1). Lineage (NCBI taxonomy): Eukaryota > Viridiplantae > Streptophyta > Magnoliopsida > Ericales > Theaceae > Camellia > Camellia granthamiana. The sequence goes on along the minus strand of JAXFYN010000024.1, from coordinate 1,947,610 downwards.
GAAGCATGGCAGAGTTGATCTGGAGAAGGAAACAGTGCAAGGGTTGTGCAAACAGAAGCATTTGGGGGCAAACAGAGGATGTTCTTCAGGTGGAAACCAAGCATGCATGGGCCTCCCTTGCATCTTGCGACGAGTTATCTTGTTAATTAGTTTAATTTAATTAGCCTATATTGTAATTCAATTAGTTTGTATTGTAATTATTTAATTAGTTAGTTATAGCTAATTAATTCAAGTTTTGTAATTGTGACGCCCCGATTCTACACTATTGGTTGTAGTCAAGGAAGAATCACGAATGAGTCCTGTGGTTAATAACCAAATAAGATCCCAGTTCGCCGGAAGAGTCAAATTAGCCTCCCTTCTAAGTCCGGCTTTCTTAGGCAGCGCATTACCCTTTTGACAGATCTTAAAAGGCATTGATGCAAGGTCTCATAAGCAACGATAAGGTTCATACATATACGTAGAATATAAATACATAACAACCACGAATATCCTTAATTCAAAAGCTTGTTCTGTTACATTACATCCCAAGAAAAGTTATATCTTCACATGAGTCTTACAAAACATCAAAAGGAAATTTCTAACTTTACTAAGATAGCCAAAAGTCTTCGAAGGTTTCAGGCTCTTCATCTCCAGCTATAAGTTCCTCTTCGTCACCTGGCATGATACGCCGTGAGCTTTGAATGCCCAGTAAACACACACACACCCCGTCGTTTTTTTTTTCCAGTCCAATACACAATCTCAAATATAACAACAAGTAGTAAAGCATGATACTCAAAATAGATAAACAAAGGGTTACAAGTTAGATGTTAGTAAACTAGAAATTCCCTAAAGAGATTTCGTCCTCCCAACCACAAGAATCGGATTCGGATTATTCGGTATGCCCCCTCTTTTGCTGCTTTGTTGGAAAACTAACCTCGGATGCCTACTGTCGGTTATATACCGCATAGCGCCAACCGCAAGGCCTCAAAAGAGACGGTAATAATGGGCCTTGCCCAAATCCCTCGTCACACCAAACCACCTAGGGTCCAAATACAACCGCTCTGTTCAAGGGTTCAGAAAACCACTTGCGTAAGACTTTAACTTCCAAGTAGGGAATGCATCCCAACAATCCACACATCACACATTATCATCATTACTCAAGTGATCGAAAACCCAATACCATCCCAATTAAGTTTCCCGTTGAGTTAAATGTTTTAAAACAAGGTTAAACCAATCTTAACAAGATAATAATATCCACATAAGCATGCATCATTAAGATGAAGGAGAATAAGAACATAACCATAATATGTACAACATCATGCCAAGATATGATCATATGCTAATAAACATTTTCATGAACACAAGAGGATAAACACCTATGCATAACAAGATTTTCAGATTCGATATCACATAAGGATTAGAATAGAAGGGCTATTTTAGAATTTTTACCGGACTCGGCCTTCCTATGGTTCGTAGAGAATCTAATCTAGTTTCCAGAACATATTTCGGAATTGGGATAGCTTTTCTAGATTTTAAGTTATTTAGAAAACACTCCAGCGCTGTCCAGATTCATCGATCGTTACGAAAATTTGATTTTCTTGCAAACCGCTCACTGTTTTTCCATGAAACTAATTTTAGTTGAAAGCTAACTCCTTAAGGAAGCTTTTGACATAAAATAGAGGTCCAGAATAATTTTATATATTTTGTTAGAATTTTTGAAAGTAGCTGCAAAAATAGATTCTAAGGTACAATACCCAAAACAAGAAGATTTATGGGAAAAGGGATCCACTAAGGGAAAATTTTCGTCTCTTTTATGATGAAAACATGCTAACTAACATATATCAATGACACATCTGAAAACAATATTTAGAACCCTTAAGAACATGTATTTGAAAAAGGAAAATGAAAGAGAAGGTTGTGTTGTGGCTTACTTACTAAGCTTTGAACAAGATGGCTCTTTTCTCCCTTCCTCTTCCTCTCAAGACTTCTCTCTTGTTCTCCTTCCTCTCCTCTAGCCGAAAGTGTGTGTGTGAGTGTGATGCTTGTGTTTGCCATGCTAGGGAGTGGTGATATTTATAGGCAAATTTGGTGTAAAATGACATAGAAGCCCACTAGTTGGAATTGAATGGACAAGCTAGGATTTACTTGGAGTTCAACGAATTAGGAGTGATTAGGGAGCTCAACCTTGGGAAGTTCAATGAATTAGGAGTGATTAGGGAGCTTAACCTTGGGATTAGGCAACACCTAGTTAATTCCTAGTTGAATAGTTTTTTTTTTTTTTGGTTTCTAGAATACCATGATTATAAATCTTGAAAATAGGCTTCTCACTTCTCTCTAGGGTGGCCGGCCATTGGGAAGGGTGATGGGGCCATTTTTTTTAATCAATCTAGATACTAGGAGCACATTCCTCAATGTATATATTTATATAGATCTCAATTAATTGACGGTACTTATAGTATAAGGTACATGTACTAGTTTTGGGAAAATTTTGAATTTAAATAAATAAGTGAGGGCTTGAAGTTAAATTCATGTATTGGAACCTTACTTATGTAGAATTTAATTAAATTAGGCTAAGGAACCTAATCCAGCTAGGATATTCCGGTTTTGATAAAAAAAATATGCTAACCGATAAGATTCGAAATAATTCAAGTAACTAAGGGCTTTAAGAAAATAATTTAAACATTAGGGTTTTTAAAGAGAAAACATTTTTCAGGGGCTTCACAGTAATAATTAGCTTAATTAGCTTAGTTTAGCTAGCTAGTTAGCTTTTATTCATTCGGACCCTCCTTCACGAGGGCAAAATGTTGTAATAAGTGTGCGTGCGTGTGTATATGTCTTCCAACCCCACGTCTTTCTCCTTTTTATTTATCCGCTTTTGATGGTTAGATTAGGGATATGTTTTAATTAGCATACCTTATGCTTGCATCCATTCATTTGTATTACATGCACCGAGGCCGGCACATCATTCAAACTGCATTGTCATTTCAATATCTTATTTGAATACGTGTTTAACTGCATGTTATCAAATCGATCATATGCCATATTAGTAGCCGAGCCTATTAAATTGCATTCATTGCATGGTGTTGCATTAGACATTTGACATAGTTAGAAATCATGCATATTTTTCTAACTCATATTTTCTTAGCTTGGAGTACTAGGTGAGTTTTTATGCTTTAGCATACTTACATGAATGTGAATGTTGCCATGTTTTGCATGCTTGTCGTGAGGCTATGTGTTTAAATGCTTAACTACATGAATGCCTATGGATGAAGGCTTGTTTTTTGAATTGGAACGATTCAACAAATGTAAGTTTTAAGCCCACTTTGTTGAGTGGCAAATCAATTTTAAGCCCACTATGTTTGGTGGCAAATCCACGAACTTTAAGCCCACTTGAGGTGGCAAATTCAAACCATTTTCGCAAACAAACATGAGTTGAATTATTCCAAATTGAGCAAACTAGTCTATACTTGCTTGTGCACATCACGTAGTAATGCTAGTTTAATAACCGGAATAAGAGCACATAATGTTTATAAAATATCATATCATGATTAGTAGAGGCCGATCTTTGATCAAGCGAGTGGGGGTGCTCAATTCATGACCTTCCCTTCTCATACCCAAGTTCTCGAGCCGAGGCAACTTTGGCTATGACGGACGCATGGCCTTTGGCACGAGTCATGGGTTTCCTAAATTTTTCCAAAAAAATAAAATATTTAGGTGGCAACTCTGTATCTGGCAAAGCAGTCCAATTTTGGCATTTTTGATTCTAAAATCGATTTTCGAAAAGATTTGCCGAATTTTCACTTTTTGGTGTTTATCAGTTTCACATTGCACTTGTGAAATTAGATTCAGAACCGCGGGAGTCCGAACTGTAGGGCTTCTTTCCGAGCTTCTGAAAGGGGGCACGAAAAAGCAGAGCTACAGTATGTCACCCTATTCATCTACTGCATTATCAATTACATTCATTATATCATACCATTTTATTGTCTACATCATTTCCATGTTAAGCTTAGTTTGGCATGTGCTCATATCTTTCGCTCGTTGAAATATGGTTTTGTCATGTGTAAGTACCCATGCTGCGCTAAGGCCAGTATTGAGGGTGTTAACACCTTTTCTGTGGTGGACGTAGTTTGTTTTGTGTCCATACCTTTTCTAGGTAAGATGTGGTTCGGCTTGCGCCCCTTATTCACTGCATCCATTGCATCATACTTTATCTTGTTGCATCCATTCTTTTCGCGTAAACGCGTTTAGGATCATATCATATCATCCCATTGCATTGTTATTTCCCAGTACATCTTTCCCCAACAAATCTTCCTCACTTATATCATACCACCCAATTACTTGTCCTCTTTCTACGAAAAACATAGTTTTGTATGTGCTCGCACCCCTTTCACGTTAAAACATGATTCTGTTATGTGTAAGCATTCATGCTATGCTGAGGCCAGTGTGGAGGATGTAGGCACTTAGCCTGTGTTAGGCGTCGTTTGGCTATGCCCACTTCTTTTCTATGTAAAACTTATTTTGATTTTGCATCTCCATCCCTTTATGATATTTGTGTAGAAGGCACTACTCATGGTTTGATTATTTTGTTACATTTACATTGTAAATCATTTACATTGTTTTGTTGCATTGTGTTTTATTTGCATTCTGCCCCTGAACTACGCTGGTTTGATTCCTTGCAAAGGGAGACGTAGGCAACCCTTGGGTTCAACCAATTGCATCTGTATTTTGTTTGTTTGCCCAAGTCTTACGGCCTTGTAAAAATGGGTCGTCTTCAGGCTTTGACATCCACTCGTGTCATTTCATGACTTCAAGCTCTGTCAAAGAGGGGCAACTATAGACACCCCATTTTGGACCGCCCATAAGACTTGGGCACCTCAGGTTGATCACTCGATGATGAAAAGATACGTTGTACAATCATTCGATTTCTTCAGCAAGAAGAGCTTCTAAATCTCAACCTTACACCCCATTTTTAGACTAAAACTATTTTAGACCTTAAAACCCTTTTTTCCAAAATATTTTTCCAAACGTTTCTACGATGTTCCAAGGCTCACATTTCGTTCAAAACATTACACTTTATGGTAAATCGAGCAAGGACAAAGTGGAAATAAATGGAAGGAAGGTGAACTCTTTGAAAAATCTTTAAAAACATCTTATTTATAGGTTTGGAGTTGAAGAAAATAGGAAGGGAGGAAAGAAAACTGGTTGGGGAACAAGTTGGGCATCAATCAGGTTAAGATAGAAATGAGCAGCCTTTACTAAAATAGGAATATCTCTTTGCATACTTAGAATTTAGATGTGAGATCACCACCATTGAAATTAGACTTCTGGGGCTTCAATTTAGACTCAAGAATTACCTAAAACCGAATTCGAATGAGGAAGATATGCCCGTTTGAAATCGGGCTTGAAAGCAGATTTTTGTGGACGGCCACTTTAGTGGACTACTGGCTAGTTATGAAAATTTTGGCCATTTTTGAGTAGATTGACCCACTAGTGGCCTGCAGGCCACTTGTGTCAAAAACCAAATATTTTTGCTAGCTATCTCCACAGATGCATGCACCAATCCAGCTGTTTCTGTAAGGATATTTCCAAGATAGACACATGGTTTTCTATATATAAGGGACCTTCCCTCTTGGTTTTAAGGTTAGAAAAAATTCCAAAAAGCCAAATACTTGCATAGCTCGCTCTCTCTCTCTCTCTCTCTCTCTCTCTCTCTCTCTCTCTTGCAACCTACACACTCTCTCTCTCTACACTTCCTAAACCAAAAATTTAGCTCTTCTTGCTGAGGTTCTTGAGCTCAAATCTCAGCCCTTGAGAGTGAGAACTTGTGGGTTCGTTAGCAAAAGAGTTGCCTTGCTTCAAGAGGTATAACTTGTGCAATCTTTACACTACTTCCTCCAACTCTTTTCTTGTTGTTTTTGTATTGTTTTTACACTGTATTTATGAGCTGAAGCTTGTGGTTTAAGGTTATTAAAGGTAGAGGGGTTAACCACCCTTCTTTGAACCTTGGTTTCCTAGGCCTTTGCCCTTGTGTTTTCCCATCTCTTCGTCAACTTTTTTTTCAACTTTTTTACCACTAATTTTCAAAGGTTTTCAAAGGCTAAAAAATATGGTTTTTGAAGTCCCAAAAATGGAGGGGTTAGCCACCCCTCCTTTGGCTTGTTTACTAGCTTAAATTCTTCATTATTTTAGCTTACTCATTTAGCTGTTTTTTACCTCAATTCCAGCACTGTTGTAGCTTAATTTAGGACTGTTTTTATGTGTTAGTTTTCATTTATGCTTTGTATTGCATGCTTGTAGTGTAATGGTCCTCATAGGCTTGGTGGTTTAGGCCTTAGCCACCAACCTATTTGAGTTGATAGCATTTATTTCTTGTTTTCCATACTTATGTTCACCTCTAATCATCTCTGCAATCTCCCTCCTTTCTTGGCCTTTTCTCTTTGTTTTGAGAGTTGCTCCAAAAGGAGTGTTGTTTAAGCTTGAAGGGTGGGATTGTGCTTAATGGTTTAATCCCCTTAGAGGTTTCACTATCAACAGCATGATCTCCCTCTCATGCCTAAAACAACATTTGGTTTGACACTTCTCTCTAATAATGGACCTTAAAGCTCATTATTAGACTTAATTGACTAATGAATGGAAGGTAATTAAAAAAAGGTGTTAAAATTAGACTAAAATAAAGCAAGATAATAACATTAATTTGGTGTTCAATCGGACGTTAATTGAACACATGGAGACTTGAATCATTTCATACTTGTTAGTGATGAAATATTCAAGTTTCCAAGGTCAACCACTTCCCTTGATCAATCCATGATAGGGAGGAGGTTTTGTGAGTCTTTTTTATTGTGCATTTATTGAAATTGTATCCCTTGGTTCATAGGCCATCATGCAATGAATTTGCATCGATTGATGGCTTGCGAATCAAGCCTACCCCTCCTTTGAGTTGTTTTGATGATAAGGAGAGGTAGGGTGGATAGACATCCCCTGAGAGTACTCTGTTTGTGTTCTGTTTATCTTCTGTTACAGCAGGAGAAACCCAACATTAGTGGCCGGCAGGCCACCTTTACTGGGTGGCAGGCTACTATTAGTGGCCGGCTGGCCACTACTTCTGGGCCGCCAGCCACTTTTGTCAACTAGGTAGGGTACTATTTCCTGCAGAACAGAGCAAGAACTAAGATTAAAAAAAAAAAAATAGTGCAATCCCCCAACTATGCAACAGAAGCATTCCGGTAGCAAAACAGAGAGCATTTTCGGGTGGAAATCCACATCCATACATGAACCATCCCTCGATTCTTGGGATCCGTTAAAAGAATGTTGTAATAGTAGTATGTTATATTTAAAGTAGTGGATTTTTAATTAATTAGTTAGTTTCAATTCCCTAATTTTAGTATTGTAATAAATTAGCTAGAATAGCTAGTTATGTGTTGCACTTAATTAATTAGCTAAAATAGTTAGTTAATTTGTAGTATTGTAATAATTAGCTAGTACAGTTAATTTATTTCATTTGGTTTGCAATAGTTAGATAATTAGGTAATTAATTAGCTAGTCCATTTATTCGGACTCTCCTGGGCGAGGGCGAATATGTAATATTTGTGTATGTCTTCCAACCCCACGTCTTTCTCCTTTTTATTTATTTTCTTACGATGGATAGCTTAGAACGTCATGTTTCTTTTAGCATTTCCCATGCTTGCGTCCATTTGTCTTGCATGAATCGAGGCTTGGTTCATCATTCTAACAAGCATTGTCATTTATTACTTCGTTGAATACGTGTTTAAACTGCATGTTATCAAATTGATTCACATGTCATAATTAGTAGCCGAGCCTATTAATTGCATTTTTGCATATGTTGCATTAGGCATCTTTCATTAGTTAGGATCATGCATCTTTCTAACTAGCTTCTCTTTTGGCTCGCCTCAAGAATTGGGGTAAGCTTTTATTGCTTTAGCATACTTGCATACGTGTGATTGTTGCCATGTCAAGCATGATTACCATGAGGCTAATTGCTTAAATGATAAACTGTTTGAATACCTGTGGATGAATGCTAATTGCTTAAACTGAAATAGTTTAATTGAAGTATATATGAGTTCACTTTTTCAAGTAACACATATTCAAAACATTTTTCAAAACAAAACTTGAAATCAACTGTTCCAATTTTTGCAAATTAGTCTATACTTGTGTGTAACACATGGTAAAGTTAGCCTAATAATCGGAACAAGAGCATATAACGTAAATAAGAATCACATCATGATTAGTAGAGGCCGATCTTTGATCGAGCGAGTGGGGTGCTGAATTCATGACCTTTCCCTCTCTTACCTAAGTTCTCGAGCCGAGACACTCTTGGTGATGACGGATAAGTGGCCTTTGGCACAAGTCTCGGGTTTTCTAAATTTCTCAAAAATATTTAGGTGGCGACTCTGTATCTAGTAATGCAGTCCATTTTTGGCATTTTGATTCAAAATCGATTTTCCAAAGGATTTGCCAGATTTGGACTCATTAGTGTTTATCTATTTCACATTGCACTTGTGAAATAAGATTTAGAACCACGGGAGTCCGAACTGTGGGGCTAAGCACGAAAAGTGTTTTTCAATACATTTGGAAAATCATAACATCATCAATGCTACACACAGGTTTTTCAATAGTTGGAACTGAGCCAATCGAAAACGAGTATGCTTGACGATACATTTCAGCATGAAAAAATGATTCAACAAATGAATTCAAATTCTTTCCACTCCTAAAAATTGCAACAACAGCATGTTGACATGGATACCCATTTATTTTCCATTTTCGGCATGAACAAGTTCTCAACCCAAGATCAACCATAACCGAAGGAAAACAATGCACTTCAAACACATTATCAGATGATAAACTCACATTTCATGTCCTCCCATCCATGAAAGTCTTCTCCAACACACTATCCATATGAGGATAGAGAACTTTATTCCATTTACTAGAAAGCAGCCTCATATCAGACCTCAAATTCATGATTTGCAACTGTATCATGTCCACCGAATTTGTTATTGGCAAGTGCCGAACTTCTCGTATCCATGAATTGAATGACTCAGCAACACTTGAATGCATTTCACCATAACGTTTCCCCTCAAAATATGCATCACTCTAATTTTCATATGGTAAACTTCTTAAGAAAAACACTCACAATGTCTGCCCCCTCACTTTTAATTCATTTAACTTGAAATGGAATGATGCCTTTGTTGGCGCATATGCACATTCTGAAAACTTTGACACAATTGTCTCCCTAACCAAATTTGTGTTTACACATGATAACCTATCCCTCAAATTTCTCTTTAGATGTTCAAGACAAAATCCATGATAGCAATTAGGGAAAAACCTAGCAATTCCTTCCACAATACCACAATGTTGATCTGATATGAAACTTATCACCCTCTCCGATCTCAATAATTCACATAAATGTTCAAGGAACCAACACCAATTGTCTTTATTCTCAGCAACAACAACGGCAAAAACTATAGAAAAAAAGCCTACAAAACAAATAGGAACAAGCATATTAGATATACACATGCAAAGAAAATTAGAACAATAAACAATTAGAGAAATTTGACACTGTCAAAATCTAAAGAAACTTCACACAGTGTCCAAATCTAGAGAAAATTCACACAGTCGCAACATCCAGAGAAAATTCACTTAGTGACCAAATTCAGAGAAAATTCACACAGTGCCAACATACAAAGAAAATTCACACAGTGACCAAATCTAGAGAAAATTCACACAGTGTCACATCCACAGCAAATTCACACAGTGGCCACCTCCAGAGAAAATTCAAAAAACATGACCATAAAAATAGAAAATCACATAATTCCCACATGTATAGAAAATTCACATACTTAGAGAAAATTAGATATATTTACAATTACCTTCATTCCCATCTTTCCTCGTTGCAGCAAGCATAACTCCTTTGTATTGTCCTTTCAAAAATGTTCTATCAAGAAACAACAATGACCGACAATATTTAAAACCAGCAATGCATGCATGAAAAGCCACAAACACTCTTTTGAAACGCTTGTTATCTTCAAAATCTAACTCAAAACGACTAACTGGATTGTTCTTCCATGCCTTATCAAAATACCACTGTAATTGATTGAATGACAAACAAGAATCCCCATATGTACTACCTTTTTGCTTTTTCAACCCCCAACCAACCACAGTTATAACTGATTGAGACCCCATACTTGTCTTTCATTTCTTTGACGACATCCACTGGATGAGTTAAATGTTTTGTACTTACCTCTTCAAGTATCAACCCAGCAACTACGCTGGAAGTCATCCTACCATGTTTACTAGTACGAACCACCACACCACACGGATGTTCACTGTTCAAAGTTCTTATGTAAAAGAACCCATTTTTTTTTCAATTGAAGCATGTACACGCCACATACATCCCCTTGATTCCTTATATGCACATTCTGCCGTAACCCTCAGCTTGTCATTTTTAACATACATAAATAGAAAACCAACCTCAATAGCACACTTGCACGAAACAGTACGGAACTCAACCACATCACCCTCAAACTTTTGTCCAACACTTCGAATATTATTTCGCCAACCAGCTGACACCAACACCTTTTCTTGGTGAGATCAAAACTTAGAGAGTGAATTTCTTTCAATATCCACGAGCCTATCACATTTCCCATGCACAACATTTACCCAATTAGACCTTACTTCATTCTCTTGATCAGAAGTACTACACCTAATAACTGAAACATCAACTATATCAACACCACGTGCACAAACAATCCTCAACATATTCAGAAAATCAATATTATTTTGAACCATACAAGTTGGATGGTCCACAATAGAATATGAAATACACATCATCTCAGGTTTCAAATTCTCCCATGTTTTACACAAAATGCCAACCAATTCCTCAAAATTCAATTTGTATGAAACATTAATGACAATAGTATCATTCCCATATTTGCACAGCAACAACACTGCACTGTCCATCTAAACTAAAAGAAAAAACACGAAAAATAACTTGTTCAATATAAAAACACTTAAAAAGAACAACATAAAAGTCCAGAGAAATTTGCAATAACTATAATTTTCTCTGGATTATAATAACAAGCTTATAATTTTCTCTGGACTCAAGTAAAAGTTCAACAAAATTTACAAACTTATGATTCACCTTCAAGATAACAAAAACAAAATCATAGAGAAAATTAATGAGTCTAGAGAAAATCATAGAGAAAATTAATGCTAACTATTAAACACAATCATAGGCAAAAATCACACAGAAGATCTGTTGTGAAATTATAATCTTCTCTATGATTTTCACTGGACTACAAGCTTACAATTTTCTCTGTGTGATTGTGCAGTATTGGACTCAAATCAAAATCCAGAGAGATTTACAAACTTATATTCACCTTCAAGATAACAAAAACAAAATCACAAAGAAAATTAATGAGTCCATAGAACATCATAGAGAAAATTCATGATTCAAGAGAAAATTAATGCTAACTATCAAACACAATCACTGACAAAAATCACAGAGAAGATATGTTATGAAATTATAATCTTCTCTGTGATTTTCACTGGACTACAAGCTTACAATTTTCTCTGTTATTTTCGTTGGATTATAATATCAAACACACAATTTTCTTAGGAATACAAAGAAAAGTGCAGAATAAATGAAAAGTGAAAAAAAAAAAAAAAACAGAGCACGAAACTTAGGAAAATATAGAAAAACAGAGCCGGTCTCCAAACACAAAGAACAAAACTTATCATTAAATGAAAAATCAACTCTAAAAATCAAAATCAACTCCATCGTCAATAACAAAGAATGAAAAATCAACTTCAAAAATCAAAAACAACTACACTGAGCTAGCTTTTCTCTTATATTGATCAAAATTGAAAACAAAAACCTAATTCAAAATACGCTAGAAAAACTTTTCTGAAATTAGAGTCCTTACATACAAATCAAATGAAAAATTAAAAAAAAAAAAAAAACTTACCTTATTCAACTCCACTGGAAATCAAATCAACACGACTTCAACTTCTACATGATCAACAAAATCAACTTATACACGACTACAAAATCAACTTTTACACGATCAACGAAAATCAACTTATACACGACTACAAAATCAACTTCTACACAATCAACGAAAATCAACTTCTACACGACTACAAAATCCCTATCAAATCTCCATGAATATCTGCATCATCAAAATCTCTATCGTCAAGTTCATCACAATATAATCTCCTAGAAAAATAGCAACGTAATCTTCAGTTTCCAAAATTGAAAACCACGTATATTATAAAGAAGGGTAAAATAGGTATTTTATAAACTAAAATAACATTGAGGGACCTTAGGCATCAAAAAAATATTATTTTGGTGCACTTCATTGAATTTATAGTAAATACAATAAAGAAAAATATATAGAAAACATAATGTAAGCAGTTGATTGTAAGCAACTCACCAAAACCTAGTGTGGTAAAAAGGGCCTTATTGCATATCACAATTGAATCTGACAAAACCATTGATAGACTCAGCGTGCCAACGGTCCCGATCTGAAACCTTTTACTCTCAGTCATCTTCTCTCTCTCTCTCTCTCTCTCTCTCTCTCTCTTTTCTCCAATCACAACACCTTTATTTCAATCTAGCAACAATCCAAAAAAAAACCTAAATTTCACAGCAAATGAAAAAAGAAAATTACAATAGAAAATCTGAAATAAATTACACAAAACTTCATAACTTGTTTTAGATATGCTCGAGAAGAGCACGAATTCGAAAGTGAAACGAACTCAAATTTTCAAATTAAAACTAGACAATGAAGAAAATTAAATTAAAATTAGTACATTTCAGCCATTCATTCAAAGTACTAGATCTGATCCCTAAATGAATGAATATATGGAGAGATTGGAGAGACTTACAATTTGAGCTTGATCAACAGAAGGAGAAAAAATCAGGGGCTTATGATTACGTGTTTGTGTATATCTTCAGGGCCAGTGTAACCACCTGTAGACACCCCATTTTTGACCGTCCTCAAGACTTGGACGTCACCGCTTGAACACTCGGTGATCATCCATGTTTCTGTTCGTCTTGAGTTCCTGGAGGTCTCGGCTACGCGCCTTGCCTCAGGATCTCTCGACTCGACTGTGTTGTGTTTGGTTTTGCACCAAACACTTGTGCTTTGCCTTGGAGGGGCAGGAAATGGCTTGTGGACCATCCCCAAACTCCACCGGCCGTGGCTTGAGGCCACCGGCTGTGTTTTGTTGCCACCGGCCAAATGTTTGGCCGGCCGGCACTATAGATGGCCGGCCGACTATCTTTTTTTAGTTAATTGCATTTTTGGCCGGCCAACTACTATGCATCTGCTTTTGCAGATATTTTCATGCAGCTGGCATGCACTTGGCTCCCCTCCATACACGTGTATGGAGGGATTTCCTCTTAGCTAGCTTGTCTTGTAAGCTCACAAGATTGAAACTCTATAAGAGGAGGTCTCCTCTCCCTCTTTTAGGGTTAGACAACATTTTTCAGAGGAGCTCTGGTTTTAGGGTTAGGATTTGTATCTATCCTATATCTATACCTTCCTCTCTTTGTGTTTTGTGTGTGTTTTGTCTCACTTTTGTGCACAAACACCCACCATCACACCTTCTTTTGGAGCTGAGGCCCTTGGAGGCTGTTCTTGGACTTCTTGGGTGGTTTTGAGCTCAAAGAACCAGTTGGTCCACCATTTGTGAAGAGAGTCTTCAAGGGTAAGACTTTTGTCCCTTTTTACCCCATTTTTGCATTATATTTTTGCCTACCTTACAACTGTTTTTGAGCTTAACATATAACATAGAAAAGTTCTATTTTTGCTTGCTCTAAATAGTTACTTAAGGGTGTTTCAAGCTTTGGGGTTGTTTGACCCCTCTTAAGGCTTGTTTGGCCCTTGTTTTGTGCCATTTTGGTTGAGCTCCGGGACCATTGTGTTTGGACCTCCTCACCACTAAAATCTTGAGGGATTTCAGAGGTGAGGATGTTGCCTTGAGGTCCTAAGAATGAGAGGGCACCCCCTCTCCTTGTTGTCCTTGAAAAGGACCATTTTTTGCCTCTTGAGGGAGCATATTGTTTAGGTTCATGTTAGCCATGCCTTAACTGATTTTTGTGCTTATTATGTCATAATATAGCTCTGTTTTCAATTGGTTTTGGTACACCATGCTTGCTTAGCATACATGCCTTGTGATGCCATGATTAGGCCTTAGCATGCTTTAGGTTTTGCCCCTTATTCTAGCATGATTTTGGCCAAGCTTTGTGAAGCTTTTGTGTTCATTTTAGCATGCTTAAGCTCTGTTTTTGGTTGCTTTGGTCGACCATCACATGCTTAGTATAGCCACCTTGCATTTTGGCTTATTAGCCTTAGGTGTGTGAGTGTATAGCATGCTTTACTTGCATCATTTCAGTGGTTTGGAACCACTTACCATGTCATTTCAGTCCTTGTAATATGTTTACATGCTTGCATTTTATCACTCCTTTGATGCTTTAAGAGGTTGTGTTGTATGCTCCATGTTTAAGCATTTGTGCATGCCTCCATGTGTAAATCATTTAGATGCCATCTAAGTGGTTTTTGGGGCTTGCCTTAACATGATTTGGGACTGTTTTGATCCATTTTGGTCATTTGCTTCATGTGTCACATGATCATGCTTTAAGTACTTGAACCAATTACATGCTATGCTTGTCTTGTTTGCTTGATTTGGCATCATCTTTAACATGATTTTCAAAGCTTACATTGCATGCTAATTGTCCATGTTTAGTCTCTTTTATGTGTGCTTAAAAGTTACTTGTTTCATGCTTAAGTGTTGGCCCATTTGCATGCATGTTTGTGTGCGCATTAGCCTTCATTTCCTTGGCATTGGCCACTGATTTTGGCATGCTTGCGAGCTATCCATGTTAGTTTAAGTCCACCCCTTTGCATGTTGTTGCATGCTCACCTTGCATGTTGTTGCATATTTGTGTGTTGTTGCATGATTGAAGTTGCATGATTGAATGAAGTCACATGTTTGCTTGCATGCTTGAACACCCACATTGTGCCTTGCATACTTGTTGTTTGCATTGTCTCATGCCTTGCATGTCTTGCATGACCATTGTATGCCTTGTATGCTTCTTTGCATTTTCCATGGTTGCATACTAGCTCACATGCTTAGGATTGCATTGCATTGACATGCATGCTTTGCCTCTTGAATTGCTTGTGATAGAGGTTAAGCCCCATTATTTGATTATGTGCATTGCATTCCATATCAAAATGCACACTTGATTCTTTGGGCCATCATGCATGGGAATGCGTGATTGGTGGTCCGAGAATCGAGGCCCATCCTCCTTTGAGTCATACACATGATAAGGAGTGTGGTTGGTGCATACATTGCTTGAAATGCATTGCCATGCTATACTTTGTCCTCTGTTGCTGTCAAACCAGTTTCTGCAGGAAGATTTGGCCGGCCGGCCATCTTCAGTGCTAACCGGGCATCCATAAGTGGCCGATGGATTCATTTGTGGCTGGTGACCATTCTCTATGGCCGGTGACCAATTCCCTCAACCGGTGGTGTTCCACAGCATTCAGAGAAGCAATCCTAGGACTTGTGAAGTCTTCAGAGGAGCAGAACAGTCAAAGCAGAGGCAACTTGTGCATGGCAGTGACTTCCGAGTGGAATCGAGCGTGCATGCATTGGACCCTCTTCCCGAGGCTACTATTTACTGCTTTCAATACTTGATTGATTTGTTAATTAATTAGGTGGTTTGTAATATTAATTAGCTTGTAGGTTAATTAATTGTATTATTCTTTCGGTCCCTCCGAGCGAGGGCAAATTTGTAATAAGTGTGGGTGCGTGTGTGCATGTCTTCCAACCCCCACTTCTTTCTCCCTTTTACTTACCTGCTTTGATGGTTAGTATTAGGACATGTTTACTTTAGCATCCTTATGCTATGCATGCATGCATCATTCATCAGTATTGCATGCACCGAGCTCGGTGCATCATGCTAACTGCATAAGTATTTCAAATCTAACTTGAATACATGCTACTTGCGCATTTTCACATGTCATTCTTAGATTAGCCGAGCCTATTCTAGTGACATTCTGTATGCGTTACATTAGGCATTTAAACATGGACTTGGATCATGCATGATTGCTAACACGTTCTTGTTTTGGCTCGGAGTACATTGTGAGTATTTTATGCTTTAGCATCTCGCATGAGTGTGAATGTTAAACATGACAGCATGCTTACCATGTGGCTAGATGCTTATGTGATATAAACTGCCTGAATGCTTGTGGGTGAAGGTTGGATTGTTTGAGTTGGAACAACTCGTTAAAATCCGTGTTTTAGCCTACTTGCGAGTAGCAAATTCCAAACTATTTTCCAAACCAACGGATATGCAATGCTTTGTTCCAAATTAGGCGATCTAATCTATACTTGTTTTGCTGTGCGCATCACGTAGTAATTCTAGGCTAATAATTGGAATAAGAACACATAACGTTTTCAAAACAAGATATCATGGTTAGTAGAGGCCGATCTTTGATTGGGCGAGAGGGGGTGCTCATAGCTGACCTTCCCCAATCGTACCCAAGTTCCCGAGCCAAGGCAACTTTGGTGATGACGGACACGTGGCCTTTGGCACCCAGTCAGGGTTTCCTAAATTCCTCCGTTAAAAAATATTTAGGTGGCGACTCTGTATCTGGCAAAGCAGTCCATGTTTGGCACTTCTTTCAAAAAATTTGTTTTCTCAAAACGATTTGCCGAATTTGGACTCTTTGGTTCAGATTTAGAAACGTGACAAATTGAGTCCTAACTGTAACCCATGAGGTCCCTCGCGGACTTGTTACACCACCGAACTACAGATATATATATATATATAGAAATAGAAATAGTATGTATCAAATCACCATTGACAAGCAATATTTTAAGGTAAATCAAATCTCAGAAGAGCAGAGTAGAGACAGAGAGAGAGGCGAAGAGTCATGGTTGCTGACTTGGTTTCTCTTCCTCTCTCTCTCTCAGCCCTTTCTACGCAGGTTATACAGGCGGTTTGAATATCAAGATAAAAAAAAAAAAAAAAAAAATACAAGGAAAGACTGTCCAAGATACGCACTTTCAAGGGCGTCAAAACAAAAAGTTGTAAATAAAGAAAAATTAGGGGACTTATGTCTAGATACCAATAAATCCTATGATAATTAATGTCATTTTTTATTAAATATTATTAAAAAAAAATTCACTAATGTTAATTTTCAATGATAGTTTGAAAATTTTATCTCAAAAAATGTCATTAATTATAAATTTTAGTGATAGTTTAAAAAAATTGTTATAAAAAAATGTCATTAATGTTCAACTTTCAGCAACAGTTTGAAAATTTTGTCACAGAAAAACATCACTAATTATAAGTTTTAACGATAATTCATAAAAACCGTTGATAAAAAAATCATTAATTATCAATTTTTAGCGACATATGTAAAAAATCATCGCAAAAAATTATTTTTAGTAATAATTTTATTATGATTTATTTTCAATAAAACTTTATAGGAATTAAATCTAACTATTAGGATCTATTGATCGTTTACTCGAAAAATTATTGGTTGGTCATCAGGACCACGTGGTCACGTCCCAATCACAAACTCCCTTGTCCGTCATATTCCTCAATCACCCAATATAAAATCGTGAGTCTCACATCTTCTATCAATCACAATGTATATGAAGTGTTATGTGGTGCTATCCCTAGACCAACCAATAATTTCTCGTAAATAAAAGAAGTATTTACATAGAACCTCTAAATTATTATGGAATATCACTTTAACCCATGAACTTAAAAAATATACAATTAGACTCCTTTAACTATCAAAATCTATCACGTACATTCCCTCCATCTTTTAGCCATGAGTAAATCTGTGAGATTGAAAGTCACGCGCCATAAGTTTATTTATTTGATGACTAAAGTATCTTTTTGTAGTTAGTTAATTATGTACAGATTTCTTCATCTATCATAAAGTATCATTTTATTATCTTGAACTATCACGGAGTATCACTCTACGTCTAACTTATACATACATACAATTAGACTGGTTTACTATTAAAATGTCAAACACCTTGATGCCGTTAACAGAAACGATGAAATGACAAAATTACCATCATCTTTTTTATATCTCATATATTCGTTGATTATTTGAAATCCATCAAAAACCATTCACCTTGTTTGATTTACACTAGTTTTTTTTTAAATTAAGTTTTTAATTTTTTGTGTATTTTTGTTTTTAGTGAAATTTTTAAATATTTTGTGCAAATTTTTTATTTTTTAGATACATCTAAATACACTTAAAAAATATAATATTTGTAAAAAAATAATAATAATTCACCAAATACAAAAAATATTTTTAAAAATATAAAAATTCAATATATTTTTATATATATATTTTTTGTATTCAATAATTTTTTTAAAATTTTTTGTACAAATTTTATACTTCAAAGTATATCAAGATTAAGTGGATTTAAAAAGTTGGAAAAGTTGGTTAAAATATTTTTAAAAAAAATCACTACAAATACAAAAATACGAATTAAAAATTTTAAAAATTGTTTTTGAAAATTTTAAACCAAACAGAGTGATTATAATTATTTTTTTTAAATTGAAGGATTTTTTTCGAATGGACTTGGGAGGTTAATGGACATGACTAGGGTTTCTCATTTTTATTATTAATTTTTGTAATATTGTAGACCGGTCGAACTCGCTCCGCGTGCGAGGGCGCGAATTGTGTTCTAGCTACTACAGTTCAGACTCCTGTCACGGTTCTGAATCTAATCTCACAAAGTGTAATGTAAGACTGATAAATCACCAAAGAGTCCAAATTCGGCAAATCGTTTTGGAAAATCAATTTTAATCAAAAAGTGCCAAACATGGACTGCTTTGCCAGATTTCAGAGTCGCCACCTAAATATTTTATTTTTGAGAAATTTAGGAAACCCTGACTCGTGCCTAAGGCCACATGTCCGTCATCACCAAAGTTGCCTCGGCTCGGGAACTTGGGTACGAGAGGGGAAGGTCCTGAAATGAGCACCCCCGCTCGCCCGATCAAAGGATCGGCCTCTACTAACATGATATGTTGTTTTAAAAACACATGTGTTCTTGTTCGGTTATTAATCTAGAATTACTATGTGATGCGCATAACACACAAGGGTAGACTAAATCACTCGATTTGGAACAAAACATCTCATGTTTGTTTTTCGAAAATGGTTTGAAGTTGCTACCCTCAAGTAGGCTAAAATGCGGATTTGCCACCCTCAAGTGGGCTTAGAAAACATGATTTGCCACTCTCAAGTGGGCTTAAAAACTCACAATCAATGAATTGTCCCAATTCAAGCAATGAAGCCTTCATCCACAGGCATTCATGCAGTTAATCAATTAATCACATAGCCTCATGGCAAGCATACTATACATGGCAGCATTCACACTCATGCGATATGCTAAAGCATAAACACTTACAGTGTACTCCGAGCCAAAACAGAAGCTATGTTAGAAATCAATGCATGATCCTAGCTATGTTTGAAATGCCTAATGCAACACATGCAAAATGCAACTAAGTAGGCTCGGCTATCTAAGATAGCATATGATTGCAACATTTGATAACATGCTGTGAAACACGTATTCGAGTAAGTATTGAAATACGATGCAGTTCGAATGATGTACCGAGTCTGGTGCATGCAAGACAAATGAATGATGCACGCATGCAAAGCATAAGTATGCTAATTGAAACATGCCCTAAAACTAACCATCAAAAGCTGGTAAATAAAAATGAGAAAGATATGGGGTTGGAAGACATTCACACACACACGCACGCTTATTACAACAATGTGCCCTCTCGACGGAGGGTCCGAATAAATAAGCTAAGCTACACCTAAGTTAAGCTAGCTAACTGATCTAATAATCTAATTAGACTAATTATTACACAACACAAATTGAATGACTAGCTACAACTAGTTATTACAGTACTTTAACTAATCAACAAATTAATTAAGTTACAAATTCAAGCTAGACAACAAGCAAAGCTATAAATGAGGCTGCCTCAGCTCTGTTCAAGAAGGTGGAAGGTGCATGCTCGGTTTTCGCCCCGAAAAGCTCTCCAGTTGCTCTCTTGAGGCTTTGTTTGCAGGGTGTCCTTGAAAACTTGCTGCTGAAACTTACCAAAACAGTACTGGGGAGTGCACCAGTGGCCTATCGGCCATGAGAAGCTTCTGCCGACCCCCCTGCCGGCCAAGGATGCACACTGCCGGCCACAGATGGAGAGGTGCCGGCCAACAATGAGAGGGTGCCGGCCACTGGTGTGCTGTGACACCAAGCTGCAATAGAGCACAAAACAAAGAAAATGGAGGGTCTCCTAAGAACATGTACGTACTATGCCCCTCCATATCATCTCAAAACATCAAGGAAGGGACATAATTGGATCCAAGACCATCAATCAAGCATCGCAATGCGTGATGGCCAAAGATCCAATTTATACAAACTCAATAAATGCATGACAAACAAGACACTTAGACCATCTCCTTATCATGAGAGATCAAAGGCAATGGAGACCAAGGGAGATTGGCTCATTTCATCACTTCAAGTATGAAATGAAGCAATCTTCCTCATGTTCAATACGACATCCAATTGAACACAATGCAAAGCAAGCAACATGCTAATCTTGGCATGAAATGCAAGACTCTAACATGCAAACACTCATGCACAACATGCTAGAATACTTAAGCATTAAAAACTAGTGAAGGACACAACACTAGAAATCATGCAAAGCAATGCTCGATGGACTAAACCAACACCAAACAGACCTCATGCATGCCAAAACAAAGGCCTAAACATGTTGGAATTGCAGCTCAAAGGACTAGACAAACATGCATACATGTTGGGCCACAAACAAGGCACAATGCTCAACTCTCAAACACAATTAAAGAGTGATAAACATGAGAGTACGGCACTACTATATGCTTTGAAATAACATGTCAAATGATGCCATATCACATAAACACCACAAATAAGGCATGCTAGAAGGCTCAAAACTCAAGACTAGCTAAGAGGACTTACACCATAGCCATATCAAGCAAGCCCCAAGGGGCCAAGATGACTCAAAACAGTCCCAAAGTAGGTCAAAACAATGCCAAAACATGCATGGAGTGTAGCCAAAACAAGCTAGAATGGTAAGCCAAAACACTAAGCATATAAGGCCAAAGAGTGGGATTACACTACAAGTATCAAAACCAAGCAAGAGGTAACTCTACCAACCGAAATCAGAGTTGTAACATGGAAAAATAAGACCCAAAACATGCTGAGATGGTATCCCAAAAGCTTAGACAAGCATGCATACATATTAGCCCAAGATTAAGGGACAAGACACAACTCTCCAAAAGCGTTGAAAGAGTGAAACATGTGAGAGTATGGATACACCATATATACTGAAATCATGTTAGAAATGAGGCCAAAGCATGCAAACAACTCAAGTAATGCATGCTAGAGACTTGACACTCAAAGCTAGTCAAAGCCACTTACACTATAACCATACAAGGCAAGCCTCATATGGCCAAGACCAACCAAAACAGAGCTACGACATGCTAAAATAACACCAAAAACATGTTGAGATAAAACTAAAATAGGCTAGCATGATGGATCAAAGCATTGAGCACACAAGGCTAAATGGCAAGATTACACTACAAGTGTAAAAAGCATGCATGAGGTGACTCAACTAAGCCAAAACAGAGTTATGACAGGTCCAAAAAGTCACAAAAATAAGCTTGAGCAAAGCCAGAAAGGAGTATAAGCACATGCTCATTTGGTGAGCCATCAACACATGCATGCAAGACAAGAGGAGAGGGGACCACCCCCTCCCATTTTGGGTCTCAAAACCCACTGTCTACCACTGAAAATCCACTGGATTTCAGTGGCTAAAAGGCCAAACAAAGATGAACTCAAAGGCCTTAAAGGATGGCTCCAAGCCTAAGCAAATAAGGCACACAAGAAGGTAGAACACCCTCAATACCAAAGAGGCCTCAAACAAACATCGTAAACACTTGAAAACAAAGCTTTTTGTAGTTGAAAGCAAGGCCTAAAACAATATGGAAGGATGGCCAAATAAGCAATGAAAATAAATCTTTAAAGAGGATATGAGACTCACCCTTGAAGCACAGCAACAACAGCAAGTTTCTGAGACAAAACCAAGCTAAAACCACTCAAATACAACCTCCAAGAACCTCAGCTCAAGAGTGAAGGTGTTTAACTAGGTGTTGTAGTGCAAAAGTGAAGAGAAAATACACTTTAAGGCACAAACTAGTACAAATATAGAGAGAGATGGAGAAATATAGAGAGAGAGGGATATGTTTAGCCCTAAAAAATTGCTGAACTCCTAGAAAGGGGGAGGAGCCTCCCCTTATATAGAGCAATGCCATGCAAAGCTTGCTTGACAAGCTTGAAATGGCCTCCATCCCTCCATACACGTGTATGGAGGATGGCTCAGTGAAAAACAGTTGGCTCAAAAGATCTAACATAATATCTGCTGAAACAAGGTATCCTGCCGGCCATCAGTGGTGGCCAACAGTGCCTCATTGATGGCCGGCAGGCCTTATCAATGGTCGGTAAGGCCAAAGCCATGGCCGGCAGTGCTAAAAAGTGGCCGGCAGTGCACCACAAGAAGCATGCTGAAAGGACCAACACATGGTCCAAAAATGGGGCAAAAAGGATGCAGGGTTTGGAAAGCTCAAACATGTGACGTTACGCCGCGAAATTCGAGTACTCGACGAGCAATTGAACTTGTCATTGGATGTACCTGCAAGCATATCCAAGTCTTGAGGACAGTCAAAAATGGGGTGTCTACAAATATTGTAGTGGTTTCTGATGTACTTTAAAGAGAAAATAGGTGTATGAAATATAGGGGGGGAAAAAAGTGAGTAATTGGATATTTTACTGTTTTCGTTAATGACATCAATGTGTGTGACATTTTGATAGTTGAAGGCCTAATAGTACGTTTTTGTAATTCAAAGAATACAGTAATACTTTATGATAGTTTATGAGGTAAAATGATATTTCATGATAGTTCAATGGGGTAAAATAATACGAGGGATGTGTGATATTTTGGTAATTAAACATGTTCCCTTAACACCGTTAAGAGATTTTATAATATCGGATTAATTTTTATAATTTTTTTTTTAAATTTAAGGAATCAAAATATTACTTGCTAATAATTTAGAAGTCTCTGTGTAAATACTTCCGTTTGATTTTGATTTTGAGAAAGGTTATGTATATTTTATCCTTTTAATATGCGGATCCTCTCTATTACATATAATATAATAAAGATCTCTATTACAATTTATTAAATGGATCCTTTTTAAAAAATATCTAATTTGTCAACTAATTAATGAAAATTTTGATTTTAACCTATATAATCCATATAAACTTCTCCGATGGAGCTAAAAAATAACATGAAGTTCGAAATTTTCCTTTTTAATAGCTAACTAAAAGATAAATAAGAAATCCTAACCGTTCGGTCTCTCTCTTTATGAAACCTTAGTCTCTCTCCATTTTTATGTGGTCCTCTAACCATCAACTCCCCTTCATTTCTTCCCTTGTAGTTTATCCTATTTTTTTTCTTATTCATCACTATGCTAGCCACTACTATTCATCTCGTCTCCATCATCAAGTTTGCCACTGACAAAACTTTCAGATCTTTACTCAGATCTGATTTTTCACAGAGATTTGATATTGCTAAACGTGTTTTTATACGTTAAGCGACCACCTCAGATCCATAATATTTTATTTTTGTAATATAAAGGCGGGAATTAAGGTATTACAGCTACTGATTGTGATAATGAACGAATCATGAAGGTGATTGTTAACGCTTGTTTGGTGGTATTTTTTTTATTTTATTTTTTTTCCAATAATACATTTCTATGTAGAGGTTTTCTTCTCTTTTCATGAAGGTTTATTTTTCTTAGGCCTGCAAATGAACCGAGCTGAGCCGAGCTTTGCTGAGCTCGAGCTTGGCTCATTTACTGATCGAGCTCGTTTATTGAGCTCGAGCTCGACTTGTTAAGGAACTGGGCTCAAGCTCAGCTTAGCTCATTAATATTAATGAAACTTGAGCTCGGCTCGATTCGATAAAAAAATTTTTAATATTATTATATTATTTAAATAAAAAATATTATTTATATTATTTAATATATAAAAAATGTATTTATATTATTATTTATATATTTGTAAATTATTTAATATATAAATAATATATTTATTATATAATTTAAATAAATATAAACAAGCCGAGCTTGACGAGCTGAGCTTATGCGAGCTCGAGCTCAGCTCGTTTACTAAACGAGCTGAGCCGAGCCGAACCCTTAACGAGCTGAGCCGAGCTTATTCATGAACAACTCAGTTCATTTGTAGTCCTAATTTTTCTCCCTAAGTGGAGACTCATATCCTTTCTACGTGGAGGTTCTCTTTATTTCTTTTGGGATTTATTTTGTACCCCAATATGCTTTAATTGACGACTTATTGTCAGATGTACCATATATGAAACCTCGTGCTTTCCCAAAAAAATAATAATAATAATAACTAACTAAAAGACTTGTTGTATTTTAACAATGCATTATAAATTTGGCACAAGATTTAATTATAACTAAATTTGCCAATTCAATAAAGCTATCCATAAACACTATATTCTAGAAATACTATTCCTTTTTTCTCAAAATTAATAGAAATCAAAACAAAATTCCAAAGCATTTCATCAAAAAAAATAATAATAATAAGATTGATATTTGCAAAACAAAAGGACACACAAAAATTAAAAATAGAAACAAAAACCATAAAATTTCACACATAGAATGGATCAAATATATAAATGATTAAAAAAATGAACAATCAAGTATAAAAATGTCAACACCATCCAAAACAACAAAGATTATTATGTCCTAGTTCCTCTTTTTCTATGATGATTTCTTATATTATTTTATTTTGCAATATGTAACTTTAAATTATATTTAAAAGTTTGATTTGTGGGATGTACTATGTTATTTTAAAATGGTAAATGAAATGAGAGAACAAATGAAAAAAAGGTATATTGTGTCAAAATATTTTAAATATAATAATAGTTAGCCATTTAATTATTGAACCATTAGAGCATCTCCAAACTAGTTAAATGGACATCTTTAGAGATTTTATCTAGCAGCCTCCCTTTCATTTTTCTTTTTTAACAAGTTAGTTATCATAATAGTTAGTTTACCATTTATTCTCCGAGCTATCCATATTTGGAGAGCCATTCCACCCTAGTGAAACATAAAAATTATTTATTTATTTATCTCCCTATTTCCTCTTATCCTTTTTCGCTTTCTCATTAAAGAATACAAATTTTTTTTTAAAAATACTTAAAATGACAAGCTAAAATAAAGAATATTATCGAAGTATATTTATAAAAAAAATAAGTAGTTAAAATATATATTTTATGTAATTTTGTTAGGAAAGATCCGTAATAGTGGAGATGCTCTCTAGTGATACTAGTAAAAATATTTAGCCAAAATCTCACTTTTTATTTTAGGTAGTTAATTTTTTTTTTTTAAATAAAAAATGAATTATATTAATCTACATTGAGATTTGGAAAAAAATACACTAAGTCTCACAAGTTTGACATATTGCATTGTGCTCTCTTAATATTTTAATTTACGTAACACTTTAGTGTTGTCTTCAACAATCATTTGTTAATTTTTTTGATAAAAAAATGATTGTCATCTATTTTTATATTACAATATATGTTTTATCCTTGATTATCTATGTTTACACACCAGTTGTATTAGTTTTAATTATTTTATACGACAACAATTTATACTAAATTCATTTTAGTTGCCAAAAGTGTTATATTTTGTGACTAAAAATTTTATTGGTTGGTAATTGTTTTAGGGTTTAGCTACTAAATTTTTTTGGTCAAGGTATATTACTTTTTGGCAACTAAAAGAGAAGTTAGTGTAATGAGGTTAACCTTATAAAACTTATTGCATTTTTTCAAACCTCAAGGATGGTTTGTGTAATTTACCTTTTGTAATATCCACTCTGACAATGCTTGCTATTTTAGTCATCTTTCTTTAAATTATTATTTCTTTCATTTCAAAAAAATGCAACTATCATATTTTTTTCAACAGACATGTTTTCAATGGTCATATATGCCACCTTTTCACTATTCAAATAAATAAGTTCAGCCAACCATTTATGACTGGGGGTGTAAATCTAATCCAGCCCAACCTATGTTAGGCCTTGCGGGCTCTCGCCAAAATTTGGGCCGAGCCGTACCACAAGCCAAAAAATTAGGCCCAGACCCAGGCCTAAGTCCAAGGGTATTCGGGCCTTGGACGGGCCAATGGGGCCAGGCCTGGGCCTGGCCTTAAGCTTGGGCAAGGCTTGGGTGGGCCTGACCATTTTTTTTTGTGTTTTTAAATTTTTTTACCAAAAATTTATTATTTTCCACTAAAAAAGACACTGCGCCTTGAGCAAGCCGTGTAACGCCCCAAAATAAATATGACAAACCCATCTCATTTGCGGAAATAGAATTGAAACAACATACTTTCATTCATCAGAGTTAATATACAAAAGGTGACACATGGGATATATATTCATAAATGTCCTATCCTGAATCTACAACATGTGTTACTAGTAATCAAAAGATGAAAGTTGATCAGATATTTAAATGACCTAACAACTTACATCTTTCCAAGTCAATCCTTGGTTACAACGAAATGAGTCTAGCTCAATATAGTTAAAGTCCTTGGCTATACAAATTAAATACAACAAAAATGAGCCCTTGCTCCAAGTCTCTCCAAGCTACTGTCTTGGCGGAGGCATATCACCAGCACTTGAAAATGATTTTTCCCAATAGGGTGAGCCAAAGCCCAGTAAAGACAATCTAACACAATATATGAATCTTAACAAAGGTATAAGCATGAAGTGCATGTCTAATGTCCATTATAGAATCAATCATATCTTACAAGATTAGAGTATGCCAAATTCTTTTATTTCAATCCGTTTTATCTCAATTCCATTCACCTCAATTCATGAGTCATGTTCATTATTATCCAGACAACTCAACTGAGACTATAACTCAGTGGTTCTCAAACATACATAATCAATACACAGCACTTCAATTTGCCATTTTACGAAGATTTTTTCCACGAGAATCGGCACCTATGTATACGTACGGTTTTCGGGACTTACACCCAGGGCACACAAGCCAACTTAATTCAATGGAGTCCATTCCCTTTCTCCTCCCAAATATGGAGTACATCACTTTTCTCCTCCCAAATATCATACATATACAATGTATTATAACACAATCATATTCAATGACAACCAATAAGAGATTAGTTTCAATTTGCCTAATCCTAATGCAATTTCTACAACAATCATGGCTATCATCCACCGATAGCCCAAAACAGATATTTCTAAACAGATATACAATCTCAAAGATAGATAAATTATCCAGATTTCCATAGGTGGAAGATAATACATATCCAACTACACCGTTTATATAAATAACCGTCCAATTTCACATTTTCAATACCAATTTCATTATTTATGCAAAGTCATTATTGGAGACAATTTAGGGCAAAACCCCATTTCCTCCCAAAACCCAACCTATGTATTAAAATCAACAAATTTAACACAATACATCCTCGTACTTACACCCACAACCATTTTTAATACCTTCATTTGAAAACCCCTCTTTTGACTTTAAACCAAAACGCTAGGTTTGTCTAAAATCCTCCAGATCCCAATCGTGTCCATACAACATCAAATAAATAAGTTAAAAACCATATGAAAGTGTAGAAAATCCCTACTTCAAGCTTAAAAGACCAAAGGAAAAGATGGAGGAACTTCAAAGACGCCGAAACCAAGCTTTAATCGAATCAAAAGAGAGCTCTTGAGATGTACTACCTTTCTAACAAAGGCACATGGGTAGAGAACCCACTAGATCTAGGTGAAAATGTAGAGAGAGAGGGTGAAGATCTAGGGTTTTGGTGGAAATAGATATGAAAAAGTGATGTAAAAAGGTATTGTTGCGAACTGATATATGCATAGTCCGCTCAAGTGTAAGAAGTGACGCTCGAGCATTAGACACAACATTTTGTTCCGCTCGAGCGCAAGAAGTGACGCTCGAGGGCAGAATGCATAGTCCCAGTTTTACAAACTTGCAAAAGTACTGAGAGTTCACAAAACCCGCTCAAGTGCAAGAAATGCAGCTCGAGCGCCTACCCGCTCGAGCGTAGAGTACAATCTCCCAATAGTTTTGCAAACCTGCAAAAGTACTGAGAGTTCACAGATTCCACTCGAGCGCAAGAAATGCCGCTTGAGAGGAGGAACAAAATTCTGAGCAACAGAGATTTGAAAACTAAGCAACCAACTTGTTCCAAACACAACCACTACAATCCAACAACCAAAATTAAGGAAGAATAAGGAGGAAAAGACATGTACAACAATACCAAGCTATGAAACCTGAGTCCAGAATACAAATGGGTCAGGTCTAAACCAGAAACGCTATAACGTCCCTCCATTATGGAATTTCGTCCTCGAAATTTCAAATCAAGTTTCAAAGTCATGATTTAAACCAAACACAATAACAATAGTTAATCAATTCCATTCCCATGACCCATTCTCCAGTCACTCATTCTCGTTAACTCGATACACGAGTTCCAAAATTGAAAGTACAAGTCACATTTTCCAAAAGATACACAATGTTTATATTAAATCCGCATTTCCAAAACATAAATAACATATACAATGTTCCCATATCTTCCAAAACATATACAATGCCTTCATATTTCATTAACATGATAAAATTTCATTACATGCTCAAACATCAACAAATAAGTCCAGATACTTCTCACGGACTTCCAACTTGCATTCCCAAGTTACTTCCTTAACTTCGTGATGTTTCCACAATACCTTAACCAAGGGAATTGTCTTGCCTCGCAAGACTGGGTCCCGGGTATTTAAGACTCTCACTGGTCTCTCCTCATACGAGGCATCCTCATCTGCCTCTAAGTCGATGCAATCCAACACGTGCGATGGGTCCGACTCATACTTCCGAAGCATGCTAATATGAAACACATCATGAACCTCGGAAAGCTGTGGCGGCAAGGCCAAACGATAAGCTACCTCTCTGATCCGGTCAAGGATCTCAAAAGGCCCAATGAATCGAGGGGACAACTTTCCACTCTTCCCAAACCTCATCAAATCCCTCCTAGGTGATACCTTCAAGAACACATGGTCTTCCACCTCAAAAGACAAAGATCTCCTCTTACGGTTGGCATAGCTTTTCTGGCGACTCTGGGCCATAACCAACCTCTTACGGATAAGTGCTACTTTCTCCGTCGTTTCCCATACCAACCCTAGACCCAACATAAGTGCATCACCCACCTCGATCCAACACACAGGGATCTGCACGGCCAGCCATACAAGGCCTCAAATGGTGCCATACCAATACTCGACTGGAAGCTGTTATTATAGACAAACTCTACTAAGGGCAAGTGCCTCTCCCACAACCCCTTAAAGTCAAGGACACAACCTCGAAGCATATCCTCAAGGATCTGAATAGTACGCTCAAACTGCCCATCAGTCTGAGGATGATACGCGATGCTAAAAGTCACTTTAGTGCCCAAGGCACTCTGTAAGCTTTGCCACAACCGAGCCATAAAACACGGATCTCTATCCGATATAATCGTCATTGGGACCCCGTGCAACCTCACTATGTCCCTAATGTACAGGTCGGCAAGAAAATCCACCGAGTCACTCACACGCATAGGTATAAAGTGCGCCGATTTGGTCAACCGGTCAACTACCACCCAAATTACATCATTACCCTGTTGAGTTCTCGAAGGGCCGATAACAAAATCCATCGTGACATGCTCCCACTTTCACTTTGCTATAGGCAAGGGTTACAACAAACCTGCTGGCCTCTAATGCTTGGCCTTCACTTGTTGACAAGGCACCTTGACACAAACATGGCCACATCCCTCTTCATTCCCCTCCACCAAAACTAGCGGCTAAGGTCGTGATACATCTTTGTGTCTTTCGAATGTACCGCAAGGCGTGAATAGTGGAACTCTCAGAGTACTTCCTCTCGGCAAGACTCCGACACAAAAAAAGGGTCAAGATATCTAACACTCAAGTCGGAGTACACGTTCAAGCCTCTTTCTACCTTCCCACTAAGATCTTCTCCTTGAGGGATTCTACCTCAAGGTCACCCATTTGTGCTTCTATCACTCGATTCACCAGTGTAGGTTGTGCAACAACTGAAAACAAGGTTGCATACTCAATGGACTCAGCAAGATGCAAGTCAAACTCCCCAATGGCACCCAACATCTCCCATTCCCGAATGGCAATACATGCTACACTGCTAATTGATTTCCTACTCAAGGTATCGGCCACTACATTGGCCTTCCTAGAATGATAATGCAACTCAAAGTCGTATCTTCTATGAACTCCATCCACCTCTTCTGCCTCAGATTCAAGTCTTTCTATGTAAACAGATACTTTAAACTCTTGTGATCCGAAAACACCTCAAACTTCTCACCATACTGATAATGTCTCCAAATCTTTATGGCAAAATCATCACCGCTAACTCTAGGTCGTGAGTAGGGTAGTTTTTCTCATGTGTTTTTAACTGTCACAAGCCATAGGCTACTACTTTCCCCTCTTGCATCAAAACACAACCCAAACCTTCCTGTGAAGCATCACAATACACCGAATAACCCAAACCCCTCTCCAGAATAATCAATACTGGAGCAGTGGTAAGTCTAACCTTAAGCTCTTGAAAAAACTTCTCACAAGACTCACTCCACACAAACTTGATTCCCTTCCTCGCCAGTCTAGTCAACGGTGAGACTAGCCTAGAGAAATCCTTCACAAATCTACGGTAATACCCAGCTAATCCCAGGAAACTACGGATCTTGAAAGCATTCTTAGGTGGTTACCAATCTTGCACTGCCTCTATCTTGGAAAAATCTATAGTCACCCCTTCCCCAGATACCACATGGCCTAAGAACTTAACCTCTTTCAGCCAAAATTCATATTTCCCAAACTTAGCATACAGCTTGTGGGCTCTAAGCAACTCAAGTACTACCCGTAAGTGTTCCTCGTGCTCTTCCTCAGAGGGTGAGTAAATCAAGATGTCATCTACAAAGACGACCAAAAAACGGTCTAGGAACTCACAAAATATCCGGTTAATCAAATCCATAAACACAGCTGGTGCATTGGTTAGCCCAAAGGGCATCACTAGAAACTCATAATGGCCATACCGCATACGAAATGCCGTTTTCTGGATATCCTCCTCCCTTACTCTCAATTGGTGATAACCCAATCTCAGGTCTATCTTAGAAAAGCAACAAGACCCCTTCAACTGATCAAATAAATCATCTATACGAGGCATTGGCTACTTTTTCTTGATAGTTACCCGATTCAACTTCTAGTAATCTATACAAAGTCGCAACGCACCATCTTTCTTTTTGGCAAAAAGAGCCGGTGCTCCCCAAGGCGAAGTACTAGGGCAGATAAAACCCTTATCTAACAATTCCTGGAGTTGAATCTTCAACTCACTCAACTCAGCAGGTGCAAATCGATACGGTGCCATAGAGATTGGTGTCGTGCCAGGTACTAAATCAATAGAGAACTCGATCTCTTGGTGAGGCAAACTAGTAAGATCCTCAGGAAAAACATTTGAGTATTCACAAACTATCCTTGGCAACTCGACTCAGACTTTATCACACTCAGTACCCAAGAAGTTGGCAATGAGGCAACTAAGTTCACTCCGCCTATGCGGACCATACACCGGTGATAAGACTCTATCAACCCAGTCTTCCAAGAAATAAAAACAATCACCGCTCAAGATATATACAGTAACCCTCTGACGGTAGCAATCTATAACAGTCCCGATATAATGACAACCAGTCCATACCCAAAATGACATCAAAACTAGACATGTCAATCAATACAAATGCAAAATGAAGTCGGCGACCCGCACCCTCTATGTCAACCCCGACACCCTTGTTTTGACACAACCTCACCACCAATAGGTGACTCTACACAGATAGGAAATGCTAATTGAGCCAACTCTAATCCCAAAACCGATGCAAATGCATACGAGATAAATGAATGGGATGCACCCGTATCAATCAACACATTAGCAACTAAATTGCAAAACAAGAAAGTACCTTTCACTATTGAAAGAGCCAGTACAAGATCCGACACGATAACAGTATACACACACCCTGTTGGCCTCTGATCTACCTGCTCACCCCTCGGAGCATAAGCCTGATGCACTGATTGAGCCAAAGAGGCTCCTTGATTGGCCCTCGAGGCCTGTGCTGACTGTGTGGGTTGGTGGCTCTGTGTCTGCCTCGAACCAAACGCACTGGGTGTACCACCCAACTGTGGACAAAACCTCTTCATGTGCCCCGCCTGCCCACACTGATAACAAGTGAGCGGCTACCCTCGTCCCTGACTTTAGCTCTGAAAATAAGTCAAAGACAATACAGACCGTTGCTCTCCTCCTCTCTACGGGCAAGCTGGAGACTTGTGGCCTAACTGGCCACACTTATAACATGTGAAGTCTCCTTGACCAGCTCTCCCAAAGCCCAAACTTGGTACTGGAAAGTGGACCTCGCATGTACTCCCTAGGACTGTTGTGGACTAAAACCCTTCTTCCTCTTACTGTCCCCCTATACCTCCTGACCCCTCCTAGAGCCCCTCATCCTCTCCTCCTCCGTCTACATCACAGTCTCTAGATGAGCCACCGCCTCCACAAGGTCTCTGTAATCTCTAATCATTAACCCAGCTACTCTAAACAAGAGTCTGGTCCTCAACCTCTTCTCAAACTCTAGACAACGGCGCTCCTCAGTCGCTACGAGTTCCAGTGCAAACCTTGACAGGCTAGTAAACGTGGCCTCAAACTCAGCCACCGGAGTATTCAACTGCTTGAACTGAGCAACTGATCCCTCAACTTCTCCCTAACCGTGGGAGGCTAAAACTTATCCTGGAAGGCACTGACAAAGGCCTCCCAAGTCCCTCGCCCATGTGCATATTTCCACCACTAACCTGTTTCTCCCTTCAGTTGGAAGGATGCCAAGGTCACTCTCAACTGGTCGTCCTCGATGCCAAGCATCTCGACCGTTTTCACTATCTGCTCTAGCCACTCATCTGCCTTTAGTGGCTCTTTGAGATCACCCACAAACTCATCTGGGTTCACCTGGAAAAACTCTCACTTTAGAAAAGATGGCCTTGCCTCGGCTACTTGGGCCTGGACTTGATTTTCAGCCCTGAGAATGTTCATGGATTCCCGCAATGCTCTGGCCATTTCAGGGGCTAAGGCGCCCATGGCCTATTGACCTACTGGTTCGGCCACATTGGCCTGACTAACACTTTCTTCTTGCGCCAAAATTTCATCTGATAAAGGCACCTCATGCCTCCTAGGCCTACCACGCCTACCACCACCACGTCTACCCCCTAACATCCTAATAGAGGTAACAAAATAGATTAGCAAATTTACAAATGTGCTGAAACTAACTCACTTGCGTCCTAAGCGGTAGGGCTGTGCACAGGTCAAGTCGGCTCGGTTTTGCTGTCAAACCTTTACTTGACCCAATTACTTCGGGTATGGAAATTCATCACCCAATTTTGATCGAGTACTCCTCGAAACCACACAGCATCGGGTCTCTCTTCTATGGTCGGTATTCGGTTCGGATGAGCAATATCTATCAAGTCTTCGTTTTAGGGAGTGAGGGAGGGTGAGAAGAGAAAGATAACAAAAGTTGTGGACTAAAAAATGAGGCTTTAGTAGGGAAGGTAAATAAAAGAGAAGGATGAAAAGATTGGCACGAGGATGATGAGATCAAAGTGATGAAGAGTCAGACTTTGTATCTTTTTCTCAACCATCACCGGCGAATGTTGCCTTATATTTTCTTCTTGTTTCATCGATCTGAGCTCTCCATCGTAACTTCAAATCGTTGCTCTGTGAAGAGAGAGAAAGGAAAAGGTAGAGGAAGATGAAGGGCTAAACTTCAACTTTGCAAATCTGTTTGTGAAAAAAGAGAGCACTTAATCATTTAATAGATAGATATGACATCATCACGTGGGCTGGTCTTTATTTTCAATTTCTACTGATTTTTGCTCATAAAGAGATAAGGTAATAGTACTAGTGTAATATCAAGAGCCAATAACAAAGTGACAACTATGTATAAGTCACTGTCCTACTGTTTATTAAATTATATAAATAACTCGGTCTATTCGGTTTAAGTAATTATTTTTTTCTTAAGCCCGTTGACCGACCAGAACTTTATGATTTTGAAATATTTGTAACCGTTGCCGATCGTATACTTTGATAGAGCCGACTGTTGAGCGTCGGTTCAGTTCGGATCGGACGAGTTAATCGGGCCAATCGATTTTTGCACACCCCTACTAAGCTGTGAACAACTGTAATTCACTCCACATAAGCACGTAGTCATGTAAACACATACAAATTTTATTCTTGGATAATGACCGTTCCGTAGCGTTGCCAGAGTTCCAATTAGAAACGGCAGTGATCAAGTGCCTTTCTAGTAGAACTCCTAGAAACCTGTAGACTCGATCAACATCCTAGAAAGTAAATCACATACCCATATAATCACATAAACATGTTATCACATAGCATTACAAACATATAAACATCTCCGTCAAGCGAGATAAACCCAATGTGGTAAGAACCACTTCCTACATACCCAAAATATTAAAACCCGATACACTCTAATACCAAGTTGTAACGCCCCAAAATAAATATGACAAACCATCTCATTTGCGGAAATAGAATTGAAACAACATACTTTCATTCATCAGAGTTAATAAACAAAAGGTGACACATGCGATATACATTCATAAATGTCCTATCCTGAATCTACAGCATGTGTTACTAGTAATCAAAATATCAAAGCTGATCAGATATTTAAATGCCCTAACAGCTTACATCTTTCCAAATCAATCCTTGGTTACAACGAAATGAGTCTAGCTCAATACAGTTAAAGCCCTTGGCTATATAAATTAAATACAACAAAAATAAGCCCTTGCTCCAAGTCTCTCCAAGCTACAGTCTTAGCGAAGGCATGTCACCAGCACCTGAAAATGGTTTTTCCCAATAGGGTGAGCCAAAGCCCAATAGAGACAATCTAACACAATATATGAATCTTAACAAAGATATAAGCATGAAGTGCATGTCTAATGTCCATTATAGAATCAATCATATCTTACAAGATCAGAGTATGCCAAATTCTTTTATTTCAATCCGTTTTATCTCAATTCCATTCATGTCAATTCATTTCACCTCAATTCATGAGTCATGTTCATTATTATCCATACAACCCAACTAAGACTACAACTTAGTGGTTCTCAAACATACATAATCAATACATAGCACTTCAATTTGCCATTTTATGAAAATTTCGTCCTCGGGAATCGACACCCATGTATACGTGCTAGGGGTGAGCAGCGGATATACTGATCCACCAAAACCGACCGAACCGAACTGATCCGCTGCATTTTGGACAGATACGTGATGACGAGCGGATGGTTGCGAATTGATTTTCTCCAATCCGCCAATCTGGTGGACGGATGGCGGATTTGAGATTCCTTTGGCCACAACCGAACCGCCAAACCGCGAACACCCCTAGTAATTTATAAGACTTTGTGTTTTCAGTTTGTTTAAATATTCTATTTGTGTTTTCAATTAAAAAAGAGTTTAAATATTCTGTTCAAAAAAAGTTTTCAACTTAAATATCTTTTTTGAATTGAAAAAAATAAACGTATTATTTATCTATATTTTTTGGTTTTTAAATCTATATCTAAAAATAATAAATAGAAAATATGATATATGATGGTTGGTTTTTGTTTTCAAAAACAGATATAGATGTAACAATACAAAAACATACAATCTCTACTACTGCTCTGTTCATGGTTTTGGTGGTTTGAATTGTTTTTATATTTTAAGAACCATAGATTGTAATACTTTATCTGGATAAGGCATGTTGTGATTGTAGTATGTGGATGAGGCATGCAGTGATTGTGATATTCTAAAGTTTCAAACTTTCTTACTTTGGATGAGGCATGCAGTGATTGTAATATTTTTTTAAGTCATTAACTATAATACTTTCTTCTTCTTTTTTTTGAGGAAGTGCACAAGTTGAATTATATTGAAAATTTATAAAATTTTAAACCGCCAAACCGATTCACATCCATCCGCCAAACTGCCAATCCACTCAATCCACATCCGCCGGATTGGCAGACGGATGGCGGATTGGAGGTTCCGTGGCCACAACTGACCCGCACCCACCCCTAATACGTGCAGTTTTTGGGACTTACACTCAGAACACACAAGCCATCTTAATTCAATGGAGTCCATCTCTTTTCTCCTCCCAAATATGGAGTACATCCCCTTTCTTCTCCCAAATATCATACACATATAATGTATTATAACACAGTCATATTCAATGACAACCAATAAGAGATTAGTTTCAATTTGCCTAATCCTAATGCAATTTCTACAACAATCATGGCTATCCTCCACCGATAGCCCAAAATAGATATTTCTAAATAGATATACAATCTCAAGGATAGATAAATTATCCAAATTTCCATAGGTGGAAGATAATACATATCCAACTACACCGTTTATATAAATAACCCTCCAATTTCATATTTTCAACACTAATTTCATTATTTATGCAAAGTCATTATTGGAGACAATTTAAGGCAAAACCCCATTTCCTCCCAAAACCCAACCTATGTATTAAAATCAACAAATTTAACACAATACATCCTCATACTTACACCCACAACCATTTTTAATACCTTCATTTGAAAATCCCTCTTTTGACTTTAAAACAAAACCCTAGGTTTGTCTAAAATCCTCCAAATCCCAATCGTGTCCATACAACATGAAAAAACTAAGTTAAAAACCATATAAAAGTGTAGAAAATCCCTACCTCAAGCTTAGAAGACCAAAGAAAAAGATGGAGGAACTTCAACGACGTCGAAACCAAGCTTTAATCAGATCAAAAGATAGCTCTTGAGACGTACTACCTTTTTAACAAAGGCACACAGGTAGAGAACCCACTAGATCTAGGTGAAAATGTAGAGAGAGCAGGAGTTTTAGAGAGAGAGGGTGAAGATCTAGGGTTTTGGTGGAAATAGGTATGAAAAAGTGATGTAAAAAGGTGCTGTTGCGAACTGATATATGCACATTCCGCTCAAGCGCAAGAAGTGACGCTCGAGCATCAAACACAACATTTTGTTCTGCTCAAGCGCAAGAAGTGACGCTCAAGTGCAGAATTCACACTCCTTGTTTTGCAAAGTACTGAGAGTTCACAAAACCCGCTCAAGCGCAAGAAATGCAGCTCGAGCACCCACCCGCTCGAGCGTAGGAACCACCGCTCGAGCGTAGAGTACAATCTCCCAGCAGTTTTGCAAACCTACAAAAGTACTAAGAGTTCACAAATCCCGCTCGAGTGCAAGAAGTGCTGCTCGAGCGGAGGAGCAAAATTCAAGGCAACAAAGATTTGAAAACTAAGCAACCAACCAGTTCCAAACACAACCACTACAATCCAACAACCAAAATTAAGAAAGAATAAAGGGAAAAAGACATGTACAACAATACCAAGCTATGAAACCCGAGTCCGGAATACAAATGGGTCGAGTCTAAACCAGAAACGCTATAGGTTGGGCCTTGAGTGGACCTTAAGCGGGCCGATGGGTTGGGTCACGAGCCGGGCTAGGCAGGCCGGGCTTTAAAATGATGGCCTAGCCCCAGGCCCTGGGGCTCGGGCTGGGCTCGGGCCCGGGCCTAAACGAGCCGGGCCCACCCTTTGCAACAGGCAGGCTTCAGGCCATCCACGGGCCGCAGGCCATTTTTACACTCCTATATATAACCAAAGAAGGGAAAAGTTCGGTGTGAATATTTCAGTGTTAGAATAATTACATTTGTATATCATAATTTACTCATCTATATATTATGGCAAGTTTTTTAAAATGTATCAGAGATACATTTAGTTTAAATGATTGAGATGAATCCTAAATGTATATCAATGGTTCAGATCAATAGATGGTTCCCGCCTAAACACTCCTCTCCCTAAGTATCACAAATGATTTGCCTCCCATCTACTCGTATGTCTTCCCACATTCTCTCTCTCTCTCTCTCTCTCTCTCTCTCTCTCTCTCTCTCTCTGTTTAAACATTTTTTTCCCCTCCCTTAACTTTTGCCTCTCATTTCTTTGTCTACCCATTTCTTTCTCGGGCTTCATCAGACCTCACTCCGGCAGCTTGGTCATCACTCCAACCACTCTGGCTGCTCGATTGTAAGGTTGGTTTCCTGTAAGTTTTGATCTTTTTAGGTTGGTTTCCTGTAAGGTTTGATCTTTTTGGATTTAAAATGGGTTTGATCTTTTTTGTTTTAAACCTTAAAAGCAATAAAGTGGGTTTATTGGGGCTTAATAAACCCAAAAACTGAACCAAATGAAAGAGTTTAGAGCATTTTTTTTTTTCTTTTTGTTGCATAATATATATATCAAGGAGCATGCTCTGTTTTTTCAAAGAGTTTTTGAAAGAGTTGTTGTTGCTCAATGGTTCAATGGTTCATTGGTTTTGGGTTTTTAGTATTGAAATTTTTTTTATTAGGTCTTATAGTTTTATAACAATATGGTTTGAATTTTTTGTTTTTACATTGTCGTTTAATTGTAGAATTATATGTAGATAAGCACGATCGTAAAAGTGAATCTCATTAATTTTTAAAAAATGGTGTAAGTTAACTCATTGAACTACTCTATTGCCAGTAAGTTAAGTAGTTTCATCATTTATAGTTAAATTTGTGAATGGTCTTGGGTTAGGTCCTATTAAAGTGTTGATCTTGATTTCATATTTATTTTATACTTAATTTTATACTCAATTACATTATCCCAACATTAGTCCACATTATGCTACAGTTTGATTTCATATTTATTTTTTTAAAATTAGTCCACATTATCATCACCACTTTGTTTAATTTTAATTTTTAAATTAGTCCATATCTGTTTCGGCTTTATTTTTGTCAAATTTGAAAATAAATAAAGTCTAAAAATGAAATTGAACAGTGTGAGAGTATGGACCTGTTTTACATAGGATGGGACATGTCATTAGAGATGAAATTGACGGGACAAAATCTATATAATATTTATTCTTTGTTTCAATTTTGAGTTAAGGCTTTTTTTGAATTGGTATACATATTTATCAGTCCATAAATACCAAAAACATTATGTCCTGTTTGGTTGGTGATAAAGTGGGAGAAATAGTAAACAAAGTGAAATTTGGACGGTTGTCATAAATATTTATCAACCTCAATTTTTTTTATTTTTTTTATTTTTTTTTGGGTTTCTTTTGGCTAATCTTTAATTACTGTGTAATTTTGGATTTCCTTCAGCTAATCATTAGTTTATGGAATTCTATCATTTTTTATTGTTATTAGATTAAATGGAAATAGTTTTTAGGTTTTTGTTCTTTTATCTAATCTTTTTAGGCCTATGTTGTTTTGTCTAATATTTTGTGATTATATATATTTGCTACCAAGTGATTTGGTAGTTAACTGTTTTAAGGTTGTTAAAAAAAACATTTTCCAAATTCTCAAGATTTGGAAAAGAATTTTTTTTTATGGTTGTTAATTGGTATTGCTAATTTTTTGTTTCTTGGTGTCTAAAATTATATAACCAAATGCTTTTAGGTTGAAGTACAACAGTTATGGATAATATTACTAGTAAGGTTTTTTTTTTTATTAATACAAATTTAAGTACCTCTTTTATAATGTAAAGCCTATTCTTTTTTTCTTTTTTTCTTTTTTTTCTTCCTTTTAACTTATCATATCTAATTTTCTTATAGGTGGATGGAGACTTGCACCGAATTGTAATATTAACTCCCTTTACTAATTTTCTTATTTATGTGTATAAAGTTTTATATATCACTCTAAACCTTTTGTATATATAGGTTTGATTTCTTCAAGAAAGAAATGTTGATGTTGTTGTCCGCAATGAGCGTGACCTTAATACCATTAGCATTTATGAGGTAAGCCCAAAAGTCAATTTGAACACTGGACATGCATTTTCTGATCATTTTAAAAATAATTTATAAATATATTCTACTTATTTTTCATAGGCAAAGGCAAAGAAAAAAGACAAGGCAGTATCAAAGGAAACAAAAAAGGCTACTCCTTCTGACAAAGGAAAGGAAAATGGATATCCCATGGTATGGCTCCTCAACATTTTTTAAACTTTTCTCTTTTTTATGTACAATAATGAAAAACTACATAGTGCATAATGAGTTTGAAGTTTTATTCAATTCTTTTGACTAATTGTGAAATGTTTTTCTGAAGCATGTTAAAGTAAGCATTTGAATGAACATTAATTTGAATTTTTAATATGTTTATGAACACATGTTGCATTTACAACATAGCATAATAAAAAGGAAAAAAGAAACGAAGGAAAAAATAAATATTATATAATAAAAGGAGAAACTAAACAAGACAGGTTTTTAATTCTTATTTTTTTTTAATAAAAATCAAAATGCAGGAAGAAATACATAAATAAAGATAACAAAATTAAAGGTATATAATAAATAAAATAGAAAACAAGAAGATGCAACAAAAAAAAGGATAAAGTGTTAGATAATAATATTCACATATTAAGCACTAATGATAAAATATTTTCATTTTAGGCACAACATAATAATGTAATATCAAAAGCTGCATTGGCCCAACATGCACAGTAAGAGCGTGAAAAAAAATGAAAAGTCATACTTTGAATTTCAATACTTGCAACGAGAACAAGGGGGATCAGAAGAATGTATTCAATCAAGACAACCTTCCTTAACACCAATTTGTCGCAATTGCGTTTGCTTGGAATAAGAAACAATAACTGAAAATTCACATTCGGCACAAAAATGAACAATGGTTACCCATCCTACCATTACAAATAGATATCCTAATGAATATTTAAATTCATTGGATCCTCCTGAGCTACCAACTTTTAAATTAGAGTTGCAAGTGGGTTGTCCTCTAATATTGTTAAGAAACATAGCACCAAAAGATGGACTGTGTAATGGTACAAGATTGATGGTTACTAGGTACGACACTCGCATAATTGAAACTCAAATTTTAACTGGAGAAAAGTTTGATAATTTGGCATTTATACCAAGAACATCTTTGACACCATTTTCTTCAAAAATGCCTTTCCAAATGACAATACCTCAATTTTCAGTTCAATTAGCATATACCTTGACCATTGATAAATCTGAAGGACAATCTGTGAAATTTATTGGGGTTGATTTGCGCATACCAGTGTTTAGCCATGTGTAATTATATGTGGCATTGTCCAGATGTACATCCTTTGATAATATAAGTATTCTCCTCCCTAAAGATAGCTCGGATTCTGCTACAAATATTATTTATCCTGAAGTTTTGTTGTAGCATTCCATGTAGATTGAATCATGTTTTATCAAAAGGTAACCATTTGTTAATTAATTTATTTCTATTGATTATATAATTTTTATAAAATTTCAATTTAATAATAATTGGAAATATGGACTTTTGTAGGATTAAATCAAAAAATTTATAGAGCTTAAAAGGAGAAATACGACTAACTTGCTTTGATGGGGATGTAATAAGGTAATTTCAATCTCAAAGTATTTTGATATGTATATTTTCAACAAATGTACTAATCTATATTTTTTTGTTTCCACAAATTACTAGAATGTTGTACATGTTCTCCATTGGAGATATATATAAGTTGATACAAAGACTTTTTGAAAAGTAATAAGGAGGAAGTTTGGGAAAACACATGTTTGAAGACATGTTATTCAACACATCTTTTATAAAGCATACATATTTTGGAAAATTTTAACCCACTTTTGTAAAGCATACACATCTGTTGTAAAGGTTTAATCCACTCTTTTGGTGTATGACAACATAATGTTTGTGTAGCACTAGCTGGTGTGCATTTAATTTTAATTTTTTGTAGATTGCAACGCACTGGCTGGTGTGCATTATTTGATATTTATTTTTTTTTTTTATATATTTCATTTGTTTGGAATTGTAGAGTACAGGCTGATATACATTGTTTGATATTTAATTTTCAATTTAATTTGTTGAGATTGCAGAGCACTTGCTTGTGTGCTTTATGTGGTGCTTAGTATTTTTTTTTTTTCTTTTTATTATAGAACGTTAACAAGTATACAATAGTTTTGATACCTGTATTTTGTTTAGTGCCTACAAATTTTTTTTACTTGCTCTTATACAATATTAGTGAACGTTATAAATCTTGTATGTTTGTTTCTTAATTTGCATTAAAGTTAGGAGGAGTTGTTATTTTATTTGAGTTTTGTAGAGCGTTTAATACAAGCAAAATTATTACAAGTTATTTAAGAAAAAAAATATTTCATTATATTTTCTCAGTATCTTTATCAAAAAATGACACAGACTCCACAAATTTCAACATGATGCGTATAAATTACAACTGCATTTTGATTTCAACATTATTTATATTGTATCTTTACGCTGTGTTTGGTAGGGAGATTTGGGGAGAGATTTGGAAAGGGAAAGAGAAAAAGTGCGTGAAATTAGGTGAAATATAGATATTTTTTATTTACATTTCACCTACTTTTTCCATTTCTCTTTCCAAATCCCTCTTCAAATCTCCCAACCAAACACAATATTAGGCACAACCATACACTAGTATTCTATGTATCACCATTGTATACAACTGCCTTTAAATAAATACAATAATGACAATTATGATAGATAAATTGTGGCACATAAATATGATTATCATAATATATATTATGGAAAAATTTATAACGTGCATCTTTAAAAAAGTACACATTGTAAGAAATTTAAAAAAAAAATTTAGACGAAAATTATGAATGTTTGTAGTGTTTTATGCCACTTTGTAGTTGGTTTCGAATATTAAATTGAATAATGTTTGAGAGCTCGAAAATCCTTCCCCCCTAATCCCCCTAATGCCCAAAACGACGTCGTTTTGGGCATTAGGCTTTTTTTTCTTTTTTTTCTTCCATTTTCAGTCTGCAGATGAAGAGGAAGAGGGAGAGAAAGAGAAGAGAGAAAGAGGAGAGGAGGAGAGAGGGAGAAAGAGAGAGGAGAGGAGAGAAGCAGCTCCGCCGCCGATCGTCCCCTCCTGTGCCTACGTCGCAGCAGCTCCGACGTCGCAGCCCCGCCGCAGCTCGTCGTAGCCCCGCCGCAGCCGTCGCCCCACCTCCGCCTCCTCCTCCCCCGAATATTATGCCCCCTCCAGTCCCTCCTCCTCCTCCTCCCTCCTTCCTCCTCCTCATCCTCCTCCTTTCTTCCTTCTTCCTTCTTCTTCTTCTTCTTCTTCTTCTTCTTCGTTCGTTCTTCTGATCTGCAAAAAAAATAAATAAATAAAAATAAAAGAGCAAAAACGGCGTCGTAGTGGGATTCGGGGGATTCGAGCTACGTAGCTTTCGAGCTACGTAGCACTGCTGTATTAAATTTATGATGTACACCCTAAAATTATGAATAATAAAATTATGACATTTTATAATTTTTATTATAACATTTTATGATGAGAAAAATTATAATATTCTGTAATTTATGTTATGAAATTGTGTGAAAAAAGTTGTAAAGAGCATACTATAGGGCATTTGGGAATTGTGATCACTGACTTATTTATCTTTTCTTAGGTCTCGTTTGGCAACGTACTTTTTAACCTAAAAGTCAAAAAGTCACTAAAAAAATAAAAAGCCAACAACCTATATCAAAAAGTCAAAATTTTCCTTTTCTCTCTACTTTTTACACATATTTTCGTAAAAAACTAAAAAGTCATCCCAAACATACTAGTTTTTTTTACATCATATTTTAACAAAAAATCCAAAAAATTACTAAAAAAATATATTTCCAAACGAGGCCTTA
Organism: Camellia granthamiana; assembly: GCA_036172215.1. Taxonomy (NCBI): domain Eukaryota; kingdom Viridiplantae; phylum Streptophyta; class Magnoliopsida; order Ericales; family Theaceae; genus Camellia; species Camellia granthamiana. The sequence continues at coordinate 1,903,656 of JAXFYN010000024.1, read as the reverse complement.
GTGACATTTTAATTTAATTTAATTTTTACTATATGGCTTTTTCAACCGAAAAACAAGTTCTCAAGCATCCCTAGATACATACATGACAGCCTCTCACTGACACTATGGATATTTCAAAAAAAAAAAAATTTGTGATGAAAGGAATGAAAAAAACAAATGATTAGTCAACAGTAGGAGTGCAACTCGGGCCCGTGCCTAGCCCGAGTTTTTTTAGGGCTTGGGCAAAAAGATCTTGTAATCTAGATGGGCCTTGGCAGATTTTTGATGCCCAAATTGTAATTTAGGCCGGGCCTGGGCAGAGTCAGTGGCTAACTCGAGCAACCCGAATCCGAATTGCATTTAATATATTATATAAATTATATAATATATGTATAAACTAAATAGCTGGCCCTTAATTTTTTTATTTTTTTTTTTTTTTTGGGTGGCCTTTGGCCCTTGGATTAGCATCTTTTATTTGGACCATTAGATTAAAACTAAAAACAAAACCCTACCTTATCTATTCTTCCTTCCCTCTCTCTCAGACTCTCATTTCATTTCTTCATGAGAGTTGAAGAATGGCGAACGACGACGACGACGCCACGAACAACGACAACGCCACCCTTTCGATAAGCTTCGACGCCACACAAAACTGGTAGATCCCTCTTTGTTTTTGTATTTGTGCTTCAATTTGTCTATTTTTGGTCACTCGTCGTTCGATTACCACTCAAAATCGGTGATATTGATTTTAGAGGACTTTGGACTAATTCCATTTGGATCTGGTCGAAGAGCATTGTGAAATCAATCTGGGAGTTGCAACAGTAGAGCTTGCACTTGCCAATCTTCTTTACTCATTTGAATGGGAATTACCTGCTGGGATGAAAATTGAAGATATTGATACTCATATCAATCCTGGTCTTACAATGCATTAGAGAAATGCTCTTTGCCTAATGCCTAAGAACTACTCTGTTTCTTGTATGGAATAATAAAGCACTATTTTTTGCCTTGTGAAATTTACTTTTATATGTAGCAGTGTTTGTGGCTAGGATGATGTTTAAGTTTGTTGTATGGACTAATGGACTTATGTATATAATGAAGCACTGTTTGTTATATGAAAAAATTCAGAAGCTATTTGTTGCCTTGTGAAATTCAGGCAATTCGGGCTAACCCGAGTTCAAATTATGAAGCTTGGTCCGAGCTTGGGCAGCCATGCTCGGGTTGATGGTCAGGCTTGGGCACTGCCAAACACAATTTGGGTTGGGCTGGGATTGGGCAAACATTCAACCCGACTGAACCTACCCGAGTTGCACCCCTAAACAGTGCTAGGTAAATTAGGCAAGATGCCATAATTACTACGGGTGTTTTAACTAAGGATAATTCTATTATACACATCTTCATACTATATGTATTTTTAATAATGTTTTTTTTTTTTTTTAAGTTATGATTTTTTTTTTTTTTTATGTTTGATTATGACTTTTTTTATTTATTTATAGTTATTACTCAAAAAATATGAAATTATGTCTCTTTTTTTTTTTCTTTTTTTTTTTTTTGTAGCCATGAAGTGCCTATGGTACATATCCATTAAGGGGTGTGTACCATAGTCTTTCCCTTTAACTAATCATCTGACTAGTTTGTTGAAGGTGTTTTTTTAACAATTTCACTCGCTAAAATTTTGAAGAATAAATTACATTAATTTTTCTTAGGATTTGAAAAAAAAAGTCATCGATTTTCATAAGTTTAACATAGTTACATATGATTTCTTAAGTTTTTAATTCAAATAAATAATACTATACAAATAGAATTTATAAATAAAAAATTCATACATATGTGTTTTATTTATAGCCATTCATTAAAAATTAAAATACTCATCATTTTGATTAGTAATTACAAAAATATCATTGTCACATCATTGTTGTCTTAAATTTTGTACGAAAAATATCATTTTCCCATTTTTCCCATTTTATAATTACAAAAATTATGTATGTATATCATTCGTTAATCGTATTGTTGAAAATGATACTGTTAACAATATTTTACCATTGAATATGGAAGCTGCTAGTCCCACTTCACTTTATTCTAAATACATTCGTTTCTTTGTTCTTATTATGCATAGAAGAGAGTGTATTTAGAGTAAAGTAGAGTGAGAATAATAACTATGTATAATAAAGATAAAGAAGAGAATATATTTGGAACAAAATGGAGTAAGAATAATGGTTCCCTTAATTATTTATCTATCTATACACTATATATCAATTTCAACTATTTTAACCTTTTTAAAATTGAGATTAATATAATTGCGGTACATTTATAGGTCGTATTATATTTTTTCTAAACCTCTTAGCCCTTTGCCTCTAATTTTTTTTTGGACTCCTAAATTCTTTAGATCTGCCTTGCTTCTAATTTTACCACTGCCCTATTCTCTACTACCGGTGACCCCCCGTCATTTCTTCCTTTGCCCCTACTAACTACAATCCCTATTCTCTTGATGCTTACTTCCACAATCCCCACTATCGCGATCTCCACTCTTGGATCCCGCAGTCTCGTTACATCCCAACAACTTTACCTTTGACTAAGAAAAGCATAGATCGAACAAGAAAGAGTGAGACAGAGAGTAATCGATTGAGAAGTATCGTCAAATTGGGGAATGGACGTAAGAGTATGGCAAACTGGGGTGACAGGTGAAGGAATGGATATGGGAAGAGACGACGGGAACTATGGAGAATCCAAATTGTGATGACTAGGATGGGATGGGATTAGGGTTACAATAAGGGATGAATTTAAAATTTTAAGTTTATATAAAACTATAATAAAAAATGAAAAATTTACGAAAAGGTTAAACAATTTTAAAATAATTACACTATAAGTGAGATCTTTTGGTTTCATTTAAAAAGTGAGTTGAGTTTTTAACTATTAACATAGGGTTAAAAAGTTCATTTGAATTGATTTTTTAACTTTTGTAATAGAAAAAATAAAATAATTATAATTTAAATATAATATTTTATCATAAATTTTTTATTTATTTTTTTTTTTTTATGACTAAAAAAAACAAAGCCAATCTCATTTTAATCCATTGCGAAAGGAGAGCTTTGTGATGTCAGACACACAAGAAAGACTAATGCCAAAAAATTTTTAAAAAAATAAAAAATAAAAAATAAAATAAAATGCTGTATATGTATTGATGGAGAGTGGTCCCTCTTTACAACAAACGCACGGCACAGGCAGGCATGGCATGGTAGACTGACAAGACATAAATGGAAACTGGAACGACGTCGTTAGATGGGCGTAAATCACTCTCTCTGCTGGAATATTCACAAATGTCTGCTCCTGGTCCTGGTCCTGGTCCTGAGAAAACGTCAAATGACTTGTCGAGTGTCTCTAGTCAAACAACAACAATTTTGATTTTATTTTATGTTTTCTTGCTTCATAGATCAACCACCGCTCAAACAATCTGATAGATCATTAAACTCCAATTGATTCAGCAAGGTCTGTTCATCATCATCATCACCAAACGACTCTGATTTTCAATATCTTATTTATTTATTTATTTATTTATTTTTTATAAAATTATTTTCGAAAACTAGTGGTTTGATTGTATGAGTTGGGTGTAGTGTAGTTTTGCAGTGAATTAGATGGATAATACACAAGATCTCTGTGATGAAGAGGTCGATGGAGATGGAAGGAACAATACTTGTTCCGCTTCCTCAACATCTGGCGCCTCACACTTCCAATTGATCGGTCGACAAACCACAGTTCATCAGATGATGGGTGGTGGTACAGGTAATTTCTGCAAATTTTCTTATTCTGGTAGAAATTATTCAACCATGTTTGTAATTGCTGAGGAAGTTCATATATACATTGATTTCGGTAGATGAGGTACCCTTTTTTATTACTCCTGCCAAACCTTTGTATTGTGCCTTGTTGATGGATAATTCTTTTCATCACTAAATAGCAAATTCACAACTTTAAGTTCGGAATTCATTTATGCTGTGTTTGGATCTAGGATTTGTCGACCAAAAAGAAAATTTAAGATCCATAGACCTATGAAGCGTGGATGGATAGTTTGAAAGTAGGGGACTCACGGCCGGTCTTATTGATTAGATTTATTTACCTATAATTCTTGTTCGCTTTTTTACTTATCAATATCCCTAAATAGTGTGGGCTAAAGCTCGGGTACCATACGATGCAGTACGGCTCGGGTATGGGATGGGTACATTTTGGGTACTTTAGTGGATACTTTGGGGCATCAATGTAATTTTCTTAAAATATAGAGCTACAGGATTAATTATATTGTGCCTGTTTTAAAACTTTAAAAATATAGGGTATTTTTGCAATTATCAAATTTTTAAAAATAACTTACGGATTTTTTTGACTACTAGAAAAATACTTTAATTATTTTTTTCATTTGATTTTTTAATTATTATATGTCATATACTACTACAAATTATAAAAATAACTTCTTTTATGGACGTACCCTTATCCTTTTTTTTCCCCCTTCTCATCCGGGAATACCTGTAATCTGTACCAGCACCCATATCAACCCTTCCCAGACTCTCATCCAATGGTTCCAAACTTAATCTCTGGCATAATCCGCACAAAGTGGCTGCTGCTCTCATGTTTGTACCCACTACCTCAAACTTAGTAAGCTAGTTTTACCCTATGCACCAGTGACCCATTTTCTCTTCAAGTTTACAATAACAGAGTAAATTGGGAATTTTTCCATATAAGATGTTCACTAGTAGTGCTTGCTTTCAAATTTGAAGTCTATTTTTCTGGAGTTGCAGTGAATGTGAGGTTGGTTGGTAGCTGCTTGTATGGCCATATGGTGCAATGCTCATGGATAATGTTCATCCATGGTCTTCTTTGATGTTCTCTGTTAACATTTCCTAACTACCATTAATGTAGCATTCTCCTGCCTATCCATGCTGCTTGTTTCGTGGATCTTGTTTAACTGATACCTGGTTCATTTTGCTCTTAGCTGCTGATGTTATATTGTGGAAGCGACAGCGTGTTTCATGTGGAATCATTGTTGTTGCTACTGTTGCATGGTTCCTTCTTGAGCGGTCGGGGTTGTCATTCTTATCAATTTGTTCAGATGTCTTGTTGATCTTGATTGCACTGCCGTTTCTTCGGGCCAACTATGCTAGTTTCAGAAATAAGTACAACTCTTCTACCCTCTACAATTAGCAACTACAAGTGTCTTATTCTTTTAATGTAGAAACACTTACTATTGTTGTTTTCTTTCTGCGCAGACCAATACAGACATTACCTGAATTAGTCTTATCAGAAGAAATGGTCACTAACGCTGCTGCATCATTTCGTGTCAAAATCAATTATGCGCTGCTTATGGCTCATGATATAACAATTGGCAAAGACTTTAGACTTTTCTTCAAGGTTAGTGAGAGCCAGCTATATCTATATGAGATAACTCTATGATTTGTGATCGGCTTATTTTTTTAATAAAATTTGATTACTTTTTTCTATCATGGATACTAATGGTATGCGTTTCTCTTGTTATAGAAATGACTATTTAGAAAAGAAATCCATAGAGAAGTTGTTGCACCATTTTGGAAGATAACTAAATAAATAAGTAAACCTAATGTATGCCGAACTGCATGTGTGTGTATGTGTGCATGTGTCAAGGTGTTTGAATGTCACAGAGAGAGAGAGAAAGAGAGAGAGAGAGAGAGATGTGTGGTGGTTTTTATCTTGGGTTGCACTGCGCAAAAGGTAGTCGGAACACTATGGTGGTGGGTGCTATCCTGGCATGCCAGAGGAGATAATATTTACTTGGCATGGTTTTAAACATAACATGGACATGGTAATGCAATTTGATGAAAACTTTGCACAATGACCTATAGACATTTAGTACGGATCTTGCTTTGCAAAGTCAGTGATGATTGACCCTTCCTGCTACTTGCCTTATGGATTATTTGTCCTCAGCATACAATCCTTGTTTCTGTTTACTAGAAGTTAAGAACTATCTTCTCTTAATTGTGTACTATGGATCACTTCTTTATTAAGAAAAATGCCTTACTAATCTTTTATAGAATTGACAGGTAGTGGTCTGCCTATGGCTCTTGTCTGTAATTGGCAGTGTAATCTCTTTCTTGACGCTTGCATATATTGGTATGTATATTTGTCCTTGGTCTTTCATCTAATCATTGTAGTTGAACACTTTGTGTTCAATTTTTGTTAATTTACATCCCAATGTAATCTACTCTCTTTTGTTTCATTATGAGCTCATTTTCCCTACTGACATTGTAATCTATTGTCATGAGATGAGGGCTGAGCCTTCAGGTCTGTTGGTATAAAAAATAGGTTACCATTTTCTACATGCTGAGCTTGCCTGATTTAGGGTGTTGATGGGTGTGGATTAATACACCACTAGTAAGGATAGACACATTCTCAACCTAGAAAAGTTTTTATGTTAACAAATTGCACATAAATAACAAAAAGGATAGCATAAGCAATAGCATGAGATGGAGGCGGGGTTGTTTGGGAGGGGGGTGGGGTGCTAAAAATATCTGTGATTCTTTCCCATAAACCACAGGATCTTTTCCATAATGTAGACCTTTGCAGTATATGAACTGTCAGGTTTGTGTTTACCATGTTTCATGTGAGACAATATGTAAGCGTGTGCACATAAAATATGCTTTGTGTGTGCGTGTATCAACACATGGATATGTTTGGCCTTGATTTTTTCTATAAACAAAATGCCATATGTCTTGGGCTTGTAAACACAATTACAAATAGGTATGCTCTGTATCTTGAAAAGGGCAGCCCAGTCCACAAGGTTCCTACCGCTGTGAAGTCTGTGGAGGGTCCAGCCTTCACCTTGCATGTGACGAGGCCATTTCCATGCTTTGAACCCTTGACGCCCAGGTTGTGCCAATGGTCTGTATCCTTTAACTAGTTAATCTTTATTGCAATAGCTTGTTTGGTTTTGGTTTTCAGAAAACACTATTCAAAAAATTCTACTTTTTTATTTTCCGTATTTTTTTGTTTTCAATGAATTTTTTTAATATTGTAAGCAATTTTTTAAAATTTTTAGACACATCTAAAATAAATACACTTAAAAAGTATAATATTTGCGAAAAAAATCTTTAAAAAATTCACTAAATATCAAAAATACAAAAAAAAAAAACGAAAATTCAGTTCATGTGTCATATTTTTGTTTATTTATTAATTTTTTAAAATATTTTTTCACAAATATTTTACTATTTAAATACATTTAAGTAAGGTGTATCTAAAAAAGTGAAAAAAAAAATTGCTTAAAATTTAAAAAATATTCACTAAAAACAAAAAAAAAAACATGGAAAATAAAAACTCAATTTTCAGAAAACTGAATTCAAAAAATTGAAACCAAACACACTGAGCCATTATGTGTTGTTAACCAATAGGAAGTGCCCATTCACAGTTTGAAGCCTTGCTTCACCTGGTGTGGTGTTGGTGATGTCTTAATTAAATGTCTATTGTACTTCAAGTTAGCATTGAGAGCATGATTTATTTCTGCAAAGCTGGATTTGGAAAATATTGCTATTACTTTGCAATTGTTATTTTTGTATTTGGCACCTATGTATTTCAGATTTAGTTTCTAGAGTGTATAAAGCTAGCAAATATTGGAAATGGAACTGGCATCTCTGTGCAAGTGCAACAGTGGCTGAATGTTATCAGAAACACAATTGAACATTCATAGATCTTATGGAACACAATGGACTAGTTAGTTATGTTGGATATCTATATACACTCCATCTTGTACTTTTGTCAAGCTGGCCTTGAGGTTCTTGCCATGCTTTAGATTTCTTTTGTGGATTAGATGATTTTGTACCTTGGACTAAAAATTTTAGTATATATGGTCGTATCTAGTTAAAAAACTCCCACATATAGCTGGGTTTATGAGAGGTAGTAAGTAGACAGCCTTCCCCCTACTTGTTTTTGATGAGAGGCTGGTTCCCTTGACTTGAACCCATGCCACTACTTAGGAAGTGGATAGCCCTTGCCAATGCTCCAGTTCACACAACCTCTAAATTTTAGTATATATGATCATCAAAAAGTAAATTGTAGTGGATATGAAATCAAATATGTAAGATTGAAATGCAACAAAAAAACACTACATTTGTCTTGTTCATATGCTTGCATTTTTTCTATTGTCATTTCTTTTTCTTTTCCTTTTTGTAACAAATTATTTATGATAACTTATCAAAAATAAAAAAAATCGAGAAGTCATCGAGTTAACACCGCTGAACCACCACCAACCTGGATTTGATTGAATCATTACTTCACATGGTGGATGATAAAGTTATTTTATCACACTTTGGTTGGGGTAATTGATACTAGCGACTTGCTACAAACCTCAAGAACTTTGCCTCAACATTTGTTTAGACACAGGAAGCATTTGCAATCAAGCCCATATGCTATGATGTGTATTTTCTGACATTTTTGTCATTTTAATTGGTGGCAGGAATCATTCTTTTTGTTACAGTACCTGCCCTATACAATAAATATCGAGACCATGTTGATCGGTTTGCTGGTCTGATCCACCGACAATTTTCAAATCACTACAAAATAGTGGACGAGAACGTTATTAGCAGATTCCCTCGGAGTTTCTCCAAGGACAAAGATTCCTGAATTCATTCCACGTACAGTTCACAAGTTGAGTTGGACTGAGGCTGTGTACCTTGTTCTTTTCACTTGAATGTGTGAGTTCTCTTGGTTCTTTGTGTATTTTCCCTTATTTGTTTCTTTCCAAGATGGTCTTGCTTGTACAAAGAAAGTTATTCCAAAAATTGATTAGCCATTGTTCACATTGTAGCCAAAGTTTGGAGATGCTTAGTCTAGCTGTTTAAGTTTGGAGTTATCGCTTGTGAACTTTGTGAAGTATTTTGATGGGGAAGAAATAAATTAAGCTAGCCTAGCAATGTAGAAACCATTTCTTTTTCTTAATCCTCTTGTAGCATATATACTGGTGAAAGGAAATAAATTACAAAACCATGTTTTGTTTTGTTTCTTTATTTTAATTTTTGAGGGGAAACAATGTTTTATCTGTTCGAAACAATGATTTTCATACCCAAAATTAAAGATGATATCTTTTTGTTCCATGCAAGTGTAGCCAATGCATCCATCTAAGCCTCCTATAGCCTGCAAGAATGCTGAATGGTTATGCCTATGGTACATGCACCTTTTACCATATAGCTATACCTCACTCGTCCCCATCTGAGTGAAGGGTAAGTTAGTATGTAAATTAAGAGGGGTCAGATATGGATTTTTGTTTACCAAATATAGTTTTGTTAGAAAGTGATGTTGATTATGACTTGATATGACGGTGAGATCTGTATATGGTCAAATCGAAGTAAGTTATCTTAGTTACTAGCCAAGATGATATTTTAGTAAGGGAGTTAATTACACTTGACATTACTTCTCTCAAAAGTTCATTTTGATCCTTTTACTTTGAATTGCGATAGTCAATTTCAAAAATGTCAGCCTTTTAATGAGGGTGATAAAAATTAAAAGTAGAGTAATTAAATTGAAATTTTGATGAAAATGTAAGAGTGGTAATGATGTACAAAAAAATGTTCAGTATGGTTCACATATCAATTTTTGTCAGCTTCATTAATAGATGGTTAACGGAAGAACAACATTATAACTTTATTTAAATGTAAGTAATTGACTATTGCAATTAGAAATACAGGGCAAAAGTAAAATTTTGATTAAAGTACATAGGTGTGAAATCTAATTAGGTTTTATTATACTTTCTATTCTTAAAGTATCGTCAAATTATCTATTTAGGATCCATTTGAAAATTGACTATTTTTGTTAGGTTTTTACAATAAGACGTGAAAAAAATAGAGAGAATAACATGACAACTTGTAGTGATTTTTTTATTTTTTGGTTAAAAACTCAACTACCCAAACGGAGCCTTAGTCCCTCAACTATCGATTGAGTCTACTAAGTTTCTAAAGTATATAAATCAAAGTCTATTTAGTCCATAAACTTTGAATTTATTAAGTTCCTAAAATATTTAATTTAAACTTATTTCGCCCTTGAAAGAATTACAAAAATAAAATTTAAGTCCATAAGTATTATAAATTAGTAAAAAAATCCTACCTAGTTAAATTTTATTTTTAAAAACCTTAAAATTTTATTGTCTTCTACAGTGGCTGCTTGCTTTTAACTAGTATTATACGTCGGATTTTGTATACAATTTCTAATTGATTATCTTTAAATTTTTGTTGAATTTTTTTCAAAACTTAATTAATGCATTATTTTATTTTATTATTATTTGTTGCGAAATATTATTATTTAAATTATCTGATTATACTTATTTAATATATCTAATATTTGTATAATTTTATTAGTACGGTTGAGAAATCAAACTTTGACACTAATTTAAATAGAAATTTAAAAAAAAAAAAACAGACTAAAATATTAACTATTTAGGGTCTTTTACTAATTTATGATACTTATAGGTTTATTTTTTTTTTATTTTTTTTTGTAATTTTTTTAGAGACTAAATAAGTTTGAATTAAATACTTTAGAGATTTAATAAATTCAATTGATAGTTTAAGAACTAAATAGATTTTGATTTATATATTTTAGAAGACTTAGTAGAATCAATCAATAGTTTAGGGATTAAGTAGATAATTTGACGATAGTTCAGAAGTAAAAAATTTAATAAACCCATCTAATTAATCCTTAGTAGTAAGGCCTCAAAGTAAGATGATTCTATTTAAACTCAAAAAATAACTTAGTATGCCTAATTAAAATTTAAAAATTTTAGTTCCTATTATACTGTAATGTAAATTTACTAATAAAGATAACACATATTAAACCTTAAAATATTTTTTTTTCCCCCTCATAATATACCCTTATCACTTATATGTATTGTTTATATTCAAGTCTATTTATTTTCTTTCCTAAGTTTCAATTATTTTCTTTTATTCTTCTTCTTCCTTACTCAAAAAATCTAATTTATTCCACCAAAACTCAACTTCCATTTGGGAAGTGGGTTGGCTTTTTGACTTTTTTGGTTATTTTAACCTAGGCTAAAAAACTTAGTTTGGGAAGGATTTTTTGGCTTTTTTGATTTTTTTTGTGAGAGAAGAGTATAATGATTATGGGTTGGATGTGATGTTTTGTTTGTTGTGGCTAAAATAGTCTATTTTGTTTTTTGTGGCTAAAATAAGCTCTGTTTGGTAGAGCTGTGGGAAAGTGCTTATAGCTTATGCCTAAACAGCTTATAACTTATAACTTTCAGTTTAAGCTGATTTCTAGCTTATTCTTAAAGCATCTTCTGCCCCACTCAAAGAATAAGCTGATTTCTGACTTCCACAAAGCTATAAGCTATAAGCTAAACTAAACACATCAAAATAGCTTAAATTAAGCTGAAAGCTGAAATAAGCTGTAAATAATTTCTGCCAAACAGGCACATAGTCTCAAACCTCCTTGCCTTAACATCATTATTTCTTATTGGGTAGTTCGAACAAAATCAAATAATGGGTGAGAATAATAATCAAAACTATTTTTTAAAACAATCCATCAAAGAGGAGGCAAGTATTTACATAAATATCAAAGTACAATTCTTAATTTCTATGTTTTTTTATTTTTATTTTTATTAACGAATATTCAACCTAATTTACGTCGATACCATTTGAATTTAAAAGTCCAAACAAAACAATCTTGGTCAACACTGAAAGACCGACCAAGTTGACTTGGATCCAATCTCCGTTTCATCATTTTCCTTCTTCAACTGGTACTCTACGTGCTTCTTGTTCAGTAATTGAACTTGAAAAGACTGCGAATTGGATAATGGTGCTAAGACATGTCTGCGTGGAACATGTGGTGGCTGAGACTGTCTGAGAAGAGAAGAGAAGAGTGAAGGGAGAGTTTTTCTAAATTGGTTTTATATCAAGGTTGTTATTTAAGTGTACCATAAAATTGAAATATTATATTATTTAAAAATAATTTATGAAAAATATATTGTATTGAGAATAAATTATATATTTAAATAATTTAATAGTGAATAGTGAGAAGTTAGGTGTACAAACTGATTTAAAGGGTATTTATACACAAGTTATGAACTTATACTCCATTAAGTCTTAATTAAAAAATTTTAGACCTTTAAGTCTCATTAAATTTTTAAAAGTCAGAATTGTCCTTTGAAACAATGATGATTCATCATTTATGATTATCTATAAAAGAACTTGATAATTTGACAATTATTTTGATTTTCAAAACTTTAAAATATCAATTTTCATATTAAAAAAACAAAAAAAAAAGATTATGTGCAAAAAAAAAAAAAATACTAATGCGCGTGTTTGGTTTGAGTTTTTTAGATTAAATTTTTTAAAAGTTGAGTTTTTTATTTTTCGTGTTTTTTTATTTTTAGTGAATATTTTTAAAATTTTAAGCATGTATTTTACTTTTTTAAATGTACCTTAAATATATCTAAAAAGTAAAAAAATATTTTAAAAAATATTTTAAAAAATTAATAAATATATAAAAATATGAAAAATATACTGAATTCTCGTAAATTTTTTTTTTTTTGTTGTATTTTTGGTATTTAGTGAATTTTTAAAAGATTTTTTTCACAAAAATTATACTTTTTATGTGTATTTAAGTGAGGTGTGTCTAAAAATTAAAAATTGCTTAAAATATTTTTAAAAATTCAATAAAAACAAGAAAATAAGGAAAATAGAATTTTCTGAAAAGTATTTTTGAAAAACCAAAAACAAGCAAAGTGAATATTCTAGATTTTATGTGTATTTTTGTGTCTATAAAGAAGCATGATGATGGAAGATTGATGTGCACAACTAAAAAAAAAACTTTAAAATTGAAAAAACTAATAATATTTTTAGTTTTAAAACTAAAAAAAAACTGTTAATATTCTCAATTTTATTGAATAGTTGAATCCAACCACTAAGTAGAAGAGCAAAAACAGTTAATCTCATGCTTTGTTTTTTTTATCAATTAGTAGAACAATTATTTTGAACATTACTATGTAAAATTGATAATATTTTTAGTTTTAAAAATTAAAATAAAAAATTGATAATATTTTCCATTTTACTAAATACAACTTATTGGTTCAAAAAAATTTAAATAGGACTTAAATTATCATAACATTTATAAATAAGCCTTTTTGGTAATTAACTATTAATTGGTTTTTAAGTGCAATCCCCTCTTAGTTGTCTCAAAATGGTAGGTGCATACCTTCTTCAACAGTAACAATTGTATCCCCGAGTCTCTCAAAAGAATAATATTAGGAATCATAAAAAAAATATCATGAAATATTTCATGAAAAATTTTCATCATTTGAGTAGTTTGTGGTATTTTTTTGTATGTGTAATTTAACGGTGGAGAATCTTTCATAATCATTTTGATGATGTTTTTTTCATAATACCTAGCAATACAATTACCAATGCCCATTCAATTTTCCCATGAGTCCAAATTTTTTGAGAAATGCCTACAAATTTTCTTCTAATTACCATCCAAGCCAAACAAAAAGCAAAAGACTAAAATAAGAAGTTGTTTGGGGTGTCCTAAATAAGTACACTTTTTGTCTTTTTGGACTAAAAAATTGAGGAAGAAAATATAGATATTTGGATTAATTTTTTGACTTTTTATGAAAAAATGTGTAATAAAAAATTGTAAAAATTGATTTGTAAGAGAAAATTAGGATTGGGAGTTGTGCAGCCGTAATTGTTGACTTTTGGTGAATAATATTAACTTTTTAACTTTTTGAGTAACTTTTTGACTTTTTGACTTTTCCTAGACATGCCAAACTCGGCCTAATAATAATAAAAATAACTTCTCCCATTTCAATTTATCTCTTCTTTTTCGTAAAAAAATTAAGTTCCAAACATGACATATAGGAATGCACAAGAAATAATAATCGTGTACTGCATCAGATATTACTAAAAGACAATCATGTGTAAGGAAAAGTACAAAATTACCAGCAATCAATCTGTTCTCTAGAAAACCAAAGGTAGCAAAATTTAATTATATATCCGAAATAACCCATTTTCCATCCGCAACTTGCTGATCTTTTTTATACATATGACAGTTCCGCAAATGTCATTATCAACTTGGAATATAAATATCCCCATTTAATCCTTCGAATTCTAGTAAATAATATGATCTGCAGATTGTCTGGCAACCGCAATCACTGATCGTGCAGCAACTCAATTGCCTTGTTCAACCAAACATTGTATATATCATCAATGTACAGAACAAAGTGCACCTGGAAAAATCGTCATTTTTTTCACATGAATTTTACGTTACTAGTTTCTCAACCTTTGAATGATCTAAGACTAAAGCGCAAAAATGAAAAAGTAAAATCTCAAATTAAGTGTGCATGCATTCAAACCCGCTTCTTAACATAATTTCCATTTTCGAAGTGAATTTTATTTTCGTGGGGTGGAGGGAGGTTGGCAGAAGTACTCCATGATCCGAACTATGTCAGTTACAGGGAAGTGGTCTAGACAAGGTCAGGTTGGAAACAAGCAGTTCAAAAACAATTAGCAGGGACTGAAAATTTTGTTATTCTGCCTAACCTTGAATGTCCATGACAAATTCAGACAACGTTTCCAAACAAAACCAAGAGGAAAGCTACCCACCTATCGCAAAGACTGACACAAGGAAATACCTTAACGCCTATGGCTATTATATTGGATGCCCCAGAAACAACACTGCCATAAACGCTGTGTTTTAACTTTTCTTTCCACATAAAACAACTTGATTCTGAATGATGATCCTGTACTAGTTTTGGTTTGACCGCTCGAGCAGTCAATTGTGAGCTTGAGCGGTGAAGTTGATCATTTAGTATCTCTGCCTACAAACTGAACTTTTGGGAAATATGTTTCACCGCTCAAGTGGTGGAAGTTGCGCTCAAGTGGTGGAAGTTGCACTCAAGTAGTTGGCCTATGTGTTTTGCACCGCCTTTACTCACACTGCTCGAGCAATGAAATGTGCGCTCAAGCGGTTTTCGCAGCTCTATTTTCTATAAAGTGTGCCGTTTACTGTTTTTAGGATTTAACCCGTCTAGATTCTCAAAGAGGAGAAAAATACAAAGTGTTCTACATTGGAGGATGTTTTTATATGAGTTTCCTTAATGTATAGAGGTGATCGATTGATCAATGAACTACAGAGTGTCAAACATAAGGATTGAGTTTGTTCTTTTATTCACATAAAGAGAGGTGTTCTTCAGTGGATTCTGGGGAACTTGGGCCTAAAGCTTTGACGGATTCCGGAATGACTTATCGTTGTGGATTCGATATCGGCATTGTGGATTCAACGTTAGGAAAAGCAATTCCGTGGTGAAGACGGTATTGGAAGAGGCACATCGGGTTTGAATCAATTTGGACGTAGATTCGTTATGTAATTGAGGGTACTCATGTGTAATTCCTTTTTATCTTCTTAGTGGATTGTTTTGTGACTTTGGCCCATGATTTTTTTTATCACAATTGGAGTCTCCAATTGTGATTTTTTCCATGTTAAATCATTGTGCCGATTTGTGGTTGATTATTTGATTGGAATTCATATTGACGGTTTAAAATTGATACATAATCATAAATCAATATATCAAGAGTTGTTAAGATTTTTCATAAAGCAATTCAGGGACAAGTTAATACCTCCTTGAAGTCATTTGCCAATTCTCTAACTGTAGATATAGCTATAGTGGCAGCCTCATCCGAAGGATACCTGAAAAAACATATGAAAATGAAATAAAATTAGTGGTCATGCTGCTATCGATAAACACCACGATGAAAAGATTCAAGACAATTGCTTGAGTCAATACGGGGTAAACTAAAGATGGTTTTATCCATCCATTTATTTATTCTATTATTCAAAGAACCTTAATAGACAACAATTTGCAGATGTGCCCACATAACCTAGGTTGATTAATAATGCATTCAACATCTCAAGTCATTTTCATACATGGCGAGAAGGTCTACAAGTCAACCCATCTAGTGAAGACAGTGATGTCTCAATCTAATATGCAGGAGTTTTGGGAAAGGTGACTAAAAAATTCACAATATTATTTTATTTGATTAGACATATAGAATAAACTTTAACAACTGACAGTTCTTTTAACCAACTTACCCATGATTACCACATGATATGGCAGGATATGCAATATATCGAATGTTGTTCTGTTTGGCAACACGTAAACTGCTTCTGTAACAAATTTGGGTGAAAAGAAATAGTAATAAAATGACCAAAAAAAACCAAATAACCAAATCAAACTAAGCCTTGTGTCCCAATCAGGAAGCAAAACTGAATAAAAATAAATAAATAAATAAATATATATATATAAATAAATTCTGGGTAGGAAACTTATTACCTGTATGCACTTCTTAAAGAGGCTTCAGGGTTAGGATCCACATCGTATATGGGCCCAACAGTGTGAATAACATGAGAAGCGGGCAATCTAAAACCTCTGCATATACACAACATCCTCGTATATTCAAAATGAGCTACATAAATGTAAAGTTGGACAATACCACTATTATAGAAGCTGAAGTAGGAAAGCCTACGGTGTAATCCTCGCTTCTCCAGTGGGACAGCGAATTCCAGGTTGGACTTCTCGTACATCATAGCATGCTGTTCGGAGTTCCTTACCAGCAGCTCGGTGTATGGCTAAGAAAATACACACAGACTAATTGACAGAGTTCATAACAGAACATGTTCAACAGAAAATGGTGAGAAATTACCTCCATCAGTACCAGCACCTCCAAGCATCCGCTCATTTGCTGGATTGACCTATGAGAACAATGATCCAAATTATTAAAAAAAAATCACTAAAGGCCCATCATAGTGTTTGGATTTTCAGATTTAGCTGGCATGCCAAATCCAACAATGATCCATCATTTTGAATTCTATAGTACTAAAATTGAATTTCAGTAGAACCCCTGGACAAAGTTTTAACCCTTAAATTAGCTACGTAATGGCTGAAAGGTGTTATTTAAAATCAATGGAAGCCAAAATTTAGGAGCTCAAATCATAAAATCTAAATCCAAGTTTCATAATGCAACATAGTTTCACATTCTCGTACTGTGAAATTAACTAACCAACCAACCAACCAAACCAAGCCTTAAGTCCCATCAAATGGGATCGGCTACGTGAATCCTTCTTCTCCACTCGACTCTATCCAAAGCCATTTTGTTAGTCAAATTAAGAAGATTTATATATCTATTTACTATACTAGTCTACGTCAATTTAGGTCTACCCTTTCCCTTAATACTACCATCTACCATCACTGTATCGCATCTCTTCACTACTGCCTCTATTAGTCTCCGTTGTATATGACCAAATCATCTCAATCTATTCTCTCTCAACTTATCTCCTATTAGTACTACTCCAACCCATTCTTGAATATATTCATTCCTAACTCTATCTTTTCTAGTCTTGCCACATATCCACCTCAGCATCCTCATCTCAGCAGTACTCATCTTCTCTACATGTTGTTTCTTAGTTGCCCAATATTTCGTTCCATACAAAATCACTAGTTTAATAGCCGTTCTATAGACCTTCCCTTTTAGTCTAATGAATACTCGTTTATCGCACAGTACTCCAGACGCACTCCTTCACTTAAGCTATCTTGCCTTAATTCTATAGACTACATCCACTCCAATCTCCCCAGTCGTCATGATAGTCGATCCTAAATAACGAAAATGTTCATTCTTAGGTAGTTCTTGGTTCTCAATCTTCACTTCTCCTTTACTTCCATTGTGACTGTTACTAAAATTACACTCCATATACTCTGTCTTAGTTTTACTTATCCTAAATCCTTTAGATTCAAGTGCTTTTCTTCAAATCTCCAACTTAGTGTTAACTCCTTTTCTGGTCTCATCCACTAACACGATATCATCTGCAAAAAGCATACACCATGACACATCATCTTGAATATTGCACGTCAACTCATCTACAACTACAACAAAAAGATAAGGATTTAAGGTTGATCCTTGGTGTAATCCTACAGAAATTGGACATTCACTCGTCTCTCCAGCAAGCGATCTACTAGTGGTCACCACACTTTCATACATATCCCTAATCACATCAATGTAACCTTTTGTCACTCCCTTCTTCTCTAACACCCACCAGATTATATCCTAAGGCACTCTATCATATGCTTTCTCAGGATCAATAAAAATCATATGAATGTCTCTTTTCTTTTCTCTATACTTTTCTATTACTCTCCTCAAAAGATAGATCGCTTTCATTGTTGACCTACCAAGCATAAACCCAAACTGATTCCCTGGCACCTCTATTATATCTCGCAATCGACATTCCATCACTCTCTCCCACACTTTCATTGTGTGATACATTAACTTGATTCATCTATAGTTGTTACAATTCTGAATATCTCCTTTATTCTTATATATTGGCACTAAAATACTCTACCTCCACTCCTCTGGCATTTTTCTAGTCAACAAAATTTTGCTAAATAACCTAATCAACCAAACAACCCCCTTTTTACTCAAACATTTCCACACTTCAATAGGTATATCATCGGGTCCTAAAGCCTTATTCAATTTCATCTTCTTAAGTGCAAACTCTACTTCAAAATTTCTAATCCTATGATAGAACCTATAGTCCTGATTTTCCTTATTACTACATACTTCCTCTCCTTTTGACCTACTTCCACGTTCCTCATTTAACAACTTCTCAAAATACTTCTTCCACCTTTCCTTAATCTCTTCATCATTCGCTAACACCTTAGAGTCCTCACCCTTGATGCACTTAATCTGATTAAAATCTCTTGTTTTCCTCTCTTTTATCTTAGCCAGTTTGTATATCATCTTCTCTCCCTCCTTACTATCTAGTCTAGTGTATATGTCATCATAAGATTTCAACTTAGTCTCCCTCATTATTTTTTTGACCTCCTTATTAGCCAATCTGTAGCGCTTAAGGTTTTCTTCAGTTCTATCATTCGGCCACTTTTCAAAGCTCTCTTTTTTCATCTTTATTACTGCTTGGATCTCCTCCCTCCACCACCAAGTTTCCTTAAAGTTGGGTCCCTTTCCGTTCGACTCTCTAAGAACGTCCCTTGAGATTCTCCTCATACAATTGGTCATCGAATTCCACATAGTATTAGTATCATTTTCCAAGTCCCAAGTAACTTATTTATCCATTTTATTCTTAAATGTATCTAGTTTATCCCCTTTTAGGTCCCACCATCTAGTTCTGCGACGCCCACTATCTTTCTGAGTTTGGTATTGCCCTTTACAACATAAATCTAGTACCAAAATCCTATGTTGAGACATCAAGCTCTCTCCAGGAATCACCTTACAATCGCTGCATTTTAGACGGTCCTCTTTTCTTACTAGAAAGTAATCTATTTGGCTCTTGATTGACCCACTCTTGAAGGTTATCAAATGCTCATCTCTCTTCTTATATATAGTGTTGGTCACCACTAGGTCAGAAGCTAACGCAAAATCTAAAATACTCTCTCTAGCCTCATTTTTATTACCAAAACCATACCCACCATGCACCCTCTCGTATCCTAGTTTATCTACTCCTACATGGCCATTGAAATCACCACCTATAATTAGGTTCTCTCCTACAGGTATCTCCTGTAATACCTCATCCATTTGGTCCTAAAAAACTCTTTTAGTCTGATCATCTAATCCTACTTGGGAGGCATATGCACTACTAACGTTCACTATATTCTCTCTAATAACTAGTTTAACTAACATAATCCTATTACCTTTCCTAATGACTGCAACCTACGTTACACAGTCTCGGGTGCGAGTATCGGATATGGAAAGGATACGTAGATATGGATCCAAATTTGGATACGGATATGGGGGGTACGTCAAATAATTATTTCTTAAATATATATTTTATATAAACATGAGTTAAAAAGTTGACCCAATAATTTTTTTATATATAATTTATGGACCAAACCTATAAATTAGCTACATAACAGCCCATGGTATTAAAATATTTGTTGGCCAAAATTTTAATAGACCCAAATTTTAGTAGGCCCAAAATTTTATTTTATTTATCTGGTTCAGCCCAATTTTTTTTTTTATTATAAATATTTTTATAAAAAGAATAAAATAGAGGGATGAAATATAATAAATAAAGAATAAGAGAGAGAGAGAGAGAGAGAGAGAGAGAGAGAGAGAGAAAGGGGGGTAGATCAAAAAGCAGATCAATGTCAATGGAATGGAAGAGAAAGAAAGCGAGCGAGAGAGAGAGAGGGGGGCTTACAGTCGTCCTTGTCGAAGACGAAGTCGAAGTCAAAGGGCGCTAGACGAAGTTGAAGTCCACGAAGATAAAGTCGAAGGACGCGACCAGAGGGATTGAAGCCTCTGACAGAGGGATCGATGTCTTGCCCTTTCAAAGTCGGCGACCAGGTTCTCTCCTTGTTCTCTTCTCTTTCGTTTCTTCTCCCGTATCCATTTGTAAAGAGCCGTATCCCGGCCGTATCCCGCAACCGTACCCGTATCGTATCGTATCGACATGGGTACCTCCCAAAAAACGAAGAGTCCGTGTAACGTAAACCGCAACTACATTTTCTACAAAACTCTTGGCAACTATTATTCCTACCACATTCCTGTGTCTATCCTTACCACTATAATATAGCTTAAAACTGATATCCTCTATTTCCCGAGTTGCCATTTTCAATTGAATTCCAAATGAGACATGATGGGGCAATTAATTTTCCAAGGAACATCCAAACACGCCCTTACACCTTAATTGCTTGAGCCACCATAATCAAGGCAGGTTTGGCATTTCTAATTTGAAATTAATTAATTATCTAACACAATTTTGTAACAACGCGCTTCTTCACAATTAGCTGACCACATTATTCATTTCATCAATGATCCACAGTAAAATTTGCTCTTCAACTAAGCATAAAGATGCAAAATCTGAACATTACACCCAGAGTAACGGCACTATGGTTTGAGCATTCATCACAAGGCCTACAAGAACTCCACGTAAGCTCCATAAATGTTAAAATCATAATGACATTACACCAAGTCTTGCAATCACAGTCAATACCTTCAATCACATAAATAAGCTAATAAACTCAAGCAATTAGCTTCAAAGTTCTAACAATGCTCAGTTAAAAAGTCACCTTGTCCTAGTCCAAGTCTTAGGGCATGTTTGATTGGGCAGATCATAACATAGGATTGAGATTATTAGTCTATGGGACTCACGTTCTGTCATTTGGTTGCAATTTTTGTTATTCGGATTAGATTCCAATGGAAATTCTATTCTATCCAAATCCAACAAAATTGACGAATTTTTTAATCATACAACTAATAATGCAAAACAAACATATAATTCGGATTATATATCACAAAACAAATGTGAACAAGAGATCATTATTTATCTCTCTAATCCAGTTGGATAACCAATCCCGTTAATCCCTTCACTATTAATCTTGCTAATCAAACAAGCCTCAGTCTATCATACAAACAATTCCAAATCATATAAATGGAATTCCTATCACACAAAATGAGCATAATCATTAAGTAGAATACCTCAAACTATTTAATTTGAGAGAAGGCTTATCAAGATGGATTTGAAATAAAAGATCATAATAAAATACAAACATCTTAAATCTACTTATAAACTCAAATCACTTCAATTGAAATAAAATCCTGAAATTCACAGTCAAAATGAGAGAAAAGAAAAGACAAGTTACAATGGCGTCGGAAGAGCCATCGACGGACCACCGAGTGATGTCGCCCTTCTGGATTTTGAGAGCGCAAGAGCGGGACAGCGGGAAGTGGACGACTCGGTGGCCGTTGGACATGGTGGAAACCCTAGCAGAATTTGATGCTCCACCATTAGCTAAGCCAGACCTCTGCGAATCCATTTTCAAATTGTTCGCAGACGACGGTGCCGCTGGAGATTTCTATGGCCGCTAAACTATTTCGATCAGGAAATCGAAGCCTAATTAATAACTAGTACTAGTCCAGAGCGCATATCAAGAAGGATCATCACGTTTTGTTTTGAAAAATGTTACTGTAATGGTGCTTATGTGTTGTGATGTTCTTGTATTTTTGTTTTTGTTTTGTTTTGTGTTTTTTTTTATTTTCCTTCTTTATCAGCTTATATTTATTTTTAGAATTCTGTATTATTATTTTTTTATTTTTGCGTGTCAAAGTGTCAGTACACCAAAATTGAATTTGACTATGTGGTGGCGATGCAGGAAATCTCTTTCTGAGGACGAAGAGACGCTGCTGTTGCTGCTGCGACTAATGTTGTGTTTGATTGGAAACTTAGCAAATGATTTGGGAAAAAAAAAAACAAAGTGAAATTAAGTGAAATATAAATATATTTTATTCACATTTTATATTTTTTTTTTTTTATGTTTCTTTCTAAATCGTTTCTCAAATCTCTTAACCAATCATAATTTGGGGCTGTTTGGTAAAAAAAAATTTCAACTTAAATCAACTTTTGGCTTAAATTAAGTTATATTAGTGTGTTTGGTACAACTTATAAGCCCTATTTGGTAGGGCTTATTTCCAACTTATTTCAGTTTTTAACTTTAATTTAAGCTATTTTGATGTGTTTGGTTCAGCTTAACAATACAGCTTATAACTTTTTGTAAGTCAAAAATCAACTTATTATTTGAGTGGGGGAGGAGAAACTTAATTTATAAGTAAAAAATCAGCTTATGTTCATAGCTATAAGATATAAGCTATTAGGTTATAAGTTATAATTACTTTCCCACAGCTCTACCAAACGGGACGTACAAATTATGACTTAATTTAAGCCATTTTCGGCTTAAATGTAAAAGTTGCTCCAAGGGTACTTAATTTTACAGCTTAAGCGTGCAGCTGTTTTTGGAGGGGCAAAATGACTTAAATGTCCCTCCAAAACTTAAGGAATAACAAAAATGCCACCATATAAATATACTTCTTCGTCTCATACCTAACTCTTCTCTTCTCCTCTCCTCTCAAACGGCGCTCTCCTCTTCTCCTCTCCTCTCCTCTCATTGCCGAACGACGAAATTGCTCTACACATCGAAGATCGCCGGCGATTGTCCCTGTTTTCCGTTGATCTCCACCAAAATGTAAGATTTGAAACCCTAAACCCTATGTTTTGTTATATATAGATATACATATATTAGATATACACATCGATTTAGGATTTTTTTGGTTTTTCGTTGCTCTGTGTTTAAATCCATTAAGATTTGTGTTTGTTTTTGGTTTCTGGTTGCTCTCTCTCTCTCTCTCATCGATTTTGGTTTCTGGTTCATGTAGGCTTAGGATTTATGGGTTGATGAAGAGAAGTGGATGGGGGGCCTTAACAGATTTAAAACGAATTTTTTTTTTTAATACTGTTTTTAGGTTCATGTTTTTAAAACTGTTTTTGGTCCTTTTTTGTTGCTTCATTGGCTAGTTTTGATTGTAATATCATACATTAATCAAAGAAAAATGAAAAAAAAAAAAAAAAAAAAAACTTACCACTCATCCAACTCCAGTTTTCATTACTTTATTCTGATTTCTAATCTTAAATTAAGAAATAACTTAACAGAGTTGTCCACGTATTTATCAAGTCATTGATCTAGAGATCACAATCTTTTCTGTCTGGAAAATAAAATTATTGATCACAATCAGAACACAGTGAATTCACATCTAGCGTAACAAAACACATATCACATGTTCCAATTTTATAGCATTGTTCTGTATCCCCACTTGGGTTTTTCAACATTTCATTAAAAGTTAATTGGGTAATAATTAACATTAAACATTCAATTTAGAATTTATTTATAGTGGTTGTGATGTTGCTGCTGGAATGAAAGATATCAAGGAGAAAAAAAAAAATTGGTTCAGACTCATTTTATTTTGCATCAAATGAGCATCATGAGCCATTTTATATTATTGATCTAGTCTTGAGAATTAAGATAGTGTCCGTTTGCAGTTTTTAAAACACTAAGATTCCTTTTTAAAAAGTAAACATGATTTCTCAGAGTTTTTACAACTTCCAACAACAACACATTATGAGATTATTCATGTTTTAATTGGATGGTTCATGGTTGCACACTGATCCAGTCTTATTTTAGACTTCTGCCTACTAAATATTCGATGGTTTTTATATACTGCCTAAACCCAATGGTTGTAGAAAATTGAAGCACGCAAGGAAATGAAATCTTAAATTTGTGATAAATCTATACATTATGTGATGTCATTTATTTTTAAGACCAAAATATTTTAAGATAGGTTGAATAGTTCCTTTTTGGTTGAATAGTTGAACTTCAGGAAGGTGAATCCCAACCATAAGCGAACTTTATACTTTATTTTTCCTTTGAGATGTAAAGAGTACAAACATTTTTGTGTTTATAATGGGGTGGTGTTGTGTTTTGTTAGCTCTGTACATTGCTGGCATCCCCTTGATGCGTTCTGATCTGACATATACTTACTAATCAAAAACCAAAAAACAAAGATAGCCAGAGTAAGATATGAGAACTGCAGAGAAATATAAGCAACCACATGGTCACTGATTCTGTGAATGTTTGTTGGAACTATAATCATTGTTCGACTCACTAATTTCTGGCTGATTATGTTTCTTTTCTTTTTTGAAGATTCAGTTTTACCTGTCCTAATGGATTTCATGTTTTTAAAATTGTTTTTTGGTCCTTTTTTATTGCTTCATTGGTTTTTCATTGTTGGACATTAAAATTTAGTAGTTGTAATAGAATATATATTTGTGAAGCTTATACTCTTTTCGTTTAATAAGTTGATTCATCAGTTTGAAATTTGAGTTTAAGCATGAGAAACTGTTGAAACATGGAGAAACTGTTTGTGCCCATTTATTTGTTATCGTTTGCAAAAGGCAGATTGAAACATGGAGAAACTGTTGAATGGACATACAAGGATTTACTTAGGGGCTTGGAAGAGTTTGTGCCAAACATCCTTTATCTTTCGCATTTTTACCCTGTCAAAAAAATAGAACGGAAGTTCAAAATATAAGCTTGAAAGGCACTGGATTATCCCAAACTTCTTAGTGTTTAAGTGTGAATGCCTTTATTAATTTTACCTTTCTCATTAAGAAATGTCTTTATCTTTTCATAAATGTATGAAAATCTTGTCTGGATTATCTCAAACTTGTTTGGTTTCTTAGAATTGGAAACATTTTGGCTGTTTTGATGGAAACAAATGGAAGTTTTTTTCCATGACATTTAGACTACCCGATGTCGATCCTCATTCGTGGGGGGTGCTGGAAGGGGTACTACTTGATAGATCTAACCTAAATCACAATTTGCTAAACTATGGCTTTCAGCAGAAACAGCAACCCAAGTTTAGTTTCTTTTTTTTTTGGGTCCGATTACATAGTAGAATAATCAGGTATTGGAATTACAGAGAGTAATAGGCTAAATTGTATTATCTAAATAGCAATTTTTAAATTCATTCAATTGAATCGACTGAGAATGATTTAACTATAAATTGAGATCACAAAAAACCTAAATTAATTTTGCTATTTGGAGAAAGTGTTATGATTTTGAATCTGCCACTTACTATGTAATTGAGACTTGTACTAACTTTTAAAAATTATTAGTTTAGATAATGAAATTTACCAAATTAGGTACTAATTAATCAACTTTCATTAATGAAATAACTTTTTCAAAATTTAAAGAGAAGAAAATGACAAACTTACAAATTTTCTGTTCATAAGGGCAAAAATGACAATTGCATAGCAAAAAGCCATTTTATAGCTTATTTACTAAACACTACTCTGTTACTTAAATTTATAATCCCACAGCTACACCAAACAGGTTACCAGCTTATACTCACAGCTATAAGTTATAATCTATAATTACTTTCCCACAGCTCTACCAAACGGGGCCTTTATTGGACACAGGTCATGTTTCATGCTAATAATAATTTATTATATTTTTTAATTATCTATTCCTTTTGTTTTAAAATATTAGTTTTTTATTTTATTTTTTATTATCTTAAAATATTAATTTTTTTTCAAAAATGAATCAAAGGGAAATTTTAAAAAATTAATATTTTTAAAATGTAATAATTGTACTATAAAAAAAAAGTTAAATTCCTTAGAAAGGACTATTATTTTGGGACATAGGGAATAACATAAATTTTTAAGTCTCATCTTTTCTACCAATTATAATAAGATAAATTACAAACATATCCACTGAGATTTACTTAAAATACAGATTGTTCCTGTAGTTTGAAAAATTACAAATACCCCTTGTTAAATTTTTTTATTTAACAGAATTAACTAAAAAAAAGAAATTCATAATTGCTCTCCCATACAATAATAATATTATCTAAATTATTAATTGAAACATATTTATAATATCATTAAAAACTATTAATTGACTTGATGATTTATTAATAAAATGGACAATTTGTTATGAAATTAAAAATTTCAAAAGTGAAATATAATTTTTAAAAATACAAGAAACAATTTATATTTTAATCAAACCATCCATTATAATATCGTTGGAGTATCATTTGACAGTGCACCAACCAATAACTTCTCGTGACTAAGGCCTGTTTTTGGGAACTTATAATAATAGTTGAAAAATCAATAAATCGTTAAAAAAATCAAAGAATTACACAACAAGAAAAATCAAATATTTTATTTTATTTTTATTTTTATTTTTTTATAATATTTTTTTCATAAAAAATTAAAAAATCATTCCAAATATATTAATTTTTTTCACCTCATATTTTAGTCAAAAAATAAAAAAAATATTAAAATAGTCTATTCTCAAATCAATCCTAAGTCATAGCAGGTCTGTGGTGTCTTGGTGATGGTTTTTTCTGATTTTTTTTTTTTTTTTGATAATTTTAACCGTTCATATTATAAGATTTTTTGAGTATATCATTCATGTAAAAAAAATTAAATTGATTGAACATCTATGGCTTTGTAACAAGAGTACATTTATTTTTTTAAAAAAAATAAACGGTTAATATAATCTTGATGATTTTTTTTGCGAATTTTCAATTAACTTGATTTTTTGCATGCATGATATACTCAATTAACCCTACACTACAAACAATTTAAGTGATTATATAAACTGTTTAATGTACAGAACTTGTTAAGTATATCATTTTTATAAAAAAAAAAAAAAAATCACGTCAATTTGATATATATAGTTACTTGATCAGAATACATTTATGTCAATACTTTATTTTTTAGTAAATTACATTTTGCTTCATTTATGTTTAGTCACTTTCCTACTTTGACTTTTAAAATTTATTTATTTTTCTCATTTTGGCCTTTTATGTTTTAAGTTTTTTTCACTTTATTCCTAAAACTAATTTCTGTTAAAAATTAGATAGAAAATGTCACATTGACAATCACGTGGCATACAAATATTTTAATATATATATGACTCACACATTTCACATAAACTTAAATTATAATATGATAATATATTTTTTATGCTATGTGACAGTTATTGTGGCATTTTTTAATCTAATTTTGAACATAAATTAGTTTTAAAGGTAAACTGAGAAAAACTTGAAACATAAAGAGCCAAAGTAAGAAAACATAAACTTTAAAAGCCAAAGTGAGAAAGCGATCAAACATAAAGGGGACAAAATGTAATTTACTCTTTATTTTTAAAATCATGCTTACTATTGTCATAAATGTGATCTGATCAAGTGGCTATCAATATTCGATTAACGTAATTTTTTTACAAAGATTATGTACTTGACGATCCTTACACATTGAACGGTTTAGATTATCAAAATAAGTCCAGAGCAAGGTCCCATCATGGGCCAATAACACTCTAATCTGATATCAAACTAGAGAGAAGTCTCCCTTAAATTGAATGATGCATTTTCTAAAATTATTCGATAAGATTATTTATATTAAAAAGTAGGATAAATTACATTGTTAATTTTTAAGTTTTGAAGAAAATATAGTAAATTTTACAGTTTTGACAAAATCACATTTTACAGTTTTAACAAAATCACATTTAGGTTTCGTGAATGTTGTACATAGCTCCCTTTTTATTAATAATGTGTTAGTCATATGGATAAAAAGTAATGATTTTACACTGAAGTGTATATATTTTTTTATTTGTCATTGTAATTTTACACTATTTATATTAGTTTCGATCGTTTTAATCCTTCTAAAAAAGAGATCAATGTAACTATACTAAAACTATGGGGTTATTTATATTTTCTCTATACCTCAGAGGAGGTCAATGTAATTTATCCTAAAAATTAAGTTGATTGGACACTAATAATCACTTGATCAAATTTTATTTGTTAAAAAAATATATATATAGATGAAATACTTTTAAAATTATATTATTTGTTAATTATTTTTTAAATAAATATAATTTGATCAAGGGACTTTTGATATCTAATTAATTTAATTTTTCATATGAATAATGTATTTGACAAACTTACAAAATAAATAATTGTCACAACCCAAACCCACTCCTAAAGATTTAGTATCGTAACCGACCAGTAATCCGTGATTACCAAAGGCCTGTTTTAACAATAATAACAATTATACAATAAGAGGGGCCGTCGGAAGCCTGTAAATATGAAAACATAATGTCCAAAAAGCTGTGAAGACTTAAATAAACAAATAACTTATGTACATTTACTGATATTCACATAAGTCCAATATTCACATAAGTCCACGTCCAAACATATATATAAACATGTCATAACTTAGGGAATAAAATCCCAAAAGCAAAACAGTCAAATATAAAAGTCTTAACAAAAGCTCCACGACATGTCTACAACATTAAACCACAATATAGATGGGTGAATTCCGAATCACCCTAAAGCCTTGACTCATGATGGTTTGGAACCTCGCGCTGAGGCACAATAGTTGGTTTGACAAAATAAGGTTTGGGTCGATGCCGCTAATTCTAATCCGGTGCTCGATCACCTACATATATATAATAAACAGTGAGTTAGGACCCAGTGAATAACAAATGTGTAAAGGGTTCATAAATAATATCCTTATAGCAATTCCAAACAGTCGATTTCAGTACTGAATTAGTTCAATAAGCAGTATTCATACATTTCAGTATCATATGAAATCATTACAATCATATGTGGTACATCCCATAGCAGAACAGTATAGTAGGTATTAAAGACCGAACAGTCAGTTGATGGCCATCAATATAGTAACAGTAGTTCCAAAGATTGGAATTAACAGAAATCTCTGTAATAGTAGCAGTAACGGTAGCAGTAGCAGTAATAGTCAGTTACTATGGATGCCACGAGTACAGTTCATAAAATAGGATAAACATTCATTCAGTAAACAATATCATTTCAGAAAGCAGTACAATTAATCATTCAAAAAATAATTATAATTGAACATAACTTTACAACATTATTACTCACAGTGGGCTCCTTGAAACACGTGCTAAAATGCACTGAAGATGCGACATTTGACCTAAACAAACAAATTCAAACACAACAACTCAATACACAGTTCATTTGTGTAGTCAGTTCTATTCAGTTCGTTGTTTACTTACTCGGTTTCTATTCAATGTTCACTTGTTCAGTTTGTGTTTCGTTCTATATTTCATTCGTGTTCATGAGATGCAAGTGCACATGATAAACACTTTAAAACCATGCAAACGGAGGCCCGAAAGATAGAAAAATGGATTGAAAACAAAAACTGAGTCAGCCCTGTTGGCCGCTAGAGCGTGCAGTGTGCATGTTGCAAGGGAGGGTTGGTTGCTCGTGCAATGGCCACAATCGCTCGAGTGTACAATGTGCTTGTTGTATAGGGGAGTTGGCCGCTCGAGCGGTGAGCAGTCTAGGTTGACAATTTGGCCTTCTAATAATTGAAATTCCAGCTTCAAACCATGCATTTTACTTTCAAAACTTCTTGTAACAATAACAACTTGGACTTCCAACCTCAATTTCAAAACATAACTTCAACTTAAAACCAATTGTCCATGCATAAATTCTTACTCTTGAAATCAAGTATAAAATCATCAATATAAGCCTACATGAGTTCCAATTCCACATCTTTGAAGTTTCCTCTTCAATTTTGTAAAACATGCAAGAAATGACATGTGGAAACAACCATAAATTCATGCATGTCCACAATTTAAACTAAGTCTTCCCATTTAGTTGATCAAAGCATCCGAGAAGTTATAAAAACATGATCCATGTGTTTCAACAATTCTAATTCCAAACTTTATGAGGAAAGCTCTTTGAAACTAGTAGAATTTATAAAGATTATGCAAGAAAATATGTGTATGAACCAAGATGTCATGAATTTATGCCATGCATGTTGAATTTAAGGCCAATTTCCTTCAATTCTTTTCTAACTTAGCTTGCATGTTCTAATTTGTCAATTGCCACAATGAAACTCCCAATTAACCATGAATTCATCCTAATTAACCTTATATCTTAGAAGGTGATGAGTGTAGGAGTTTCAATTTCAAGAAATTGAATGAAAGTCTTACCTTAAAGTGATGGAATTGTGAAGAGCTAAATTTAACTTCAATGTTCTTTCTCTCTCTTTTCTTTCCTTCTCTTCCTTCTCTTTGTTGAGTTCTCGAAGTCTCTCCCTTTCTCTCTCTACGCGTATAGTGCATAATAAACCCTACTAATTCTCTTTTTTAGTCAATTGATGAGTAGGATTTTTAATTCTTATATTCTTATTCTTCAAAGTTAACTATTAATTAATGTATATCAAATTCACTCAACTTAAATTAATCCTCATCATTTGTAATTAAATTATACTAATGTGAATTAGGCTCTAATTCCTATCCAACTACTTAATTCTAACTTGTTAAAATTAACGAATCAAAATAGGTTTAATTTTCACTCTAACCTATCTATCCACAATAACACAAGTCAAATAATCACATGGCAAATCAATAACACTTCATAACACACATAATCACATAATTAACAATAAAAATATAATCAATATAATTAATTTGATTAATTAAGGAAGTGGTCGTCACAATAATTTAAATTATTGAGATAAAGCCATAGTCAGTCAGATTGAATCCAACTACAGAATGTATTGCCCCGAAATAATAACTATTATTTATCCCATGACAATTATAAAATAACCATACATTTCCGAACATAATATCCTTCCATTCATATGATTCCATTTTACAAAAATGTAACACATGAAGTAATACATTCATAAGTCCCAACCTTGAATTTACAGCATGTGTCATAAGCAAAAGATATGAAACAAACGTTAAACAGATATATAAATGCCCTAGTGGCTACAACTTTTCAAGACGGTGCTTGGTTACAACAAAAGTGAATTTAAGCTCAATACAAATAAAGCATTAGGCTTGTACAAATTAAATACAACAATGACAAAAAAAGAAGCTCTTGGCTCCAAGTCCTTCCAAGCTACTGCCTTAGCGAAGATGGTTTTCTACATAGGGTGAGCTAAAGCCCAGTGGAGAAACTCTAACACAGTGTATGAAACTTAACAGAGTTATAAGGTGAATGTACATGCAATGTTTGTGTCAAGACATTTTATATCTCTTTCTAAAACCATGCAATGCCAAGTTTATATCACAATTCATGAAATCATTTGCGTTACAATAGAAAATAGGGTAATGGATACAACTCTAAGAATCTCTAGGATGTTCCTGCAAGCAGGTTAGAAGCACTACCAATTGTCATTTTTACCGATATTAACTGGAAGACTCGGCACCTATCCGCACGGGTTTCTGGACTTTCACTAAGGACACATAAGCTAACTTAATACTATAAAAGTAATCCCTACCTCAAAGAAGAAGACACAAGGAAAGATGGGTAGAACTTGACGGTACCGAAAACTTGAATTTCTCCGATTAAAACGAAGCCCTCAACGTGCTCTACCTTTTTATCAAAGGAACTAGGGTGAGGAAATGTACGGATCGAAAGTATTTAGGTCAAATGTTCAAGAACTAGAGAGAGATGGAGGGTGTGTGGACCTAAAGTTTTGAAATGTTTAGAGAGAGAGATATGAAAAAGTGACTTTTCAGAATTGATATGCGCGTAGATCGCTTGAGTGACCAAAACACCGCTCGAGCGACCAGATATAAAAAGTGAGACCGCTCGAGCAAACAAAGTACTGCTCAAGCGCAAGAAGCATCGCTCAAGCCAAGACCATTTGAGTGCAAGAAACACTGCTCGAGCTAAGAATGCCATACTCACAATAGTTTTACAGACCTGCAAAAGTACTGGAAGTTCTCAAAGTTCGCTCACGCGCAAAAAAGTTCGCTTGTGCGAACAAGCCAAAATCTGAGCAGCAACAGTTTTGAAAAACTAATTCCTAACCTATTTTAACACACAACCAAGACATTCAAATAACCAAACTCAACAAGGAATGAGACGAGAGAAGACATGAATAACCATCAAGACAAGAAAACTCGAATCCAAAACAATGAACAGGTTGGGTTTAAACCAGAATCGCTATAGAGAGCATCTAGTGCCAATTTGGCTGTGGTTTGATGCCGTGCAAATTTATTGACACGAGTGTGAATAATAACAACTTATTAGTTGAATTTTTCCACCAAAATATCAAAATGAGCTAATCAAATAGAATCAAATTATTGTTGAAAATAAAAAAACAAAAATTAAAATTATTGTTTGTTTGATCAATAATTTGTTGATCTAAATATGGAATAAACAGAAGCAAAAACTTTTGAATTATGGTATATTTGACCAATAATTTATGAAAAATGTTAAAGATAGCTCTAACGACTGTTGCTAATGTTAAAAAATATGTAAAAGTATTTTGATATATGTAAATGGTGTATTGCATCTATATATTATGTTATTCTTATTGAAGACCCTTAAAATTGTCATTAATTTATTAACATATTTCATGTCAAATTTTTAGATCTACATATTTATATCTACATCTATATATATTCTCAAAAACCTTTGATAACATTTATATTTATAGATTTTTATTTATATTTATAGAATTTTTAAAATTATAAACAAAAATTCATTTGGGTTTGAGAAAATTAGTGAAACATCCCTCTCTAACTTTTGGATAGTAAGAGAGGTCCAATATATTTTTTTATTAGTTAAGGTCCCTCAATAATATTATTAGAGAAATTTCAGTTCATCACAGGGAAATTTCAAAAATTTCTCTGTGAAAATATTGAGGGACTCCAACTACTATGAAAATGTTGCATATCCTATATCTTATAAAATTCAAATATCAGGGACTTTAAACTAAAAACCACTTTTATTTTTGTTTTCAAAAAGATATAAACAGTATACAAAATTTAAAATTTGTAACTACAAAAAAGTTAATTTCAACATCTTATTTTATTTTTATTTTTTCCTCTTTCTCCCACCCTTTTCGACCATCAACCATTGTTCATCACTACCATCGATCACCATTGCCGATGACCTCCTCCGCTAACTACCTCTGGCTACCACCTCTTTCTGTCACTAATCATGTTCTATTGGTGAACTACCTTCAGTCAC
The DNA here is from genome assembly GCA_036172215.1 of Camellia granthamiana. NCBI lineage: Eukaryota > Viridiplantae > Streptophyta > Magnoliopsida > Ericales > Theaceae > Camellia > Camellia granthamiana. The sequence goes on along the minus strand of JAXFYN010000024.1, from coordinate 1,870,291 downwards.
CATTTTCAACCATCGACAATTATCTTTGGCCATTGCCAACCACCTCTCACCAATGGCAACCACCTTTGGTCACTAGCTCTCGTGGCTGACAACCACCTCTGACCAACATCTCCAACTGTCGGCAACAAAATCCCATAATCACTCATTTCACTTGTTTTCAAAACAAAATTTTAAAAAACTTGTATAGTAAACATTTTTTTTTTGTTTTCATTTTTATCCAAAATATAATTGTTGGCGCCATATTTAAACCATTCAATTCAAAAGTGACACGTGGCAAGCAAAGGGTACTCCATGGTGTTTGTTAACATAATGACGAGTCCCCCCTTTGAAGGCGTTTACGTGAGCCGTGAATGCAAGTTCAACTGGTAAAGATGATGAGCAATATATGAGAGGCATGTGAAGAAGAAGTTAACAAGGAGCAGTTGCTAGGAGTTACACACGCATAAAAAAAAGATTATGACCCTAAGAAGTAGCAAGAAGAAAGGAGATTATGGTAAAAGATAGCAGCCTAACTGCTTCGAAGGCATCAGAAGAAGGCTATAAATAGATGAAAGCAAAGACTAAGAAGGGCCCGACCAAATCCAGACTCTACGTCTTTATCAATTTCATTTATGTTTAAATTTTAGCACTTTACTTTTATGCATTGCACTTACATTTCATAAGAGTATATTAACTTTGTAATCCTAGAACTCGATCAATTTAAAGTTTCGAAGTTGCCCTTATTAAAGGTAACATTTTGTAATTGTTTATTCAATTAATCAATTGCACCAGTCTCTCCCCCCATTCTGTTACAAATTTAAGATAAAACATTGGTTCATCTTTTCAACACAATACAGTAAAGTCCTCTTCATTGAGGTTAAGATAACCTTAATGTAATGGCTTGATAAGATTGGCATTTATTATCTGTAAAGACTTTTTAGATCCTTACTAGCACGCTCAAATTATATTTTTAACCTTCGAAGTGTCAAAAATAGCCAACAATAATCATAAACATATTTAATATTTTTTGTAAACTAAAAATAATAAGCTATATATGTTACCAAACAACATCTTAATTATTTATGTTGCATATGTCTACATTCTTTAAACAATTTCTTGCATCATTTATCTCTCTACTCTATCAATATATATATATATATATTTTTTTTTTTTTGTGCTTTCGATCATTTTGTAGAAAATTTTATCATAATTGTTATACATAATTTTACACTAAAATGATAGGACAGTGTGGCTTATGTAATTATAAGTATCTTAATGGACTCTTTGATATAAAGTGGTTAGCTCAATACCCAACCAAATTATTATGTATAAGTTTTAAGAATTGATTTTATGTTATATATCAACACACTTTTTTGTTTTTCAATTTTCAGATTTTGTATGCTTTAATTTAATAGTTATAGATATTGGTTTTTTTTTTTTTTTTTTTTTGTGTTTTGTTTTTTTGTTTTCGTGTTTTTGTTTTTTTTTCCGTCTGGGGTCAAAGGTAAAAAATAAAAAATAATACAATAATAAAATAATAAAATTAAGTAATTTTTTTTAGTAAAGTTGTGATAATTTGTTATTATAAATGAAATTATATATTTTTATGATAATTAAATGCTACAATGTAACTCTGTTCCTCCAACTTCTTATAATAAGTGATGAAACATGTCAAGTCTAAAAGCATCATCAACATCATCTTGTAGCCCATCTACCACTTGCTTAAAATTGTGCGTGGAATCATCTGTGTCAAACCAAGAGGCCTTCCCAATAGAAGATTTAATGAAGGGCAAATTATATTGGTATTTCTTACATTTTGTTTCTTGTGTCATTTTAATTATTACACTTTCAATTGACTAAATTCTAATCCTTAATTTTAAATTTTATGTTAATTTAATACAATTGATACCACCGTTCAGTTTTTTGACAAAAGATAGTCACTAGTTTAGTTAATATTAACTCACTAAGTAAAGTAAGTTCATAATTTTGCTCCTAAAAAAGAATAGATGTCACTTAAATATGTGATAGGGGCCCTTTTTTGAAGTTTGCCTAGGGCACCTTGAAACTCCGGACCAACCCTGATTCCATCTCTATATGAGGCAATTTGCAAGAAAGTAGGCTCTACGGGATAGTTGCACCCCCCACAACCCCCCCCCCCCCCCCCCCCCCCCCCCCCCCCGCCCATTGTCATCAGACTGAGAAGGGTTAGTGGGAAAAAGTTTGTAGCAGTCACAATGAAGGTATCAAGGGCACCATTTTGGGTCTCGTTGCATTTGATCTCAAAGCATGCCCCACAGCTCATGCATTGTTATTGCCATAGTGTTAGTGCCATAGCCTTGGCTATTCAAATTGTCATACCCACAAGCTCCTCCTGCCACACCAAAATCATCCAGTATAAGAAACCCGTATCCCAAAACATCAATATTATCAATATCTTAGGAAAAAGTAATTCATAAAAAGTTTTTAAAAAAAAAAAAAAAAAAAAAACCTATGGTTGAGTTTTATATGTAGTATTGTTTAATGACTCAATAGCAAAGAAGTCATTTTGTAAAACTCAAGATAAGTAAAAATGTGAAATTATGTGTCCAAGCAATGCAACTTTGTTGTGCTAAATTAGTAATGCTACAAGCACATAAATATTCACAGCACATATGATACTAACAAACCAAATGTAGCAAAACTACATCCTAAAAATAATCCACTTTTCGATCCACAACTTGCTGATCCACATAATGCTACAAGCACAAATATTCACAACACATGATACTAACAAACCAAATGTAGCAAAACTACATACTAAAAATAATCCACTTTTCCATCCACAACTTGCTGATCCACATAATGCTACAAGCACATAAATATTCACAGCACATATGATACTAACAAACCAAATGTAGCAAAACTACATACTAAAAATAATCCATTTTTCCATCCACAACTTGCTGATCCACATATGATAGTTCTGCAAATGTCATTCTCAACTTGGAATATAACTATCTGCATTCCACCATTTGCATTCTGCTTCTCCAGTAAATAATAGGGTCTGCTGATCGTCAGGCAACCGTAATCACTAATCGTGCAGCAATTCATTTGCCTTGTTCAACCAAACATTGTATATATCATCAGCAAACAGAACAAAGTGCACCTGCAAACAGCATTATTGTAAATTTGTGAGAAAAAAGACAGTTTTTTAATTTTATTTTTCACATGAATTTGAAATTTGGTAAGCTGCCTGATGATTAGTAGGTTGGAAACTAGTAATTTGATTCAACTGAACCATAAATTTGAGGACTACATTTTGCTCGGAAGGTAGAATTTACTACTCCCTTTGTTTGTCCCTCATTACTAGTTCACATTTGCTTCTTTAGACACGTGAATTTTTTTGTTTTTTTTTAATGGTAAAAAAAGACTAGATTGAATTGCATTATCCACATTACCCCAATATTAAAATGTTTATTACTTACAAGCTCTCTTATCAGAATCTTATGATTTGCGATTCAATTCACAATTCGATTCGTAATTTTTGCAAAATTGATACAAATCTATGGATGAATCTATTTTGGAAGTGAATCTCTAGTGAATTGTATGATTCACAATAGATTCACGATTCGATTCACATTTTACAATTCCTGCAATTCTTGAAATTATACTGTCCGACAAATTTTCAACTCCTTTTTTCTCCATCCTTTTAGTAAAAATGACATAATACAACTTCTAATAGCGTTTAGTTCCAAAATAACCATTATATATACATGATTTTTTGTTATTTTAGTGATCATGAAGTTTTAATAGGATCCAATCAAATTCAGTTAGACCCAACATATTTTTTAACCTTTCTTCTCATTTTTTTTTTCTTTTTAAAAAATCATAATATATTTTCTAAAGATGTTTAAGATTAAAGTAACTTACACCATGAATAATTTATTCCTATTTTATTAAATTAAATATAAGTAAGGTCAGTTATACCTTTTAAAATTGTTTTAGGCTTTAAACTAAAAGATCATAAATAATTTTTTCTTATTATTTAGTCATTGTTACTTGAAAAAGTATGTATGTTTATTGTATAAATATCAATATCGTTGTTAAATTATTATTACTTTGGAAATCGAGAGTTTGTCTTTGTTTACTATCTTTATTAAGAATGGTTGATAAGAAATAGGGATGGCAATTTGAACCCGATCCGACGGGAATCCGACCCCGAATTCAATGGTTATTCACCGAAAAATATCCCCGACGGGCCGGGGATAGATGTTTGAGCCCTGGACCCGGCCCCAGCCCCAGCCCCATTTAGTCCCCGAGGTAAATTTACCGTTTTGTCCCTGGGTATATATAACATGCATGTGTTTGTTTAGGGTTTCACACACACACACTAAGCCTCTCACTCACACACGGTGCTGCTCTGCTCCGCTCCTCTCTCTCTCTCGCTCGCCATCGCCACTGGTTTGGTCTCCCCGTCTCTCTTTCTCTCACCGCCGCGCCTCTCCTCACCGGCGATCCTCCGTCACCACTGATCCTCCCTTACCGCCTCTGCCGTTTACCGTTTCGCTTCCCCCTCTCTCTCTCCGTCTCACACACGACGGGGCTGCTACTCTCTCCCTCACCGCCGCTCCTCCGTCGCTGCTCTCTCTGTTTAGGTATCTCTCTCTCTCTCTCTAGGGATTTCGATCTAGGGTTTACATATATGTATATTATATATATATACATATCTGAGTGTATATATATTTTCTTCAACCTCTGTATTTTTATTTATTTATTTATTTATTTTTATAGATCTGTTTATACATATATCTGTTTATATATGTATGTATATATATTTTTTTTTCTTTAGATCTGTTTTTAGATATATATATCTGAGGGTTTACATACATAGTTAATATTCATTTTAATATATAGTTATATCTGTTGATCTGTTGACTCGTGACGGAAAAAGACAAGAGGAATACTGTTATGTTTATTTGTTTATTTATTTTTGATAGGGAGGAACATTGTTACGTTGGTATCTCCTATTTTGAAGCAGATGGTGTTGGCTCAATTATACTAAGATGTAACAAAGGAAAAGAGAAGAAAAATAACATTCCATAAAAATTGAGTAATTTGTACGAACTCGGGTTTAGACTGGCACTCTTAGTTGACTGTTAGTTCACAATATCTAATCCATGGTATTGATTCAATTTAGTTCACAATATCTAATCCATGAATAGAGCCAGAGAACATCACTATTAGTTTTCTGTTTGTATCTGTTTGTATCTAGTGTTTTGCACTATACAAGAACCAAGTAGAAAGTTTCATCCATGGATTATAATTGTTAATTCTACAAGTTTAATTGTTGCTTGTTTAATCTGGATGCTGGTTATACAATGAACATATCAATATCATGAGTCTAAAATGTATACCATGAACATGTGAGGTTTTAAAGAATGTTTGAGAGCGAGGCACTGAAAGATTAGAATTCTTAGGATATTTGGATGTGATTAACGTTTACATTATAATGGGCTGCCTTTGGTTATTCATTTCATGTTATTTTTGTAAAGGTTAAAAATGTCAGAAGTTAACTCTCAAGTACCAGTTAACTCTCAAGTACCATTTGATAGCGAGGCATCACAACAATCATTGCCACCGACCAATTCACCTACCAACTTACCTTCTCCCCTCTCTAATCAAAATGTTATTGACTTAGAAGAAGAGTCTAATACTAGTGGAGAAACTAAAAGGAAAACTAGTGTTGTGTGGGAACACTTTAAGAAACAACAAGTCAATGGGGTGTGGAAGGCAATATGTAATTATTGTAATAAGCATCTTGGAGGTGATTCAAAAAATGGAACTAGGCATTTGCATGATCATTTTAAGAGTTGCACTAGGAAAAAAGTGTTGGATATGAGGCAAAAAGTTTTAACTAACAACTTTAATAGAGAGAGTTCAAAAATGAATTCTTATATTTTTGAACAAGATTTTGCTAGGAAAAAGTTGTCTCATGCCATAATATTGAATGAATACCCCCTCTCTATCATAGATCATGTTGGTTTTAAACGATATTCAGCAGCACTTCAACCATTGTTTAAAGTACCTTCTCGAAATACGATAAAGAGTGATATTTTAAAAATTTATGATTATGAGAGGGCGAAGACATTGAGTTCGGTAGAGCATGTTAAAAGTACAGTGGCAATCACAACTGATATGCGGACTGCTAGCAGTCAAAAGAAAGGATTCATGGTCGTCACCGCACATTTTATTGATGATTCATGGACATTGCAAAGTCGCATTTTGAGGTAAATTTGCATTGAGTTCGTAAATTTGCAAATCTTTTAACAGTTCTATCTTATTCGGTTCAATTTGCATATTATTAATACTTGTTCATGAATATTATATTTTAGGTTTATTTATGTTCTATGTCCACACACAAAAGTTCTTTGTGATACTTTGCTTGCATGTATGATAGATTGAAATATTGATAGAAAAATGTCTACTGTTACTATTGATAATTGCTCCACAAATGATGCCATGATTACTATGTTGATGGATAAGTTGAGTAATACCTCGCTTTTGTTGGGTGGTAATTTGTTTCATATGCGTTGTTGTGCGCATATTTTGAATTTGATTGTCAAAGATGGATTGGATGTCATACGAGTGGGTGTGAAGAAAATTCGAGAGTGTAGCTTTTTGGATAGCAACACCAAAAAGGCAAGAAAAATTTGAAGAAACAGTTAATCAATTGCGTAATCCACATACTAAGAAATTAGGACTTGATTGTGCAACTAGGTGGAATTCAACCTATTTGATGCTTCAGACTGCCTTATTGTATAAGGATGTTTTTTTTCGGATGAAAAATAGAGAGCTCCAATATAAGACCGTGCCAAGTGAGGAAGAATGAGAGTTTGCTAGAGAGATTAGTGGGAGATTTAAGATATTTTTTTCTATCACAGAGTTATTTTCTGGTACTAAGTATCCCACTGCTAATGTTTGTTTCCCAGCTTTATGTGAGATTAGGATGACATTGTCTCAATGGCTCTCTTGTGAAATTGAAGTGATTAGAACAATGGCATAAAAAATGGGGGAAAATTTTGATAAATATTGGTTAGTGATACATGGTGTTATTGGAGTTGCGGTTGTACTTGATCCTAGGTATAAGATAAGTGTATTGGAGTTTTATTTTGAAAAACTTTATGGAGACAAAGCTGAAGATGAAGTTGATAGGGTTCGTCAGATTTGTCATGATTTGTTGCAAGAGTATCAACACCGAGTTGGTAAGGAGACTGATGTTGTTGGTGACTCTTCTAATCATTCAGAAATTGTTACAGACACCCTTTCAGAGTATGATTTGTTCATTAGTAGGAAGAGAAGTAAAAAAATGAAGAATATAAGATCAGAGTTGGACCATTATCTAGAAGATGATGTTTTGCCAAGAATTTCAGGTTTTGATGTTTTGAATTGGTAGAAAGTCAATGGACCAAAGTATCCGACTTTACAGGCAATAGCTAGGGATATTTTAGCTATTCCTGTATCCACTGTTGCTTCTGAGTCAACATTTAGTACTAGTGGAAGGTTGGTGAGTCCACATCGTAGTAGACTTCATCCAAACACATTAGAAGCATTAATGTGTGCACAAAGTTGGTTGTGGAGTACAGAGATGAAAGGTACTCATATTAGTATTTCATCCAATCTACATATTATTATTTCACTTTTATATTACTATGGAATAATTTTAATATTGAATTTATATTCTTTACTTTTTAGGAAATTCAACATTGGAATTCGTGGGTTATGCGACTATATATGATGATGATGAGATAGAGTCAGATGAGTCGTGTGCCACTTTTGTGTTAGTTGTCATCTTTTTTGTTTTAATTGTTAACATTTTTTACATCTTATTAATAGTATTGATTATTTATTTTTTTTTTCCTTTTTGTTATTTAACAGGAATTCAAGTTGAAGGAGATGATGAAAGTTGTAATGTGGTTTGAAAGATGATGAACGTTGTATTGGACAATCTTATTTTGTATATTGTAATGGATTTTTTATTTTATTTTATTTTTTGGGTAGCCTATCCCATGCGGGCTGTGCTTGGGACTAATTATTATGCTTGCAACTTGTTGAATTTTTCTTTTTGTAGGCTGGTGGATTGAATATGCTACTTCAGTTGACAGATTATGGCTGCTGGATAAATCTGTCAACATGTTGAATTTTTTTGGTAGCCTATCCTATTGAGTATTGATTATTGAGTCTGCCAACAAATTATGCTTGGGACTAATCTGCTGAGTATTGACTGTTGAGTATTGATTATTTTTTGTGTGCTTGGGACTAATCTGCTGGATGAATCTGTCAACAGATTATGCTATGTACAGATTATGTTGCTATTGAGTTCATATTGACAGATAGCATGAAAATATGTACAGATTATGCTATGCTATGCTATTAACAAATAACTTTTTGAGTACAGATTATGCTATGTTTTTGAAATTATATACAGATTCTTTTAAAATGTGTACAGATTCTTTTAAAATGTGTACAGATTCTTTTATGAACAAATTCTTTTAAAATATGTACAGATTCTAAAATGTGTACAGATTAATTTTAAAATGTGTACAGATTCTTTTAAAAGGATGTTTAAAAAAAAATTTGAAAAAAAAAAAAAAAAATTGTAAATCGGGGAATTTGCGGGGGTGGGGTTGGGGGGGGCAATGGGGTCCCCGGTAGGGATCGGGGCCGGAGACGGGGAATTTCTCACTATCGGGAATCGGGGACGGGGAGTGTGGTCCCCGGCCCCGCCCCGCCCCGCCCCGCCCCGTTGCCATTCATAATAAGAAATAACTAAAAAAAGAAAAAGGTAAGACGGTGATCTTACATAGGACTTTTTGTTAACTTCTTATCTATTAAACTACACGATGATCATTCAAAACAACATTCTCATTGATTTAAGTCTAAATATTTTTTTAAGCCATTAACTAGTTTGTTTCTTAAATTTCAATAGGTCCTACAAATATTTCATTTTAATATCAAGTCCAATATGTTTATATTATAATAGCAGAACTGTTAGAATGTGTTAGGATTTTTTCTATTTTATTCTCATTCAGTCTTTATTTGCTGTAATGGGCCTTTATTTAGGCCCTAACTTATGTTTATGATTTAATATGAAAGGGTATGATTAACCACTCATACCCTAATCTTTTCTCTTCTAAAATTTGACATGGTATCAGAGCAAAACTAGAAGAAGAAAAGGAAAAAAAAAGAGAAAAAAAAAAAAAAAAAAACAAACCGTCACAGCACCACCACCCCAGCCTGCAAGCCTCCGGCGAAGCCACCTAGGGTTCCAACAGCCCCAGTCGACAGCATCTAGGGTTCCGACAGCCTCAGTCGGAGTCACGACTCCAGTCGAAGGCACAACCTAGGGCTCCGACAGTCCCCGTCGAAGGCCCCTAGGGTTCCGACAGCCCCAGTCAGAGTCGCGACTCTAGTCGAAGGCACAGGCGCATCTCTCTGTCCTCGTCGACTTCTCTCTCCGTCGCTACATGTAACTCCGTCTTCATCTTTCTCTGTGTCTTCGTCATACGTATGCCTATCTGAGTCTGTATAGTCTCTCTGTCTTCTAATAAATAGATAAATAAATAAATAAATAATTAAAAAAAAAAACGAAAAAAAAGAAGGAAAAAACAGAAAAAGCAAAAAAACAAAAAATGTTCTATTAAATTTATTTTAAATTCATTATTATATTTTCCCATCTTTCGGGTTTGTGATTCACTCTGGATGTGTTTGTGAGGGTTCCATCGCGACGTCATTATGGCCGAATTGACTAGTGAGTCTACTACTTCGCAGCCTACTACACAGGGCGCGAGTCCTGTTTTGACTACTTCGATGACCGATTCTCTCCACCCTGGCCAGAAAATCACCACCTCTCTCTTTAATGGTCAGAACTATCTAGCGTGGTCGCAGAGTTTGACTATATTTTTGAAGAGCAAAGGGAAGATGGGATATGTTGATGAGCGTGTTCAGGCTCCCAGTATCACCGATACAGGTTATGATCAGTGGGACATTACCAATTCTCTTATCATGGGTTGGTTGATACACTCTATGGTTCCGGAGATCGGTGAGGGATACTTGTCTATGGACACAGCACAGGATATTTGGGAGGCTGTGGCCACTACGTATTCCCGCAAAGGTAATTTCTCACAGACTTTTGAGTTACGACGCTCTATTGACCGGTCTGTTCAGGGTGAGATGACTATTCTCCAGTATTTTACTTTCTTTAGCAATGGGTAGAAGCGACTTGATCATCTTCAGGACTACAAGCCTGTCTGTCCCACAGATTCTGCTGGTTACCGGAAATTTGTTGAACAAGTGCGGGTCTTCAAGTTTTTGGGAGGTTTGAATGTGGAGTTTGATCCTGTTCAGAGTCGTGTGCTTGGTATGGATGCTCTTCCTTCTCTTCAAGAAGCGTTTGCTTATGTGCAGAATGAGGAGAGTCGTCGTTCTGCTATGCTTCCGGCTGTCTCTTCTGATCGATCTGCCCTAGTTTCTGCCCCCTCTCGAGATGGGGATCGTGGTTCTCGCCCTCCTTCTGAGAAGGATACTCTCTTCTGTGATTTTTGTCGTCGCCCTCGCCACACCCGTGAGACTTGTTGGAAGTTGCATGGGCAACCCTCTGGAGGTCGTGGAGACCGTTCTAGTTCTCGAGGGGGTCGCTCCGGACAGGCTCGAGGCCGTAGGCCCAATGCCCGAGCCCATCATTCTGATACAGTTGAGCCACAAGCCACAGCTCCAGTTGATTTATCTACTGATATCTCGGGGTTTTCTACTTCTGAGTTAGAGGTTGCTCTTCGCCACTTGCTAGATCTTCGGGCCTCTAGTTCATCTTCAGGTAATATTGCCCAGTCAGGTAGCTTAGCTTCTTCTACAAGTGCTTTCCTCTCTCATCAAACGTTACCTTGGATTATCGATTCTGGTGCTTCCGACCACATGTCTGGTTCTTCTGATTTGTTCTCTGCGTATACCCCTTCTTCAGGGCAGGATAAAGTTCGAATTGCTGATGGTACCATTTCTTCTGTGTCTGGGAAATGTTTAATTCATGCCACTGCTTCTCTCCCTTTATCTTCTGTCTTACATGTTCCCAATTTTAGTGTTAATCTTTTGTCTTTGAGTCGTATTACTCGGGACTTAAATTGTAGTGTGACCTTTTTCCCTGACCATTGTCTGTTTCAGGACCTTATCACGAAGAAGATGATTGGCAGTGGTAGATACGAGAATGGTCTCTATATCTTGGATCAAGCAGACAAGCTGGCTCACTCATCCATTCAGTTTCCATCTACCAAGGAAGACATCTGGCTATAGTACCGCCGTCTTGGGCATCCATCTTTTTTGTTACTTAAGCATCTTTTTCCCTCTGTTTTTTTGAACAATAATGTTTCCGAGTTTCATTGCGAGTCGTGTCAACTTGGCAAACAACACAGAGCTTCTTTTGCTCCTTCTATTAATAAAAGTTTAGTTCCTTTTTCTTTGATTCATTCTGATGTATGGGGTCCCTCTCGTTTTGTGTCTTTAAAGGGTCAACGATTGTTTGTCACCTTTATAGATGATTGTTCTAGGACCACCTGGGTGTATCTTATGAAGGACAAATGTGAGGTGTTTTCTGTGTTTCAAAATTTTCATAAAATGCTTTGCACTCAATTTGGGGCAGTTGTCAAAATTCTGCGTTCTGATAATGGAGGGGAATACATTGATTCTGGACTTGCCAGCTATTTTGCCACTCATGGTATTATTCATCAAACTTCTTGTACCAATACCCCTCAACAGAATGGTGTTGCCGAGCGTAAAAAACGGCATCTTCTTGATATTGCACGTTGTTTATCCTTTGAAATGCGCGTTCCTCGATCCTATTGGGGGGAAGCGATTCTCACTGCTGCGTTCATCATCAATCGACTTCCTACCCAGGTTCTTCATAAACAAACTCCTCTTCAGGTTTTGTTCGGCTTCCAAGCTTCTGCTGCCTTCTCCATTCCTCCCAAAACCTTTGGGTGTGTCTGCTTTGTTCATAATCATTCTCCTACCCGTAGTAAGTTAGATCCTCGGTCTCTTAGGTGTGTCTTCTTGGGTTACTCCGCCACTCAAAAAGGCTACAAGTGTTATCATCCCCCTTCTCGCAAATGGTTTGTCTCTATGGATGTGTCTTTCTTTGAATCTCAGTCTTATTTTCTCTCCTCCCCGGTGTCCCCGTCATCTCTTCAGGGGGAGCCTTGGTGTGAAGAGACTCCTGTATCACTACCATCACCGTCAGTTATTACAACTCCTGAGACTATTATTACTGATGATTCAACTATTGAGAATGCTGACTTGCCATCTGCAGTGAAAGACGTCAAAGTGTATGTCAAGGACAAGGGTAGACAGCAAGTTACTTGGGTACAAGAGACCAATTCAGATTCTCCACTGCTATCGTCTTCTTCTGATGAGTGTCCAGAATCCTCTCCTTCTGGTGAACCTCCAGGTAACTCAATTATTTCTGATCTAGATGTTCCCATTGCTAAAAGGAAAGGGGTTAGGTCGTGTACTCAACATCCTATTTCTCATTTTGTCTCCTACACTAATCTGTCTTCTTCCTATAAAGTTTTTTTGTCTAAAGTTTCTTCTGTGAGTCTTCCTTCTAATTTTCAGGATGCTCTTTCTACTCCTGAGTGGAAGCATGCCATGATGGAGGAGATGAGAGCGCTTGCTAAAAATGGCACTTGGGAATTGGCTGTGTTACCTAAGGGCAAACGACCTGTTGGATGTAAGTGGGTGTACACTGTAAAGCACAAAGCCGATGGTTCAATTGAACGTTACAAGGCTAGATTGGTGGCCAAGGGTTTTACTCAGACTTATGGAGTAGATTACCAGGAGACTTTTGCACCGGTTGCTAAGATGAATTCTGTCAGAGTCCTTCTCTCCCTTGCCTCTAATCTTGACTGGCCTCTCCATCAATTTGATGTAAAAAATGCTTTCCTCCATGGAGATCTGGCAGAAGAAGTGTACATGGACATTTCCCCTGGCTTTGAGGATATTAAAACCTCAGGAAAGGTGTGCCGGTTACGCAAGTCACTTTATGGCCTTAAGCAGTCTCCTAGGGCTTGGTTTGAGAGGCTTACTCAGGCCATGCTGAGATATGGTTTCAAACAAAGTCAAGCTGATCATACTTTTGTTTGTGAAACACTCCTCACATGGTAAAACGACGGCCCTCATTGTCTATGTGGATGATATTGTACTCACAGGGGATGATGTTGAGGAGGTTCCTCAGCTAAAGGAGTATTTGGCTAATGAGTTTGAGATCAAAGACTTAGGCAAACTGAAGTACTTTCTAGGCATTGAGGTTGCTCGGTCCAAAGATGGTATCTTCATATGTCAACGAAAGTATGTGCTTGATTTGCTAAAAGAAACTGGAATGCTTGGAAGTAAAGCATGTGATACACCACTAGAACCCGAACTAAAGCTTAGTGAGGATGAAGGAGGCGAGCCTGTAGATAGGGGGAGATACCAGAGACTAGTGGGTAAGCTTATTTACTTATCCCATTCGCGACCTGATATTGCTATTGCAGTGAGTATGGTTAGTCAGTTTATGCATGCTCCACATGCAACTCACTTAGAGGCGGTTATGCGGATTCTGAGATACTTGAAATCCTCTCCGGGTAAGGGTCTTTATTTCTTAAAGCATAGTCATCTCAGTGTGGAGGCATATACAGATGCTGATTGGGCTGGCTCAGTAACTGATAGAAGATCCACCTCTGACTATTATACCTTTGTTGGCGGAAATCTAGTTACTTGAAGAAGCAAGAAACAAAATGTTGTTGCGCGGTCCAGTGCAGAGGCCGAATTCAGAGCTATGGCTCAAGGTGTGTGTGAGCTTTTATGGATTCGATTATTATTGCGAGATTTGGGGATTCATCAAACAGATTCTATGAGGCTATACTGTGACAATAAGGCCGCCATTAATATAGCCTACAATCCGGTTCAGCATGATCGGACCAAGCATGTGGAGATTGATCGGCATTTTATCAAGGAAAAGCTTACTAGTGGCGCTAAATGTATGCCTTTCGTGCGGTCTGGGGATCAATTGGCTGATGTTCTTACCAAAGGATTAGGGATTAAACCGTTCCGTGACATTCTCGACAAGTTGGGCATGAGAGATATCTTCGCACCAACTTGAGGGGGAGTGTTAGAATGTGTTAGGATTTTTTCTATTTTATTCTCATTCAGTCTTTATTTGCTGTAATGGGCCTTTATTTAGGCCCTAACTTATGTTTATGATTTAATATAAAAGGGTATGATTAACCACTCATACCCTAATCTTTTCTCTTCTAAAATTTGACAAAGGGTTATTTACATCGAGACCCCCTAAACTATTAAAAAGTATCATTTTAACCCCCAAAGTATAGATGCGTACAAATGGACCCCCCTAAACTATAAAAACATACAAATTGGACCCTATAACGGAAAGAGCCAAAGTGAAACACGCCAATAATTTAGGGGGTCCATTTGTATGTTTTATAGTTTAAGGGACAAAGAGATACTTCTTAATAATTTAGGTGGTCTATTTGTATACTCTTATAGTTTAGAGGTCAAAGTGATACCGTTTAATAGTTCAAGGCTAAGAAGCATGGACAAGTGACACGACACGAATATGACACAGACACACTAACACAAAATTTTTAAAAAAATACAGGACACAAGTGGGAGACAGGCATGGAATATATAATTATATATATTTATTATGTCATATATATAAATATATCATTCTAAGATAATAAATAAATGCAATATAGCACTAATTTCTATAAATTGACATTAATTTTCTTTTACCATTGTATTCTAAGTTATTTTACTCAAACTTATAATTAGTTTCATGTGTGTCTAATCAATGGACACGTGTTTAAGAAATGGACACGTGTGTCTTCCAAGTGTCCAATAAATTCTATTTAAAAAAATAGGACACATTTGGATAATTGTTGGACACGTGTCGGGAAAGTGTCCAACGAGTGTCAATGTCCAACATCGACACGCCACCTTTTTAGAAGTGTCCGTTCTTCTTAAGTTTAGGGTGTCTTCGTGTAAAATTAGAGATATGAATCTCCTTAATTTGACTAACCAAATAGTCTTTGATTGAGTTGAGTGGAGAAAAATGATTTATGTAGCCGACTCCATTTAATAGGACTTAAGGCTTGATTTGGTTTGGCAACTTTACTAGTGTTACATTGCTTGTTAATCTTTACATTCTATGTAGTTATATGGAACATACATGACACAATTTGAATATGCTATTTTGACAAATTTTATTAATTTTAACTCCTATGTTATTCTTATCAAAGAACCCAAGCCAAGTATTGAAAAAATATTATTGTATTTATGAGGTTACATTATAATGCTAGGTAAGAAATGCTACAATTCTAATTTCGTAAAACAAGTAAATACGTAACTTAAAGTATCTGATACTTAAAAAATAAGTATTCAAAATTTCAAATTAATGAAAAATTAATTAAGAAGTATCTAATATTTTTAATAAGTATTTGGGATTATCGATATCCAATATAGATACGATACGAATACATCTCTCTTTTAGAAGCATTGGTGCTTCATAGCCCCACACTTACCCGCTGCAACCTGAGCCTGCCATTGGGACAGAAGGGATGTGAACCTGCGAAACAGGTACTATTGCGCATGCCCCAAGGAAGGTATGCTACATAGCAACCCATTAAAGGAGCAAAGTACTTTAGAGACACGCTCCTACTTTACACCCAGGTTTCTCTATACATATATGCTGAAGCACATGCACTCCAAGTACATATCCTCAACTCTCTACATTCCTCCATTTCTAAATTCTACTTTGAGAGAACTAACTTTTATGTCAGAGGGCCTTTGAGAAGGACACCAACTCGTGGTGAGTTCTCAAAGGGTTTGTTTGCAGGTCCGACAAAACAAGACCTATGACATTAGAGCTGGCAATTTGGGCCCAAACCTGCGAATCCGCCCACAATAAATGGGTTTGGGCCTATCCTTTTACATAAACGGGTGCTAATTGGGGTAAAAAATTTTGTTGGTTTATTAATGGGTTCAATGAGAGAACCCGTTGGACACCCAACAAAGACAAAAAAAACAACCTGTTCATTCTGAGCTTCACTTCACGATTGTTAGGGTTCTCTCTCTCTCTCTCTCTCTCTCTCTCTCTACGTGATCAATGAACTCAGTTGATTAGGGCTTGTTCTACAACGACACCAAAGAAGAAACCAAGAAATGGACTCATCGACGCCATTGGCAACACTCCTTTGATCAGAATCAACAGCCTCTTTGATGCCACTGGCTGCGAAGTACTCTCTCTCTCTCTCTCTCTCTCTCTCTCTCTCTCTGATTTCATCATCTGGGTCCTAAATATATGTGGGTTTGTGTCGAATTTTAGTAGTTTTATTTGGGTTTTGGTGATTATTCAGATTTTTGGAAAAGCAGAGTTGCTGTGAAAAATTTTCACTGAAAATTATTGAAGAGGTGAGTTTTACTTAGCCTTACTGTTCGGTTATTGATAACTATGGGGGAAAAGGAAAGAAATTTGAAGTTCCAATTTTCTTTTTTGTCATTTATGCTGAGTTTATTTTTCAAGAAATTGGAAAACTCTCCTTAATTAAGCCCATGATCTATTAATGCTTTTTTGTACATAATAAGAAAACTGGGTTCATTATGCTTATGCTTATAAACTGGGTTCATAAGTTATGATGATATTGAGGTGAGCTAAATAAAAAAGAAACCCGTTCAAAAAAACAAAAAGGTGAAACAGAGAATATCAAATTACCTCATAGAAAAATAATAATACTTAAACTCATTTTACGTTTGGTAGGGCTTATTTCCAGCTTATTTTAGCTTTTAACTTAATTTAAGCTATTTTGATGTGTTTGGTTCAGCTTAACAATACAGTTTATAACTTTTTGTAAGTCAAAAATCAACTTATTCTTTGAGTGGGGGAGGAGAAGCTTAATTTATAAGTCAAAAATCAACTTATGTTCACAACTATAAGCTATAAGCTGTTAGGCTATAAGTTATAATCACTTTCCCACAGCTCTACCAAACGGGGCCAAATGAGGTTTAGCAGAGAGCTGCTGCTCTGTTTTTGATCTGCAAATTGGGTGCTTTGACTTGGATTAGAGTTGGGTTTGCTTCAATCTCAGAGACAATTTTTATGTTTCCTTTTTATGTTAAGGCTTGTTCTTTAGTCTTTTTTTTTTTTTTTTCCCTCCCTCCCTTTTTAAATCTTGAACTCATTGGTCTTAATCAGCTTTGTGGATAAAATTATTTTAAATTTAGATTGATTCCACCATTCAAAGCACTTTATTAATTTATTTATTTTAGATTCAAAGCTACAAATCAGTTTTATTATGTGTTTCAGCTATAAAAGATTAAAACTGGGTATATTCAATGTTGCTATAATATCATTACATTGAAATCAACCATCCAATAAATTTGGGTCTGCTTCAATCAATAGGTGATTATTTACTTCTTTCCTAATTTTTTTTATGAAGAGTAGTCAATCTTTAATTCGATTTCGTCTTTCTTATATTTGATTATTTGAGTAATTGTCAAGTGTCTATTGAGCTTAAAATGTTTTATTTGGAGCCTAGGATGGAGGAAAACAGTGAAGAGCATGTGGAGCAAAGGTCTTCTAATATTTCAAAACGCCCTAGGAGGTCCACTTCTGCAGTATGGGATTCTTTTGAAAAATTGCCTATTACCATTGATGGGAGACAAAAGGCAAGGTGTAGGAATTGTGAGCAACAGTATGCAGCTGATTCAAGATCAGGCACCACAAACTTGTTATGGCATATTAGAAATTGCCCTAAACAAGGGCTCCAGGATTCTCACTGCTCTACTGTGTTTGATCAAGACATACTGTGGCAAGGTTGCCACAACAATAATTAGGCATAACTACCGTTTTATGTTTGTGGAACATGAGGGAATTAGGGACATACATTGTTTTTAAATCCGGATGTAAAATCCATCTTAAGAAACACAACAAAATCTGATGTGTTAAAGTTGTATGAAAGAGAGAAGGAGAATTTGAAATATGAATTGGAATCAATCTCAAGTAGAATATGCCTTACTTCAAATTTATGGTCCTCTTTGACAACGGATGGATATTTAGCTTTGACAGCTCAGTATGTTGATGACAACTGGGTGTTGCAAAAGAAGATTTTAAATTTTCGTCATGTGCCTCCACCACACAATGGTCCAATTCTAGCTGAAAGAGTTATTCATCTATTAAAAGAGCGGGAAATTGATAAAAAAAAATTCACCATCACATGGGATAATGCATCATATAATGACGGCCTCGTGGATGTGTTGAAGCATCATCTTTCTTTGGCGGCTACATTATTGTGTGAAGGTGAATTTTTTCATGTACGTTGTGGTGCACATATCTTGAATTTAATTGTACATGCTGGATTGAAAGTGATCAATCAATCTATACATAGCATTTGAGAAAGTGTTAAGTATGTTAGAGGTTCAGAAGCAAGGAAGATTAAATCTGCCAAATGCATCTCTCAATTCTCTTTGAATTGTAGTAAAAAAATACGGCAAGATGTGTCCACAAGATGAAACTCAACATATTTGATGCTTGAAAGCACGCTAATGCACCGTCGTGCATTTTATCAATTGCAATTGATTGACACAAATTTCAAGACATGCCCATCAAATGAGGAGTGGCTTAGAGTTGAAAGAATAGCTAGGTTTTTTAAACCATTTTATGAGATTACCACTCTTTTCTCCAGATCTAGGTACCCCACGGCAAATTTGTACTTTCATGGAGTGTGGAAGATACAACTACTTATCATGGAGGAGACGGAAAATCTAGATGATGTTATAAGTTCGATGGCAAGAATGATGACAGGGAAATTTGATGAGTATTGGGAGTGTGTGTAGTCTTGTCTTTTGCCGTAATATTGGATCCCCGTTACAAGCTACACTTTATGGAATTTTGTTTGAAAAAATTGAATCCTCAAACATGTGTGGAAAGGGTACAGATTATTCGTGAGAGGTTGTATTTGCTTTTTGAAGAGTATATGCATTGTGCTCGGACTTCTACTTTTAATCCATCTTCGTTGACAAGTGCTACAAGTGGAGGCAACGAAGAGGGTACACTTGATGAAATGGATGTAAGAGTCATTAATTTTATATAATTAAAATATTTTCTGTGTATATTTATAATCCTGATATTCTAAATTTAAATCGTGTAGGAATTTGATCTATTTGAGAGCCAAAATTATGGGGTGGAGTAGAATCAAGTCGCAATTGGACTTATACTTGGAAGAGCCTAGACTTGATAGGTAGCAAAATTGTGATTTGGAAATCTTGAATTATTGGAAAGACAAATAGTGCCCGATATCCAGAACTCTCTTAGTGGCACATGATATCTTGAGCATTCCAATTTACAACTGTTGCCTTTAGAGTCCGCTTTTAGCATTGGGGCCGAATTATTGACAAATATCGCTCCTCCATCATGCCTAAGAATGTAGAGGTGATATTATGCACTTGGGATTGGCTATACAGTTTGTGGAGGTAAGTAAATGAAATCAGATTTATTTAATTGTCTAACACATGTCATTTGTTTAACACGTGTCATTTGTTTTTACTTTTTTGTGATTGTTGCATTAGTTTCGGAAGATCTAGAAAGAAGAGGAAGCACTAGTAGAGGATTTTGAAAGCATAGTTGCTGGATTTGGAACCATTTCACACGTTTTTTCTCATTGCTAAGTGAGTGCTTTCACCAAGTTGACATGTATGAGTTTATAGCTTTCTACTTTCACTTCTCTTGCCTATTTTTACTATCACTTTGATAAAAAGGAAGTGATGCCAAATCAGAGGTTACTATCACTTTATTTCCAATTAAGTGCAACAATATGAAGTTATTGTTTTCTGTTTTTACTACCTTAATTTTCAGCCGGGAAATCTATGCATGCCCTGACTGTTTGCTTTCAGTTTCTATTGACTTATGGTCATGTTTTGGAATACCATTGTTTTCCCTTATGATCGAAAGAAGAAGTTATCGTTCACAAGGTTCGATAGTCACAAAGTGTCATGCTCCCTTGGTTAAAATGATGGGTAATCTAGCCCTTGCAACCATCTAATTTTGGTGGGTTGTAGCATGTTTTGATCATGTAATGTTTATGATTTATGAAGCTTATGAGTAAAAGACTAGATTTCATTTATGCAAATTGAGGTTCCAGGAAAAATGGATCGACCTCATACCTGCCAAAACAATATTGTCATTGGGATACATTGGGATAGCATGGATGATACTGGTTAGAAAACTTCAATTGACTCTTAGATGAATTGGAAAAAGGAAATACTGTCACTTCAAAGTAGAAGGTTGAGTCTCTCTGGTTTTTCTGTTGCCAGTTGTTAATTAAAAAGAGTTGACTTTGACTACAATGGTTTTGCTTCAATGATGCAGAGTGGCAATATTTGTTCTTTACACCTTTCATTTTGGATGTTATTAATGTGTGTTTTGTGGGAAATTACTGATATACTTGGCCACAATAATGAGACCTGCAGTAATGATTGGTTATAGAAGATCAGGTTTTAAATAAATTGGGCACATTTTGCAAAAAAGCTATAGCTTCCTTCCACTCATGGGGGATGGATCTACCAAGTATGTCTTCAAATGTATTAACTGAAAATCTGATTAAAAGATAAATATAATATTGTAAATTGAGAGACTTCAGTATTTTGCTTATTGATCCGATTCTTCTGTGGATATGTTTATGATAGAATTGTCTTTGCAGAATTCAACCTATATATGTTGATGTTGCATCTGGAATTGTTGTGGCCCTAAAAGATGATGGCACCAACATGGGGAAAGTGTGTACGTTCTTGGTGGACCAGAAGTATTCACTGTGCATCAATTGGTGATTTCTATCTTTCTCCTTATCTTTTCTTTCACTCCAAAGTTGTTGCAGTCAGGCGAAGTACATTTTTACTGAATTCCAAAGTTTTCAGGCAGATCTTATGTATGACACAATCCGTGAATTATCCTCACTATGTGAAAGTTCCTTTCCCTATTGCTAAGGTAATATGAATTGCTTGTAGGTCTCTATGAACCTATATTGTTTTCTTTACTCAACTTTGCAAACTCATTATTATGTCTATTTGGAATCATTAAAGAATAATGTTTGGCCTATCTGTGAGTTTGTGGATCATATGCTCTATTAACTCTTAGGTTTGTGGTGAACTGACTGGCATAAGGTTGTAAAGTTAATGATTTTGCTCAAAAAATGCTGTATCCTGGATTTGTCTATTTCAAGTAAAAGCTTCTTTATTCTTTATTTTTTATTTTTTAATAAAAAATATACAGGTTAGTAATAGAATACAAGATCATGTCCAATCAAAATGGTGAGTAACATGAAAATATAATTTGGTCAAAATTCCTTTTTATTTACCGAGGCCAAGTTTGGGTAGGATGAAAATGGTGGGAAGTTTTTTGAGTTTGTTTAGCATGAAAATAAATCAGCGTGTTTGGTTTCAGTTTTCTGAATTCAATTTTTTAAAAACTGAGTTTTTTGATTTTCGTAATTTTTTTGTTTTTAGTGAATATTTTTAAAATTTTAAATATTTTTTTTACTTTTTTAGATGCACCTTACTTAGATGTATCTAAAAATAATAAAAATTGTGAAAAAATATTTTAAAAAATTAATAAATACATAAAAATACAAAAAAATGTACTGAATTCTCGTATTTTTTTTCGTATTTTTGGTATTTAGTGAATTTTTAAAAGGTTTTTTTCACAATTTTTTTACTTTTGAAGTATATTTATGTTAGGTATGTCTAAAAATTAAAAAAAATGCTTAAAATATTAAAAAAATTCATTGAAAACATTAAAATACGAAAAATGAAAAAGTAGAATTTTTTGAAAACTGTTTTCTAAAAACTGGAACCAAATCTATATTTTATATTTACATGTTATGATTTCTTCTTCTTTTTATTTTGTGTTTTATTTATTTATTTATTTATTTTAACAGATATATGATGCAAATAGACTCATGGCGCAGGATATATTTTGATATGGACTCACTTAGTAGTAATCTGTAATCAAACACTAGTATTTTGACATTCATATTTTGTTTGAATGATTGGATTGGATTATTTTTTGAATATTTTTGGACATTTAGATATATTTTGTTAAATGGATTAGAAACTTTTGAAGAGTATTGGTTGATTTCTCCTCACAATGCTTGGCTGAAACTTTTGAAGTGTACTGAATCTGTTGATAGATATTTTGTTATGGTCTCATTGATGTCATCATGTCAATGCATTTCTCTTTTCTTTTTTTTAATGTGTTCAAAACAAAATCAGTGAAAGACAAGTTAAAAATACATATTACAACACCCCCCCCCCCCCCCCCCCAAAAAAAAAAAAAAAAAAAACAAAACAAACTAAATGGGTCGGGTCAGGTCGGGTCTGGCCGTGAATGACCCCATACACAACCCATCCATGTCTGACCCGTTACCTAAATGGATGGACAGCTTTGGGTTAATACTATATTGACCCGTTACCCATTTACCACCCCCCCCCCCCCCCCCCCACCCCCCCCCCCAAAAAAACCCCCAAAATCCACCCATTTGCCAGCTCTACGTGACATGTTTGATCACTCCAGCACCATGGATCCAACTGCATCCGTACACCCACCATTTACTGAGTATCATCATACTTCATGATCTGAACTATGTCAGTTAGAGGCAAGTGGTCTTGACAAGGTCAGGTTGGAAACGAGTTTAAAACAATTAGCAGGGACTGAAAATCCTGTATTTCTGCCTAAAAGCTTGAATGTCCATACAAATTCAGAAAATGTTGCCAGACAAAACATTGTGACAAGGAAATACCTTAATACCTATGGCTATTATATTGGATGCCCCAGAAAGAACAATGCCGTAGCATTGTGTTTTAACTTTTTCTTTCCACGTAAAACAACTTGATTCTGAATGTTGATACCAGTTTTAGTTCCAGCTTAGGAAATCATAATTCTTTTCGCTCATCATTCAACATCTCACCAAAGAAATCAGACATGCAACATTTCAATCTGGAAAGTGAAACTGAGGACTACCATTAAAATCAATTCAGGGACAAGTTAATACCTCCTGGAAGTCATTTGCAAACTCCCTAACAGTTGATATAGCTATCATGGCAGCTTCATCGAAAGGATACCTGAAAGAACATGTGAAAATGAAATAAAAATAGTGGTCATGCCGCTCTCAATAAACAACGAAGAAAAGATTCAAAACAATTACTTGAGTCATTACTAAAGTGTGCACTAAAGATAGATTTATATATGACATCCCATCCATTCAATTATTCTACTACTCCAAAAACTTTAACAACCTGCAACCCTGCAATTTGCAGATGTGATCATATCACCTAAGCTGATTAATAATGCATTCAACATCTAAACTAATTCTCATACAAGGTGCGAAGATCTACAAGTCAACCCAGCTAGTGAAGATAGTGATTTTTCAATCTAATTTGCAGGAGTTTTGGGAAAGGCGATTGAAAAAATTCAAAAGCTTATAGACTTTGATATAGACATATAGTATTAACTTTAACAACTGATAGTTCTTTTAACCAACTTACCCAAAAACACCACATGATATAGCAGGAAATGCAATATATTGAATGTTGTTCTCTTTGGCAACACGTAAACTGTTTCTGTAACAAATTTGGGTAAAAAGAAATCTTAATAAAATGATCAAACAAAATCACATAGCCAAACCAAACTTAGCCACGTGTCTCAATCATCAAGCAAAACCAAATAAAAATAAAGAAATATATAAAAATGAATTCTGGGTCGGAAACTCATTACCTGTATGCACTTCTTAAAGAGGCTTCAGGGTTAGGATCAGCATAGTATATGGGGCCAACAGTGTGAATTACATGAGAAGCAGGCAATCTAAAACCTCTGCATATATACAACATCCTCGTATGTTCATACGGAGTTATATAAACATAAAGTTGGACAATACCACTTGTTTTATAGAAGCTAAAGTAGGAAAGCCTACGGTGTAATCCTTGCTTCTCCAGTGGGACAACGAGTTCCAGGTCGGACTTCTTGTACGTTATGGCATGCTGCTCGGAGTTCTGGGCCAGCAGCTCGGTGTATGGCTAAGAAAATACACAGAGACTTATTGACAGAGTTCATAACAGAACATGTTCACCAGAAAACAGTGAGAAATTACCTCCATCAGCACCAGCACCTCCAAGCATCAGCTCATTTGCTGGATTGACCTATGAGAACAACGATCCAAATTAAAAATAATTGCACTAAAGCCCAATCATAGTGTTTGGATTTCCAGATTTAGCTGGTGTCACAAATCCAACAATGATCCATCATTTTGAATTCTACAGTATTAAAATTGAATTTCAGTAGAATCCCTGGACAAAGTTTTAACCCTTAAATTAGCTAAGTCATGGCTGAAAGGTGTTATTTAAAATCAATGGAAGCCAAAATTTAGGAGTTCAGATCATAAATCTAAATCCAAGTTTCACAATGCAACATAGATAGTTTCACAATCTTGTACTGTGAAATTTGTCAAGTCATTGTTTTTCCAAAAGCTTAAGCTATTAGGAGATGACCCAACAATGTATATCAAGCTATTCAATACTCTTTCTCACGTGTAACCCCGTCTTGCACATGTAGAGACAAACAAAGAATCAAACATAAAGAAGAGAAAACAACCAAACATAGAAGAAGAAACCAAACAGGGACCGAATACCAACGGAGACTTGAACCCAAAACCTCTCTCAACCAAAACTCTGATACAATGCTAGGTCACCAAGTTTTTTCAAAAGCTTAATCTGTTAGGAAATTGGCCCGTCAATGTATATCAAGCTATCCAATAAAATTAACTACTAAAATATATAATTTGGGTGCATTAAGATATCCCATGTAAATTGAATGGCCCCATTGTGTTTCACATTAATATTTTGAGGTACGAGTCCATCATCCAAAGGGAAGCGGTTAAATAAAATGGGAACCATGGTTGTCAAATAGCGAATCGAATCGTGAATTGAATCGAATCGTAAGATTCACAACACTATATATACATATAAAATCACAAATATAGTGCTTAAAATGGGCAACTAAGACATGGTTCAGTATCTTTCTTAGTACCAGCTAGATGATGTTTCATTCTATACACACCTCCCCAATAATTATTTCCACAATATTTGCTTTTTAATTGTAGCCTGCCCTGTTTTTGTTCTGTAACTTTTGTACAGTGTTCTCATGCTGGGTCAGCCATTTTTTTTTTTGTGACTTTTTTATCACTGTTGATTCATAAGAGTATCTACAAAATTTTAAAAAATAATAATAATAATTTCAGACACAAGAAAATAATAAACAACTAG
Source organism: Camellia granthamiana (assembly GCA_036172215.1). Taxonomy (NCBI): domain Eukaryota; kingdom Viridiplantae; phylum Streptophyta; class Magnoliopsida; order Ericales; family Theaceae; genus Camellia; species Camellia granthamiana. Next base: position 1,844,926 of record JAXFYN010000024.1, on the reverse strand, counting down.
ACAATAATGCAAGTGAGAATCTTTAATAGTGAATAAAGAATCAAAATTAATCAAATAAGGACAAATATATAATTTATATAAAATCTATATATTTTATATTATGGCCTTGTTTGTCATAACTTAAAAAAGTCAAAAAGTCACTATCTTATTTAAGTCACATCATCTTATTTAAATCACATCACCTCTCTACTACATCATTTCAAACTCAACCCATATCCAACCCATATTTTATAAAAAGTCAAAAGGTACACTTATTTAAATCATCCCAAACCACCCCTATAAATATATATATATTAAAGGAGGATAGTGGTGTGAAGCCTTACAGCAACACTAAACAAATACCCGTTACTTTAATGTTTTCTCACCCACAAGGAGACCCCACAAGGAGACTTTATGGTAAAGAAAAGCTAACCCACATATTGATTTTTTAAGTACCGAGAGAGAGAAGAGAGAGAGAAGACTGAGCAGACCGACAACGGGTAGACGAAGACAATTCCTAGCTATTTCTTTACATACCTTCAAATTTCTCACTGGTAGAATCGAAAATCCTCTTCTTCGAACAGGTTTGTCTCCTTTCTTTGATTCGTCTCTCTCTCTCAGTCAAGCCTTAGCTTGAGTTTTTCATATGTTCTTCGAATGATTTCTTCTATTTATTATTCCTTTTTCTTTTATTCCTTTTTTTTTTTTTTTGGGGAATTAAAGAGGTCAAATGACGTCGTTTAACAGATCTGGGCAGGAGAAAAAAAAAATGAAATTTGAATCGTGAGTATCGTACATATCGGCAATTCACATCGATTCCTACGATTCTTACTTCGAATCGCACAATTCTTTTAAATTTACGATTCAAGTACTCGATTCGAATCGTTCTATGAAAAAATCGTAGCAAATCGTATGAATTGTATCGCGAATCGTACGATTCAGACAACCATGATGGAAACCACTCACTGCAGCTAATGGTGCATGATCCAGTACTAGGACTTCACGAAAAACTAGCATTTCCTACCTTCCACCATTACAAGTTTATGATGGCCGCCTTTTTTAATGGAAAAGTCTATTAAATTCCATATGGTTCATAATGGGACAATTAAATTTCCAAGGGACATCCAAACATGCCCTTACCCCTAAATCAATTGACCGACCATAATCAACGTTGGTTTGGCATGTATATAATTTGAAATAAATTAATTATCCAACATAAATTTGTAACAACGCTCTACCTCCACAGTACAATTTGCTCTTCAACTGAGCATAGAGATTCAAAATCTGAACATTACACCTAGAGTAACACCACTATGATTTGAGCATTCAGCATAAGAGGCCTACCAGAACTCCACGTAAGCTCCATACATGCTCAAATCTTAGTGAAATTACACCCATGGTTGTCTGAATCGTACAATTCGCAGTACGATTCGATACGATTTTTTCATAAAACGATTCAAATCGAGTACTTGAATCGTAAATTTAAAGGAATCGTGCAATTCGAAGTAAGAATCGTAGGAATCAATGTGAATTGCCGATACGTATGATACTCACGATTCAAATTTCATTTTTTTTTTTTCCTCCTGCCCAGGTCTGTTAAACGACATCGTTTGATCTCTTTAATTAAAAAAAAAAGAAAAAAAAAAGAAGGGGGGGAAAAAGAAAAAGGAAAAGGAATGATAAATAGAAGAAATCATTCGAAGAACAGATGAAAAACTCAAGCTAGGGCTTGACTGAGAGAGACGAATCAAAGAAAAGAGACAAACCTGTTTGAAGAAGAGGATTTTGGAATCTACCAGTGAGAAATCTGAAGAAATTTGAAGGTATGTAAAGAAATAGTTAGGCATTGTCTTCTTCTACCCATTATCAGTCTCACTGCTCAATCTTCTCTCTCTCTTCTCTCTCTCGGTACTCAAAAAATCAATCTGTGAGTTAGCTTTTCTTTATCATAAAGTCTCCTTGTGGGGTCTTCTTGTGGGTGAGAAAACATTAAAGTAATGGGTATTTCTTTAATGTTGCTGTAAGGCTTCACACCACTATCCTCCTTTAATATATATATATATAATATATATAAATTATATAATATTTTATATAAATTATATATTTGTCCTTACTTGATTAATTTTGATCCTTTATTCACTATTAATGGTTCTCACTTGTCATTATTGTCTAGTTGTTTATTATTTTCTTTTTAAAAATTCTGTAGATATGCTTGTGAATCAACCATGATGAAAAAGTCAAAAAAAGTGGTTGACCCAACATGAGAACACTGTACAAAAGTTACAGAACAAAAACAGGGCAGGATGCAATTGAAATGCAAATATTGTGGAAATAATTATTGGGGAGGTGTGTAGAATTAAACATCATCTGGCTAGTACTAAGAAAGATACTGAACCATGTCTTAGTTGCCCATTTTAAGCACTATATTTGTGATTTTATATGTATATATATTTTTTATAAAAAAAATATACTATTACGATTCAATTCGATTCACGATTCAATTTTTTAGAAATACGATTCGCGATTTGACAACATGATTACACCAAGTCTCGCGATTACAATCAATACCTTCAATAACAAAAATAAGCTAAACTTAAGAAATTAGCTTCAAAGTTCTAACAATGCTAAGTTAAAAAATCATCTTGTACTAGTCCAACATCACATAAACAATTCCAACTCATACAGATGGAATTCAAGTTGGAGTCAACCAAGAGGCATTGGCTTGCATTGTAATCTAATTAGTAACTTGCTAACACAACATCCTACCTTGTGCCCAAAAAAAATAAAAAATAAATGGGATTCCTAACACACAGATTGAGGTTGTGTTTGGATTTCAGGATTTGGAGCAAAAGGATTTGGGAACTAATCATTAAGTAGAATAGCTCGAATTCAAATATGATAGTTAAAATATGGATTTTATGATTGAATTTGAGAAGAACATTTACATTGACAGATTTAAAATAACAATGTCAAAATTTTAAGATTGAAATCCTCATACTAATGATTATAATTGTACAAAGATCATAACAAAATACAAACTACTTAACCTACTCTATAATTGTTAACTATAAAAGTTCCCAAATTGCATCATTTGAAATCCATCTATCCAAATGGAACCTAAAAAGTCTTTAATTTCATAGGGGAAAAAAAAATGAAAACAGTATGGGGGTGTTTGTTTGGGAAGATTGGAGGAGGGATTGGACTCCATGTCCAATCCACCATGGAATCATTGTTTGGTTGAGAATTTGTAGGTCGGATTAGTAGTCGGACTATGAATCTCATATATGTTGGACGATTGTGTCCTACGGAATGCGGGATAGAAACGATATTAGAATCCCATGAGATTACATTGTAAAATGACATATTTACCTCCGAGTATTTGATTTCATTATGTATTGTATTTAGTAAAATAAAATAAAATATAAAATCTCAATTAAAAAATAAAATAAAATAATTTTCTTTAATTTTTATTAATGTTTATTTATTTAATAAAATTTTATAGATGTTTTATTGATGAACACACTCGACAAGAAGGGCACACTAGTGTCATGGCTCCAGCGGTGACTCCAAACACTGGTCTAGATTTAGGTGGTGAACGGAACAATGAAGAGTTGGTTTGGGTGGAAAAAATTTCGTCACAATTGGACCAGCTAGTTCAGATGAGAGATGAGGTCATGATGTCAACATTTGAGATAGACAAATGGTGGCATCAATGGGAATCATTGCTTAGAGATAATGGAATTGATGTGGGTAGGTGGGAAACTATTGAAGGCTCTGATGGTAATCATGAGATGGAGTCAGGCGGCACTATGGTTTTTATAGATTTCGGAATTGATGTTGAGGTGCATGATGACCTCTCTGTTATTAATATAAAGGGTGGAGTAGATTGGACTTTGAATTCTGAGGCCCAAGATCACAATTTGGACTTGAGTCTGGACAATAACCCTTATGTGCCCCAAGATGAGGTTGATCTGGCTCTTGTTTGGGCCGAAAAAATGGGCCAGTTGTTATTCGGGAGTTCAATAAGCAAGATGAAAGGACCAGGGCCCGTTGGTACAAGAAAGATGTGGACGGTAAAGGCAAAGGAAAAGCCCACTTGGGGGATGATCTTGTAGATGATAGTACATCAGAGGATGAGGGTTGGCCAAGAACACAAAGGCAGTTTGGTGAAGGGAGTTCACGCTCGGGGGGAACTAAACCCATAAAGCCTAGTCGTCATCCGATGGGTGGAATTGCTCAACTGTTGAGGGAGAGAGGCAATCCACAAGTAATTAAAAGAAAGCTTCATGGTCGCCAAAAACGTAATTTTGCTGAGGAGATCAGTTTTTATAAACGCAGGGATGGTGTAAGGAATCGCTGAAAAAAGAAGAGGGGTTTGTTTTTGGCCCCACACAAAAGGAAAGAGACCCCTGTTAGATTTCAGGAAGCTCCATCGAAGAAGAAAGATCTGGGTAAAGATAAGGTCTCTCGTATCAAGGAGGGAAGGAAAAGAAAGTCCAGTGTGGCAGGTCCTAGCGGCTATGAATCATCGCAGAAGAAAATTTGTTCGGATTTGGATAGCAGTGATGGACGGAAGACAGATTACAAGACCTGGTGGAGAATTTTGTTATTGAATATGAAATGGCATCAATTTTTGAACTGTTATGGGATGATAGAGATCCGACTGCTAAAGGGATTTCTCAAGAGGTTGTCCCTCAACAACCTCCTTCATCGCCATGAAGATTTTGAGCTGGAACTGCAGATGGATGGGCCACCCTTTGACAGTTCGAACAGCTAGATTGTTGGCCCAGGTACATAAGCCTAATGTTCTTTTTCTTATTGAAACTAAGATGGAAGCTAGGAAACTGAAATGGTTGGGTTTACCTATGGGGTATCGATTTTGGACGGGGTGCGGATAGTGTTGGGTGCAACAGAGGATTATGGGTGGTGTGGGATGACACGCACTCTATGAAAGTTATTTATAGGTGTGAACGTTTCATTGCACTTGAGGTGGAAGATTACTCCACTCATAATTGGGTTCTTTTGTTAATTTATGGTCATCCTAATTTGAGTTGTCAAGAAGCTTGTTGGGATAGATTGGCAAATTTTATCTGAGGGATTCAGATTCCAGTGGTCTTGATTGGGGACTTAATCAGATTTTATATCATAAGGACAGACAAAGTTTTTGTCAATGCAAGGTGAGAGGTTTGAATCATTTTTTATCATTTCATGGAGACTTGTCATCTTCTTGATCTTCCGAAGTCAGGTGTTGATTTTACTTGGACAAACAATCGAAGGAAGGGGCTTCGGACTTATGAAAAATTGGATAGAGCTATGGCAACTTGGGTATCAAGATTTCGGAAATTTACGCTCACTGCTCTTCCCATTCAAAGATCAGATCACAGTCCCATAATCCTCAATACAGATATGGGAGGGCAAAGAAGGAATGGAAGAATTGGATATGGAAATTTTGAGGCAGCATGGTTGGGTGATGGTGCAATGGAGGAGATTGTACATAAGGTGGAATTTACCAGTGGAGGGTATGTGTTCAAGCTGTTACATCGCCAGAAAATTTTGCTCCAACATTTAAGGAATTGGCACCACCAACCTACTAGAAGTCTAGCAGCTCAAATTAAGGAAACCCAATGGCAACTAGCGCAAGTACAATGTCTTTTTCGGTCGGAGAATAACTTTGCGCAGGATTATGCATTACGAGCTCATTTGGATTTACTCTTAGAAAAGGAAGAAGTGTATTGGGCACAACGGGCAAAGCAACAATGGATGAATTTGGGGGATAAAAATACAAAGTTCTTTCACCAGATGGCAACGTTTAGAGCCTGTAAGAAAAGGATTGGATTCCTGAAACTGGATAATGTTGATTGCGTTATGGATCAAGGTGTCATTGAGCATGAATTTCTACAACATTTTAAGTTGTTTCACAATCAACAGGATTAATCTCCATCCATTCTCAGGTGCATTTCGATTATCCTGTTAATTTTCAATTTCTTAATGTTTTGCAAAAGCATATTTTGGATGAACATCAGAAAGTGCTTGAGGCTCCTTTTACGGACCAAGAAATAAAAGACGCCATTTTTTACCATGGGTGGGCTTAAAGCTCCTGGACCTAATGGTATGATTGCAGCTTTTTATCATAAGAATTAGAAAATTGTGGGGGATAGTGTGATCAACACTGTTAAAGCCTTTTTGAATACGGGAGTGATGCTTAAAGAAATGAACCAAACGTTTTTGGTATTGATTCCCAAGAAGGCAGTGCCTCAATCGGTTAATGATTATCGGCCTATTAGTTTGTGTAATGTGGTATATAAAAGTATTGCCAAGGTTCTTGCGAATCTATTACGATGTGTTTTGTCAAGTATAATTTCCCCCAACCAAAATGCGTTCGTTCCCGGTAGAATTATTTCTGATAATATCTTATTAGCCCATGAGATGAGTCATTTTATTAAATTAAGGAAAAAGGGGTGTAAGTCTTGTTTTGCAATGAAACTTGATACGAATGAGGCTTATGATATGGTTAGGTGGGATTTTTTGCTCATGGTTCTAAGATGTTTTGGGTTTAGTGAGCAATGGATTCACCTTATAGAACAATGTATGTCAACAGTGTCGTTTTCGGTCTTGGTTAATTCTAGTAAATCTGAATGGTTTTTTCCTTCTTGTGGGTTACGACAAGGTGACCCATTATCACCTTACCTGTTTTTGTTGGTCATGCAAGCTTTATCTGAAGGGTTGGTTAATTTAAATCAGCAAGGAGTGTGTTGGGTTCTCTCGATATCTAGAAATGCTCCCGCAATATCCCATTTACTTTTTACGGATGATTGTTTGTTATTTATGACTTATAAAGATGAAGACGTGTGGTGTTTGAAATGGTTCTTGGAAGCTTTTTGTCATCAGTCAGGGTTAAAAGTTAACATCCAAAAATTGGCGATCATGGTTAGTCCTAATATGGGAGAAGTAGCAAAAAGGTTCATTAAGGACTGTTTTAATATTAGACTAGTAGAGAATTTGGGAATTTATCTGGATGCGTGCATAGATTCGGGTAAGAAAAAAGGGGAATTGTTTGGATCAATTTTGGAGAGGGTTCATAAAAAATTAAATGGATGGAAGAGAGGGCTACTTTCCTTTGCAAGCAGATGTGTGTTACCTAATCATACCCTTCTGTCCATCCCAATTTATTTATTGGCCATTTTCCAAAGCTCCTAAGTATTTTGTGAAGCAGCTAAGAAGTGATGTGAGGAATTTTATATGGAAAGGAAAAGATGGATCTGGCATTTTTTGGAAGCTGTGGGATCTACTACGTAGACCTAAATTAGATGGAGATTTGGGTTTAAGGGATCTGAAGTTATTGAATCAAGCACTTCTAGCTAAATCAGCTGGGAGGATTTTAACTGAACCAGATAATTTGCTGAGTCGGGTTATGATGGCAAAATATTGCACGAATGAGAAATTTTTACAGGTTAAGGCCAAGAGTAGATGTTCATGGGGTTGGAGAAGTATTTTGTGGGGGAGAGATTTATTACAACAGGGTATCCGGTGGATTGTTGGAGATGGGAAATCCATTGATCCTTGGATACTGGGAATGGGTAATGAATTGGAAGGGCGCCAAGTGGGTGATAGATTTCGGGAATTCAAGGTTGTGCATTTGATTGACCACAAGAGAAAAGAATGGAGAGTACCCTTAGTTAGAACTATTTTCCCTACAGCTATGGCACAAAAGATCCTTAATATTTATATTCCTCGAACTCATGCACATGATAAGATTATTTGGGATAAATGTCTGAATGGGGTGTATAGCGTAAAATCTGGGTATGTTGTTGGTAGTCAATGTAGGGATAGGTCATTTGAGGGAGGATGGACAAGGATAGATATGCTTTGGAAAAAGCTTTGGTTCCTACAACATGGATAATGTTTTTGTGGAAATTAAGTCATCGTATTGTGCCAGTTAGAGTTGCTATTCGGAAAAAGAGGTGTTAAGGTAGAATCTGTTTGCCCAAGGTGTAAAAATCAAGACAAAACACTGGAACATTTGTGCTTTCAATGTCCTTTTTCTAAAAGAATTTGGTTTGGTTCGAAGTTGGGACTCAATTTTGATACTGGTCCAGAATTAAGAGTGGAGGATTGGATTCAATTTTGGTTTCAAAATGCTCCAGATGAGTGTGCTATTGTTGAAGCCATCAAAGTTCTTTGGGGCATATGGGTTCATCGGAATCGAATAGCATTTGATAGTATCATTTTTTTATCCAATTTCCACCATTCACACGATAAACGAGTTGAGAATTGAAAATGTTTTTGAGATGCATTTCAAAACTGAAGCTAATAAGGAAACTGGAGGTAATATGAATTGTTTTATTGTGTCTAATACTAACTCTCGGTGTGTAGATCCCGCTTATGCTGCGTTTTTGGTTGATGGCGCTTGGTATAAAGAGACGGAACAAGCAGCGGTGGCATGGGTGGTGGTTAACAGAAATGGATGGAAGGTGGCATCTAGGGCCTTTTCATTCCAAGCGCATTCAGCTCATGAAGCCGAAGCCCGTGGGTGTATGGACTTACTACAATGGTGTTGTTTCCAAAATCTCAAGGCAGCTTTAATTCAAACAGATTGCCAAAAATTGATCACTAGTTTGAGATCAAAAGTTGCTGCTGGATATATATAATATATGTAAATCTATGGACTATGTTTGTATTATGAAGGCACATCGTAATATTGTAAAGCCCGCACATATTGCGGCAAAAGCTGCCCTGCATGGTGGTAGCTAATTTTGTTGGTTAACTTTATATACACATATATATTTAAAGTTTCTGTTTTCTCAAAAAAAAAAATAGTTAGTTTCCTAGTAGTTTCCGCACATCTACATCCTTTTTAACCAAATAGTCCAGACTATATATTCCAAGATTAATAATCCTATGAATTACGATTCCGTCCAAACAAACATGACTTATATTGTATATGTATGTATATGTATATGTAATTAAGAGAAAACGACAGAGAGCTTACTATGGCGTCGGAAGAGCCGTCGACGAACCACCGAGTGATGTCTCCCTTCTGGATTTTGAGAGCGCTGGAGGGGGACAGCAGGAAGTGGCCGATTCGGTGATCGGCATCTCCGCCGTTGGACATCGTGGAAACCCTAGCAGAGCTCGATTCTCCACCATTAGCTAAGTCAGTGCTCTGCTCCATTTTCGAAATCGGTCTGGCTAGAGTTCGAAGACGACGGTGGTGGTGGTGGTGGTGGTGGTGGAAAGTTCGCCGTGTACGGGGGAGATTTCTAGGGCTTGAGCTGCAAGAGAGAGAATTGGGAAATCCAAGCCTAATAAAAAGTAGTCTAGAGCGCAAACCAACAAGGCTCGCCATTTTTTTTTGGCTTTTGAGTCTTGTCAGTGTTAGTGTCAGTTTGACAAAATCGAGATTTGACTCCGTCAATTTTCATATGATTGTGTGGGTAGACTGTGTGCGTACGAGGATGGGGGAGATTCGAAAGGGGTGATCCGGTGGAGGTGTTCCACGTGTCATTAATTTATTGGTATAAAGCATGAAAATTCGGAAACAAACGGACGACTTTTTAATTGTTGCTTATTTCACCAATAGTTTGGGGCGTGAGGATCCTCCGAAGTACAAGCCCGAAGTCATCTCTTAGAGTCATCTAATTCAATGGCTGAAATTAAAACCAATTAAAACGATGTTATTTTAGTTAATAAGTTAAAAAAAAATAAAAAGATTATCTGTTTCTTCTTTCAACATTAGTCTCGTAATTTTTTTGAATCATCATAACTTCTCCTTAGCTCTCCACACTCGTTTGCTTTCAAAAATCAAAAAAATAAATTAGAAACAATCAAACCCAAAGCAGTGTAAACAAGAGAGCAAGCAAAGATTGATCTAGTATAGTGTATATATAGATATAGATATGGCACCGCTACTGTGATTGTCAAGAAAACTCTCAAAACTCATGAAATAGGACTTTTTTTGATCTATATATAAGGCAACTCACTCAATCACCTACCCTTTTTCTCACCTTGTTTCTCTCTTTAGAATTTTTCTCTCTACTAAACAAATCTACAAACACTTGTTGAATGAGTGTACAGATAATTGCATTCACAGATTAGCATCATTTTTTTTACCCAACTTGGAAATTTAGAGAGAAACAACAATCTAAAATATAGTGTTTGTTGTACTATACACAGAAAAACAAAAGATTAATTTGGAGAGGAAAAAAAAAAAAGAAAATTGGGGAGAAGAGAGATTGAGGGGGCAAACCCAAATGTCTCTAACTTCCTCTTAGTGTGATTTTCTGAGAGAAAGAAAGAGAAAGAAGGCAAGTAAAGAAAGTTGATTTTTTGTATTTTTTTTTCAACTTACTAACCAAAACGACCTCCTTTTGGTTAGTTTTAATTTCAGCCGTTGGATTGGATCACTCTAGGAGATCAACTTCAGGCTTTTATTTCAGAGGATCCTCACGCTAGTTTGGGGGCCAGTTGCTCTCAAGCTCGGAATCGAATTAGACGGTATTGTTAGACATGGTGAGCCTGATTTCAAGCGTATTTTAATAATTTAAATTGTTTAATATATAAAATTTATCGAGTATATTATTTTTATAAATAATTACGTTAATTAAATATTGATAGTTACTTAATTAGTTTATATTTGTGTCTACGATTTGTTTTTAAAAGTATAATCGTCATTGAAACAAATGTAAACCGATTAAATGGCTATCGATATTCGATCTGCGTGATTTTTTCAAACATAATGTAGTCGACGAGTTCTATACATTAACAGTTTGAATTATGAAAATGTATTCAAAATCAGGCTCACCACAACCCAACAACATTGTCCAGTTTGATTCTGAACTGGAGAGAAGTTGTGGCCAATAGTTTATTAATAACCCTACAAATTCATATTTATGAATTCAGAATTTATTTAGAAAAATAAATCAATGGTTCAAATTTATTTTACTCATAGACTTTTCACTTTATCAATTTAATTTCCACTACACAAACATATTTGACATAAATTATATGGTGATTAGTGTTTAAGTATAAACACATGATGCTTAAGAAATATTAAATAATTTTTTATTGATAAGGATGGGTCATAACATTTTTGTTTTCAATATTACTCAAAAAGGAAATAAAGGAGAATATTTCAGTGGCATTAGAGCAATTAAGTAATATAAAGTGATAGACTTCCATAATCCTATTTGTCTAAGATGGTGAAGAAATAATTCAATTAAATTACAACTTAAGGCTCGTTTGGGATGTGAGTTGGTTTTTTAACTTTTTAACTTTTACGACTTTTATGAGAAAAAAATGAAATAATTATGATTTGGATATGATATTTTGTTTTAATAGATTAAAAAATCTATTTTATTTTTTTGTAACTATTTTAACTCAAGAACTTCATTTTAACTTATGCCAAACAAAGACTTAGTATAAAATTTTCAAATGAAATCAATTGAAATAAGGGGATATGTACCGTTGATCCTAATAATTAAGACAAGATTGTTGAGTTGAGAAATGAAACACAAGTAAAGTACAATAGAATTTAATTTATTCCTGTAGCATTCATGTTAAGAGAAATTTTGGTGGTGTTTGACTTAGTTTTGTAATCGTAATTCTAATAAAAAATAAAAATAAAAAAAAAATTTAAAAATCATTTTAAAACTCATAACTAAATACAATTTAAAAATTCATAGCTAACCACACAACTTAAAACTCAATTCAAAATTTATAACTAAAACCTTTTCAAAACTCCATTAATTTTTTTTAATTTTTTATTTATTTATTTTGTTCTATAAAATTCTACGTAAATCATAATTTTAAAACTAAACCAAACTTGATTTACTTTTTGTGACGTAATTTCTTAAAACTACTTTTGTAAAGAAGATATTTGAGAAAAAACTTTCTTTCCCCTTGTTGGGAGCTTTGTTGTCATTTTATTACGACTAAAAGCACTTATTAAAAGCATATTAAAAATAGACACAGCTTTGTGCCACAATTAAATTGAGAATTATATATACACTTTCCCATCAAATTACTTGATGGAACAATTAATTTGACAATAAAGCTTACCCCTTATCTTCATTGATTGATTTTTATTAAAATAAAAAACTACATTAAGAAACGAACACATCAAAATAAAGAAATTAGGGAAATGTATTAAAGGATTTCACTGATAAAGTTGCCTCAAATAGGGTTTCTATTCCGACTTGTGATTAAATCTACAAACATTATATGATATTCGTATGGCCTTGATTTCAATCGAAGGCTACCAATTGAATATCACTGTTTACAAGTATCTATAACACAAACTTTATACGAGTATAGGCCTAAGCGGGTGCTAGTTAGCCACCACAGCAATAGACTCTAAATTTCCATGAGTCTCTCCCATGCCTACCCACCTTCAAATTGAACATCATATACAAATTTTTTAACCCATGGCGTCGTGAAAACTTAGAATTGACCCCCCTCAAATGTTTGGCCAAATTGCCAATTAGCTGGCACTGCATTGTAACTAGTAATGGTCCTTCCATCACTGGTAGTGACTTGAAATGAGAGAGATTGGCCATTGAGCATGGAGTTGCTCTGCCAGTTTTGACCCCAATTCCTTGACAAGGGTTGCCAACCTGTTTTGGACCCCTTGATCGACACTGAATGGACATCCCCTGCACCGCCAACATTGCTAACCAAGACCAGGTTGAAGTAAGAGTGGCCATTGATTGTAAATCTTATTCCTCCTTTCTTCATACAGGGCACCCTGTCAAGACCACCACACAACCATATTCATTAGTTAATTTAAAGAAGGGAGAAACTACTGACAGTAAGACTCGATCCGAGTATCACACTCGATAAGACATCACAAACTCATTCGTCTTTATTCGATAGTCAAATTAACTAGCACAGATTAAGCAAATTGCTTTGACTAATTTTTTTAGTTAATTTGTTTGACTTTTAGGAATGTTGAGGGTATATGTATATAATACTAGTTGCAGAAAAATAAATATAAAAAGTTCTACATGACATGAGAAACATAGAGAGTGGTGTTGGGTCCACACCCTTCTCTGTGTTCAGTGCAACTAGCAAAGTTGTGAGGGTAATTAGTGAGCAACCCTTACCTTTGAAAGGATACTGGAACAATTCCAGCTCGGTATTGAGCAATTTGCAAGAAAGCAGGCTCTGCCAGATCAAAGTGTTGGAGGGGAGGGTTGCACCACCCACCATTGTCATTAGATTGAGAAGGGTTTGGTGGACAGAAGTTTGTAGCAGTCACAGTGATGGTCCCAGGGAGGCACCATTGTGGGTCACTGTTGCATTTGATCTGATAACATGCCCCACAGCTCAAGCCATTGTTGAACAGAGCAGTGCTTAGTGCTGCGGTGTTAGTACCATAGCCTTGGCTATACAAATTGCCATACCCACATGCACCTCCTGCCACACCAAAATCAAGTATTAGAATCCCAAAACATTAAATTTATCAAATTTTTCTAGAAAAATGTCATTCTTTTAACAGTCAAGTTTATAAAACTCAAACAGAAGTCACTTTAGTAGACTAAAACTCAAGGCAAGTAAAATGTGAAGTTATGGGTCAAAGCAATGCACTTTTGTTCTGCTAAATCAGTAATTCTAAAATCACATATTTTATTTATTTATTTATTTATTTACAAATAAGTGCTCAAAATAGCAACACTGCATATTCATCTCAAATGGGGCCACTAGAAAGAGTAGTGTTGTCAATACTGCATTTTTTATGCATTTTCTTAATTTTTATTTATTTATTTATTTATATATTTGTATTTTTTTCTGTACTAAATGGAAAATTTGTCCAACTTACCCATTGTGCCAGATGCATCACCCCCACCATAGAAAGTGGCATGACCACCTTGCCACCCTCCATAGTCACCATAAGCGCCGCGGAGGCATAAATTGAAAAAGAAGAAGAGTAGAAGAGAAACAATGGAGAATACTTGAATAGCCATTGATATATATATATATATATATATCGAGAGAGAGAGATGCTAGAGAGAAGATTGTGCAGTAAGAGCTTCTTAGTACAAAGAGGGGAAATGGGGCTTTACTTAAATAATGGAATGGAGGCCAAGTTGAGGACTCTGAGGGGGTTATATAGATGGGGGCACTGTTGTATGGTAGAAAGTGACAACTTAGCCATGCTCACTTTTGAGAGATGGCCAAAACCAAAAAACCTGAATCAAAATGTTTTTCAAGGTCATGTACAAGGGATCAAAGTTGCACATGCAAATGTTCTGACTAAACTACCAACTGCAAAGCTCAAATGACCCCACAAAGCACATGCACTTCACAACTGTCTCTATGTCATTAATTTATTTATTTTCCTCTCCTTCCCTCTATACTACAGATTACATGTCTTTCATGTGGACAAATTTTTTTTGTTTCCCCCCTCGCGTTTGACTAAAATCACACAGTCAACTAATGGGTAATGTGGACAGGTTTAATTGGAGAGTTTGGGGCAGATTTGCAGCTACTTTGCGTATTTCTAAAAGATGCACCGGATTCTTTGACTCAAAATCTATGCCCTCTGTTTCGAATGCACTCTCAACCATATGATATGGTGAAAATTTTGAGATACAAGAATCTCAAAGTACGATCAGGCAGCTGACAGTGTGTTGGGACAGAGATAGGGATTTTGGGGATAGAGGATCTTGTGTCAGTACTCTAAGCCACCATTGCATTGTTAGTAAACACATTTTTTTATTTTTTTTTTATTTTTAAGATTTGAAGAGTTTAGAGCTTAAAAAATTCAATTATCCTACCAAATTTATGATTTCCCAAGTGTTAGTGGACTGCGTATGTTAACCCTCTAAATATGTCCTCTCTGACCTACCCCTGCAATGGCATCAAGATATGCATTGTAATGCTGAGAACGAGAATTTTTATTATATTACAATTTTCCATTTTGAAAAACACAATAATACCATGAAGTCAAAAAAAGTAGTTAAAAAACGACAAAAAAAATGAGGTGTCTGAACTTGATTCATTATGTATAATATATATAACCCAAATCACACTAAATTTGAACTTCCGTTACACTTTATTTTCTTATCATAAATTTCCCCCAAAAAACTACAGTGAAATCTTGTTCTCCTTAAGTCAACAAAGAACCATAGCCTGCTAGGAGTAACCAATATGCAAACAATTGCACATCCGAAATTAAGAGCTCGTGTTCTTTGTAGGTACCATGTGTTAACTCTTGTATGGTAAAAAAGCTTTGAGATCCGGTTGAGCTCAAAGTGCCTAGCAAAACTAAATGCTGAAAGAACCAGATATAAATTTCAAGCAACAAACATTAATATTTATATATATATATTGCATTTTTCAACAATGTTTTGTAGTTATAGTTGAATCTTCAAACAAGAATAGGGATTGTGGATGCTGGATAAGATTATCTAGGAACCAAAGGTCAGTTATTATTTATGAATATTATGGAAGACAAAACTATGTTAAAAAAAAATTTTGCAATACAATATGTCAATCTATGACATAGCGATAATTGTGCATATCATTGAAAATCATAATGGTACACGCAAAAATGGTTTTACAATCAATTTTTTAATTCTAAACCTGACTTATTGTCAAATTTGTTGTTAGGCTTTAAATATTAGATAAAACTAGAAGGGTTAGTTAAAAAATAGGGAGGGGACTTGTTTAATACCCTACCATGTTAGGAGCACATGCAAGTACTGGTCATTGTGGACCCTTTTATACATGCATCATTATCATAGTTTTAGAGCCATCCATTTCCAAGCTTATATATATATATATGTAAAGGGGTCACACTGCCGGCTATTGCATACGCAGTATTACCCCACATGCAGAAAGATTATTTTCGTATAATCTGAATGTACTTGAGGAAAATCAATACAAAAAGAACAGATGTTCTGGCTAGCGTTTTCTTGGCTTCTTTTGAAAAGAAAATTGGGGAATTGGGGATTTAATAAAAATCCTTCTTAGCATCCAATTATTATTAATTACTAATATTTTTTTCATCAGTAGAAGCCAAGAAAATGTTTTGGCCAAAATCTTCAAAGTTGTCTCTTCTGGAAGAGAATATTGTGGAGGTGGAGCAGAGGATCTACACACCCAGCCCTTCAAGATTTACTCTCTCTCTCTCTCTCTCTCTCTCTCTCTCTCTCATAATAACATAATGACAAAGATCCTTGGGAATTTGGCTTTCATGTTATGTAAGAAAATAATAGCTTTGCAACCAATTGATGGCAATCTGATATGAACTTGATAATATCATATAAATAGACCGGAAAGGAGTAAAAAAAAAAAAAAAAAAAAGAAAGAAAAGAAAAATGAAGAAGAAGTTGTTTGAGTATTTTAGCTTAAATTTTATAAATTACATGCTTAAGCAGTTGTGCGTTGAAAAATCTAAGTAGCACAAACACAGTCACATGACATTATAAATTAATTATACATCATATATATGAATAATTTATTCAAATATAATTAAAAAAATTTAACATAAATTAAAAAGCTATATATTACATAAATTAAATATCAAGATATCATTTATATAGCAATTACATTCAAAACAATGCAAAACAATTATATGACATTTCATTATACATAATGTATTCATCTTATAAATGTTTCTAAACATATTTAGGATGCATAAGTTGTGTTATGAAGAATGGAGAACATAGTTATAATGAAGGGATTCATCATATAGAATGTATCTGGAGGGTTCAAGAAGTGTCACCAAAGTGTCCGATGTTATGAATTTGAATTTTTAATCAAGACACGTTGAAGAAGTGTCTGACACGCTTTTAGTAGTGTCCAAAGAGTGTCGTGTTGGATACGGGTGTCGGACACGACACGCTTCCTTCGTATAAGTGTCCATACTTCTTAGTTGAAAATGTAATATGTTTGGTATTTTTGGTAGAACTTTATTTTCCTTTTCCACTCAAAAAACTCAAAATAAAGACAAAAGGCTAACTATCATGGTGAAGAAAGAAATAAGTTGAAAACCGGAAAAATTATCAAACACCCTAATTATCAACATTTGTTCTATAATTTTACTACCTTTGATTTTGTATGACAAGAATGGGCAATTAATTTGAGCCATAAGACAAATATTTCCCTTTTCTGATTTAAGAAGAGTATGGTTTCAATTTTTTCTATCAATATTTGTTTCAATTTTTATGAATCCGACCAATTTCAGTGATCATAAACCCCCCAAGTATTTTTCTCTTCGAGAGTTTGCATCAAACCCTAAACCCACAAAAGGCACGTCATGAGGGGATTTATCCAAATGTTGTTGGTTAGAAACCAATGAAAGTGCCCTTCACAAGGGTTTGTCTGTTACTCCCACTTGTGAGAGACTATGACATCCCTCAACATGGAAAGAAACATAAGCATGAGGGACATGAAGGGTCACTTCAAGTGGTACTTAATAGCAGGGTCACCACAAAGCATTTGCAGACAGCCCACATGAGCTTCCAGGGACCAAAACTCATACCGATAATCGACAGCATAGTAAAGGAATGTGCATTGGATTCATGCACAAAAATATACTTAGAAAAATAATGTATGATTCAGGTTCAACTCCTGTATGACGAAGTCCACATATTGAATTAATTTGGATCATATTAAATTTTCTGGGTATTTTACTGAGCACGGATTCTGTGTGCATTCCAGTGGTAGTTTGAGGTGGTAGGCCACCGATGGCGATGTAATATTCCATGTTAGTTATGTTTAGGGTCCCAAGCTCAAGTTTTGTGATTCTAATGTTGCATCGGGATGAAAAAGGTCACATTCTGAATTAATTAATTGTTTGGCCTCTGCATACAAAGAGAGAAACATAATAATGTTTTTTGTTTTATTATTACTTTTTCACCATTTGAGGCTTCTTATATGTACAATACAAGAACAAGAGAAAAAGAACCTTTATTATGAGATGGGTGTTAGTTATTCTCTCAGTATTTTTATCTTGGTGAATGTAGTTTGGTGGCTGCAAAGTTTTTTTTCCCTAGGTTTGAATGTGCTTGGAATTATTCAGGGGAACTAGTGAAAGATCTAATTTTGTGCAAGTAAGTCAATTCGTTGACAACCCAACAAAAAATTCAACAATCCAAATGGAATCTAAAAATCCCCAATTACACAGGCAAAACAATAAAAAAAAGCATATGTGAGTAATTAAGAGAGAAGAAAACACAACTTACTATGGTGTCGGAAGAGCCATCGAAGAACCAATGAGTGATGTCTCCCGTCGGAATTTTGAGAGCGCTGGGGAGGGGGACAGCGTTGGACATAGTCGAAACCCTAAAGCACTCGATCCTCCAGAGTTCTGTCCCATTTTAGAAATGATCGAAATGGGTCTGGCTAGAGTTCGAAGACGACGGAGGCGATGGTGGTGGTGGTGGTGGTGGCGGTGGCGGTGGTTCTCGAAAGCTTGCCGAGTACAGCGGACATTTCTAGTGGGTTCATAGATCAGAATGATTTCGTTGGAGAAATTCTCGCGAGTGCACACTTTTGGGAAGAGTTCCGATATGGAGCTCGAATTCAGCCGGCCCCTAGTCCCCCGAAAATGAAACGACGTCGTTTCGTCGTTGTTTTTTTTTTGTTTTTTTTTTTTTCAATCAGAAGTTCAGAGAAGGAGACGGAAGAAGACGAAGAGAAGAAGAAAGAGAGGGAAGGCAGAGGCGGGGAGAGGAGGCGGGGGGCGGGGGGAGGAGGCGGGGACAGAGGCCATGCAGGGGGCAAAATGCAGGGGGAAGGGGCAGGAGGCGGCGAAGCAGAGGCGGAGGAAGAGGAGGTGGAGACGATCGGACGATCGGCGGAGGCGACGGCCGGCGATGGGGCGGACAGAGACGATCGGCGACGACCTGCTCCTCTCTCTCTCTCGACCTGGCCTGCTCCTCTCTCTCTCTCGACCTGCTCCTCTCTCTCTCTCTCTCTCTCTCTCGAATAGAACCAGAGTCCAAATCGAAGGGAAAGAAAAAAAAAAAAAAATTCAAATATGAAACGACGTCGTTTAATATTTTCGGGGCTTTCGTGCTACAGCTTTTCGAGTCACAAATCTTTTTCCCTTTTGGGAATTTGGTAAAAAAGTTAGCTTTTTAACTTTTTTTTACACAAAAAAAAAATTACAAAAAAAAGTCATTTTTTTTACACAAAAAAAATCACTAAGATTTCATAGTATAAAAGATATCTACTATTTTTATAATGTCTAAAATCCCTCAATTTGATCCAGATAAATTTTATCCAGAGAAATTTTGGACCAGAGAAATTCTCTCCAATCTAGAGAAATTCTCTGTTTCTCTACAAAGAAAATTTCAGATTACGTAAAGAACTAACAACTATGGTTTTTAACTCAAAAAAGAAAAAAGAAAAAAAAGAACGGCAAAACAACAACACCACCACCAACACTGATGCAAAGAGAAATGTGCACACCAGACAGATCATGCACAAAATTATTATACTGAGTACAACCAAGAAACAAAATTTCTTTGAACTTCCAAATTTCTCTGACCCACTCTCCAGAGAATTTCTCTGACCCTCCCTCCTCTCCAGAGAAATTTCCCTTCTCTCCAGAAAAAATTGAAATTTCTATGAACAAAATTATTTACTTCTGTAGAATCCTTTCTCTGTGAAACCAGAGAAAATTCAAATCCTTTATCAGAGAAAATTCAAAATCTTGTACTAGAGAACTAAGTATAACCAAGAAACAAAATTTCTCTAAACTTTCAAATTTCTCTGACCCACTCTCTAGAGAATTTCTCTGGCCTTCCTCATCTCCAAAGAAATTTCCCTTCTCTCCAGAGAAAATTGAAATTTCCCTGAACAAAATTATTTGCTTTTATAGAATCCTTTCTCTGTAAAACCAGAGAAAATTCAAATCCTTTATCAGAGAAAACTCAAAATCTTATACCAGAGAAAATTAAAACCAGAAAAAATTTCAAATCCTTTACCAATCAAATCTTTATCAGTTGAATAGAAAAGAAAGAATGAAAAGTGTAATATATATATATATACTAATAGTACACAACCAAAGTAAAGTGCTCACTAGATAAAATTCTGGACCAGAGAAATTATGGACCAGAGACTAAAACACAGAGAAAATACGTCTTCTATTGATTTGAAAAGTTACTGAAAATAAATTGTTCAAATTCATACATTTCGCACTACCAATGGCCGACATACATACGCAGCTCAAACAGCAAGAGCTATTAGAGAGGGAGAAAGAGATTCTAGAGAGAGAAACAATGGCGACAACGTAGATCTGATGTTGTTTCCTACCGGTCCACACGACCGAACCGCTGAGGAGCTCGACCAGTTTAGGCTCGGTGGTGAGTTCAGATCATATGGCGATGAGTCTTCGAAATCGTGGTGGAGCCGCGTAGGAACGAAGATTCAAACCGAGAATTAGGACTGTCTCGTGCTGATAAGGTTGATGATTGGGGGGCATCGACGAAGTTTTTATCTAGTAATGGTTTTGAGATGAGAGATAGAGAGAGAGAGAGAGAGAAGGGTTTTTTTGGGTCTGAGTCTAGGGCTGATGATTTTAAGAGTTGGGTATCAAAGAAGAGCTTTGTTCCTTCGGATGAGAGTCAAATTTCTCTGGTATGATATATGGGTGTGGGTTTAGGGACCTTAGATATCAAAAAATAACATTGCGGATCTTTTCCATTACTAAAAATGGGAGAGGGACTTTAGACTAATTTTTCCTAAAAAAAACTAACTTTCTATCAATTTCTCAAAACACCACAAAATGTTGTTTTCAACAGCTCGCTTTTTGACCTTTTTTTTTTTTTTTTGTGGAATATAAAAGATGATATTATCTAAAATAAGTTAAAAGTTGGTTTTTCGGCTTTTTAACACTTCCCAAAAGAGCCCAATATACATTTGTATAAGTTGTTATAAATATATATAAATTATCTTATAAAATTGCATAAGTTTTTATAAATATATGTAAGTTAGTGTTAATGGGTAAACTACCAATAAGTCCTAATAGTTAGACTTAGGCTAGGTTTGGCATCCCTTAAAAAAGTCAAAAAGCCAAAAAGTCATTTTTAAGTCACATAATCTTATTTAAGTCATATCACCTCTCTACTACATCACTTCAAACCTAACTCATATTTCATAAAAAGTCAAAAAGTGTACTTATTTAGAACATCCCAAACAATTGAAAATAAGTCTTGGTAAAATTATTGCTAAAAATAATTTTTTTGTGATAATTTTTTACATATGTCGCTAAAAATTGACAATTAATGACTTTTTTTGCTATAATTTTTATGAATTGTCGCTAAACTTACAATTAGTGACTTTTTTTATGACAAATTTTTTCCATAGGACCTACACGTAAGTACCCCTAAGTTAATTCATAAAAATTTGAGAAACCATAACTTACTTATATTTGTGAGAATTTATGTAATTTTATAAAATATATATTTATAAAAATTTATATAAATACATATGATATGCACCTTACACAACTAAATATTTTCTACTAGTTTGGTTTTAGATGAATTGAACCGGTTCTGTTCTACAAAAATTAAAATCATGATTGAAGTGATTCTATTTATACACCATTAATTCTCCCAATACGTACTACTATGTAATTCACATCGATAATATTTTAAACTTTTGAGGACCTTATTTCTCATTTATGACCAACTAAAAACTTATAAATGAATGAAACCAAACTAGAAATTAAGAGGTTTTTTTTTTTTTTTTTTTGTTTTAAGGTGGTTAATAACTTGATTTAGTACTTGAAATTGAATATAATAAATAATAATCAATTAAGTTCATTTGATAGCCTCATTTTTTTTTAAGTGTTTAATAACCTAATTTAGTCGCAAAAATCTCATTTTTAGTCGTTGAAAGTCAATGGTGACTAAAATTTTTAGTCGCTAGTTAGTCGGGGATTAATTGTTGGCCAAAGTATTTGACAATTAAAACTAAGTTGGTCACTAATTCACAACTTTTGGCTACTAAAATTGACTTCGCCAAAAGTTCCCAATTAAAAATAATTTTAGTCTGCAGCGACTAAAATTTTTAGTCACCAATAAGTTTTTGTCGCCTACATTTAGGGGCCAAATATTTTAGGTGCCATTTTATGTTACATTTAAGGATCAAATATTTTAGTTGCCGTTTTGTTTTACGTTTAGGGACCAAATATTTTGGTTGCCGTTTTAGTTTACGACTAAACATTTTACTCACCAAAAAATAAATATTTTAGTCCTATTGTATTTTACGACAAAACATTTTACTCGCCAAAAGTTTTTTCCTCGTCTTAGTAGCCCAAAACCGTATTTTCAACGACCAAATGTCAGTTAGTCGCCACAAGTAAAATAAATGCCGACCAAATATTTTGTAGTAGCTAAAGTGTGTATCTTTGCTGACTAAATTAGTTTTAGTCGGCATTTTTAGTCGTTGAAGGTATATTTTCCTGTAGTGTTATCACGTAAGACAAAGTGTATATTGGTGGGAAATAAGGATAATTTTCTCTTACGTTCATTTGTAATCACGTTCTTAGGATTTTGTTAAAGATTTAAATAATGGAATAACAGAAGGGAGACATTGACACTTATATCGGGATCAAAGTGAAATTTGACCAAAAGTGTAGGGAGGTGACTGTCACGATTTCATGTGCAGGGACCAAAGCGAGATTGGATCAAAAGTGCGGAGGATTATTGTCATGATTTTATGCGTAAGGATTAAAATAAGATATGGTGCAAAATATAATTTACCTTTTTTTTAAAAAATTTTGATGTGTTATTTTCTTAATGTAATATCTTGTTTTAATAAAATCAAGCAATGAAGATAAAGGACAAGTTTTATTGTCAAAGTCAATTGTACCATCAAGCAAATTGAGGTAGTGTTTAAATATTAGGAATTGGTTAAAATTGAATATTCATATAAATGTTTAGATTAATTAATATAAGAAAGACATTTTATATACATATATAAAATATCGTGAGTACAAAATCCACTTCCCTTGATTTATATTTAATTCGTTGTTTTTATTTATTTGATGTTGAATTGATTTTATATTGGCATGTAGATGATTGATCGATTTTAATTATTTTGATTAGTTGTGTATGTAAGGTTTAGAGTTTTTAGATGATTGATTGATTTTAATTATTTTGTTTAGTTGTGTATGTAAGGTTTAGGGTTGTTAGTTGATTAATTGATTTTAATTATTTTGGCGCTATTTGGGAAACCGTGGTTGAGGCTATTATAGCCTGATTTGAGTTATTAGCCAAAAAGCCTCCAAATCAGATTTTTTCAAAAAAAAAAAAAAAAGAAAAAAAAAAGGCTCAGCGCCGGACAGTGTAGGCTGTGCCTACACTATCACAGCCTCAAAAGTCATCATCAACGGCTAAATTACCATTTTACCCCTTTACATCAATTTAAAAAATTATGAGTTAGGGACAACTTTGTCATTTTAAATTCAAACATCATTTCAACACACTTTTCAATACAACAACTCAACTAAAAATCATCTCATCTTCCCAAACACAAAAACTAAAATAGCCTACTAAAATAGCCAAAAAGCCTCTAAAATAGCCACTTCCCAAACGAGGCCTTTGATTAGTTGTGTATGCCAAGTTTAGGGTTTTTATATGGATTTATTTTATGGTTGTAATGACACTCATGGTTATATGAAATTAAAATTAATTAGGAATCCATAGATAAATTTCTTATACTCCACCATGACTCCATGGATTGTTGTTTTATTTGAGTGTTGGTGAGAAAGAATGTATAAAAAAAGTGAGGATTATGAGATTTGTTTGAATGTCTCAGGCTTGGCATTATTATGCTTTTTCTCATGAGTGAGATGTTTTGTATGTGTATATTGTTGCCTCGTTCTCATGAGTAGACGAGTGTTTTGATTTACGCGCTTACGTATATGCTAACTATCCGGGGAGTGTGAGTCAAACTTGGGATGATATCTTCGTGAAACTTTGGCTTCAGAGGGGTATTAGGTATACAGGAGGCACATGGGATATATGTATAGGTCGGAAGTAGGGGCCGAACTGGTGGAGTTAAGATACAAAGAATTAAATATGAGTTCATTGTTATAGTGTGAATTGTATTGATTTGTACATCTTGAAAAATAGTAAACGACCTCGATAAATTATGAAATTTGAGTAGAGGCATGTATACGTGATTCCAGACAACTTTTATGTTTTAACTTTTTATTAAAAAGATTGATTAGAACTTATAATCAGATGATCTTGGTTATTATAGTTTTGATTCATTTTACCAATGCAGATTTTAGAGGCTGTTTTAACCCACGGAATGAGCTCATTTTTATTGGTTTTCCAGAAAATGAAGTAAAACATTATTCTGAATACTTTTCATGTTTTGAACTTTTCTGAAAAAAAATCATCTTAAGATAGTTTCTTTTCGTTTTCAGCTTCAGATTTTTCGATTGAATTTCATCTAGGTTCTTCTATCAAGTTTTTCTCTCAATCTGTTCAATTTCTATTAAATTCGTTCACATTGTCTTTTAAAAAATTTGATTCTGTACAACTTTTGTTCTTTGAATTTTAGTCAATTCAAATTATTTAAGCATGAAACGGTGTATTTTTATACTTCTTCAGCAAGTTACTTATGATTAAATTATACTAACTTTATTTCTTACTAACTTTTTATGTAGGGCTGACCCACTATATTTTTATTTTTATTTTGTTTATTTTATACTCAATTTATATTTCATTGTGCACGGGCAAGAAACTAAATGCCACTGTATCTCGGAAAACTACTCATTCGTCTCGATGCGGATAGAACTACTTGTCTTGTCCCGTAACAAGAATTAAATGTATTTTTGTTTGTGTTTGGTGGACACGTGGGTGTTAAATCTTGTACTCATACCAGTATACTTGTATACTGACCCATTTGTCTTTTGGCAACTCGAGTTTGTTCTGTTTGAGTGCAGCCGAGCTTCCTTTGCAGGATTAGTTGGGACTATGGTGGTGACAAGAAATAACCATGATCGTAGGGCATATCTCTTGGATTTTTTTTGTTTTCTTGAGCTTAGGGTTGATATTAGTTTATGTATTTATTATTTTTTTTTTATGACTTTAATATTTGGATAATTTGACATGGTTTGTAACCTTACGTTATTTAAGTTATTTTGACTATTTATTGTTACTTTAATGTTGGAGGTATTGGTTAGTTATGAATTTATGCTAGATGGTTTGGTTGGCGTTTTGTTAGTTTTTTTATCCCTTGTAATCTTTTGAGCATGAAATTTACTTAAACCCTTTGGAGACGTGAACGTTTAGTTTAGATTTTGTTTCACCCCTATGATTTGGATGATGGACTATTAATTAGGTTTAATTTAATTGTTCAAATTTTGGGGCGTGACAATGGTAGTGGTGGTAGTTGTGGTGGTGGCATGGTGGTAGTGATGGTGGTAGTGGTGGCGATGGCGGTGGTGGTGGTGGTGGTGGTGGTGGTGATGGTAGCGGTAGCAATGGTGGTAGTAGTAGTGATAGTGGTGACGGTGGCATGACAGTGGCAGTTGTGGTGGTGGTAGCGGTGGTAATGGTGGTGATGAGTTTATAATAGTGTATATTGATGCTTATGTTTAATATTTATAAATTCAGTCAAAATTAAGTTTTATATGACTCAAATTTTTAAGTAATATCAATTATGATTGTCAAACGGGCTTAATTGATGTGGTGATGGCAATGGTAGTGGTGGTGGTGGTGGTAGTGGTAGTGGTAGCAGTGGTGGCGATGGCGGTGGCATGGTGGCGGTAGTGGTGGTAACGGTAACAATGGTGGTGGTGATAGGAATAGTGGTGGTGTCATTGACAAGATGGTGGTGGTGGAGGTAAACATGTGAAAGTTATATAATATCTATACTATTATTAAAAGTGAACTCACTTGGTGTCCATGAACTTCCTTCCCTCCTTCTACCAAGTGACTTTCTCTTCTTGCGCCAAGTGTCAAATTTTACATCCGAAAAGAAAAAAATAAAAAAAAATAGTTATTAAACAAGGGGCACAAGACTGAACCTAAATTTATTCACTTAACTTACTAAACAACACTTTCATCACTTAAATAACATAAAAAAAATATGTTATCAATTTAAAATTAAAATTTATATTTTAAGCACACCCATCGGGTGGGCTCACACCCCTAGTGTATATATATATGTTCATATGTTGAAAATTGAGACTAAGGTAAGAAAATAGAACTTTTGAAATTAAAAAAAGACAGCAGAGAAATTGAAGAGAAAAAGAGGAATGGACAGAATACTGTGTTACTGTGAAAAATAGAGTTTCGTGATTCCATTTTATGCAAAACCCTAGTTCATCTTCTTAATCGTTCACAATCTACTCTTTGTTTTAACCTAATACAATCATAATTTGATGTATATGTGGGGACAAAATGTGCATTGGTAGAAATGAGAGATGATTTTCCTCTCTTATCCTTATTTCATAGTCACATTCTTGTCACATGATTGGATTCTATTAAAGATTTAAACAAACGAGTAACAGAAGGGGGATATTGACACTTATGCAGGGATCAAAGTGAGATTTGATAAAATAAAAAATAAAAAATAAAAAAAAGATGCAAGGAGTTAACTGCAACGATTTCATGTATAAGGACCAAAGATTTGACCAGAAATGCAGGGAGTTAACTGTTATGATTTCATGTGTAAAGACCAAAGTGATATTTGGTACAAAATATAGAGGTGCAAAATGTAATTTACCCATAAAGAAATTAGGAAAATACACTAAAGGATTTTATTGATATAAAATTGTCTTAAATTGGGTTTCTATATGTCACGACCCAAACTCGTCTCTATAGGTTTATCGTAACCGGCCAGTAATTCTAGGATTACCAAAGGCCTCTGAATAGATCATCACATAATACGGGGCTGCGGAAGCATATATATATAACATACATAGTCCATAGAGCTGTGTATGTCACGACCCGCTCCCGGTACCCAAGGGTTAAGTATCGTGATGGCCAGTAACTAAAGTTACCTCCGGCCAATTCTAAAATAGATCAATAAACGCAAGCGGAAGTAATATTTAAATAAGGGTACCAAAATAATCATCGGAGCTTCTATTTTTATTACAAAATTTATTGACCAAAAAGGCCGATATTTACATATAAAAATATCATAAAAATACTGTGTGTGTGTCTATTCCGCAGCCCCGCATCTAAGACTTTCCAAAGGCTATTTCTGAATTGCATGTTTCCTGAAAATTGGTAAACAACTATAAGTACATGGCAGAGTGAGAAATATTATACCAAGAGTATAAGGGACACGAAATAACCATGGATAGTTAGTTAAGCCAAAACATTTACATAACTCAGTTTGATAAATAAATCATTTAAGTAGCAGAACTGAAATACAGAAATTATGTAAATAAATAATCATAACCACGGTACTGAACAGAACAGAACAGAGGTCACAAGAGTGACAGTCAGAACAGAGGTACGGATTCAAGAGGTGGCTCGTACGGATTCTAGAGGTGGCTCCCACGATAGTGTAGCACTTAGTTCCGCACAACACTTTGGTCCGCACATAACAGAGGTACGGATTCAAGAGGTGGCTCGTACGGATTCTAGAGATGGCTCCCACAATAGTGTAGCACTTAGCTTCACACAGCACTTTGGTCCGCACAAAACAGAGGTCAATGGATCAGAGGGCCACAAAGTAACCAAACAGAGGCCAATGGTTATTTAAGTTCTCAAGGCGTGGGACTCCCGTGGTGATACTTACAAAACATAATTGTTTATAAGGTCATAGTCAAATATTCTTTAAAATATAAACAAACATATCCATGGGTTTCTTTTTAAGAAAATAGGGTTCAGATATAAAACCACGTAACTGAAACCTTTATAAAACATAACTTTTATTAATATACTAATAAAATATAACTTGTATAAAATAGATTTTGGTGAGTCAAAACATACGTAAAATACATTTTGGTGACTCAAGGTATAATATAACTCACCTTAACTTTAATACCTTACTCTTTCTTTCTATTATCAAAGACCCTTCCAGCTTCCATTATTCTTTTCTTGTTTCTCTCTTCTTTTCTTTTCTTTTCTTTCCTTTCTTTCTTCTTTTCTTTTCTCTCTTTTCTTCTTTCATTTCCTTCCGCCCAAGTCATCTCCTCTTATTTATAAAGGGGTAAGCGCATACGGAATTTGGATCCTCAGTAGCCCTTATCTGCTGCCCTTCCCTGTAGCGCCCCAAAACGACGTCGTTTTGGGGCAGCTTTTCAAGAAAAAAAAAAAGAAAAAAAAAAAGAACCGAACTGAACTCAGAAAGGGGGAGAAGAAAGAAAGGGGAGGGAGATGAAGACCATAACTGGCTGATAGATCAAGATTTCAAATCTGAGATATATATATATATGTGAGATATATATCTGAGATATATATATGTGAGTCGTTTTACAAATCTGATATATATATGTATATATACAAAAATCTGAGAAAATCTGAGAAATCTGAATTTTTGTATATATATATATATAAATGTGAGATATATATATATATATAAATGTTCAATTTTGATTTATCATTTGGATGTTCATTATATATATAGATGTTCATTTGGATCTGAGAAATAGACCATTATATATATATAGATGTTAAATTGGATTTTCTCAAAATCTGGATATATATAAATGTTAGAACAGGTCAAAGAAGACATTGATGAAGAAGAATCAATGAATTCGGGCTAATCGGGTTCTGCAAAACAGATCGAAAAATTGAATAGTGAATGAAAGGGGTTGGGTTTTGAGGTTCTTTGTGATCCTCCACTTCTCAAAGATGGAGAAGAAAGAAAGGACAACGAAGAAGGGGAGAGTCCACGCGTGTTGGGTGAAGGGTGGCATCACCAGCAGAACTCATTGTTGATGAAGATGATGAAGCTTATGATGGTGTTGAAGATGACCCCTTTCTTTCTTCTCCCCCTTTATGAGTTCAGTTCGGTTCTTTTTTTTTTTTTTGAAAAGCTGCCCCAAAACGACGTCGTTTTGGGGCGCTACAGGGAAGGGCGGCAGATAAAGGCTACCAAGGATCCGGATTCAGCGCATACGTGGCACATATCTTCCGCAGATATTCGATAATAATTATATAGATTCGTTTCTATCTTTAATAGATATTTAAGATAATTATCCTTTTGACCTAATATTTTAATATAATTATATAAATAAATTAATTTCTAATTAAATTACACTTTATCGTATACCAATAGAAAATTATTTATTTATTTTAATACCACACCCATTATTATTATTATTTATATTATCTATATTATTATTATTTATATTTTGACCCCTAAACTTTTAATAATTATATTATTTTACAAAAATTATACATAATAATATATAATAAATTATATATTTTCTGAACTGAGATTAAATAATATTAGTATAAATTCTACAGAATAATTAAAAATCTGGATTGTTACAGTGTAGACATACATGGAACAAAATTTAAAACTTATATACATATTCCCACATAAGACATCATATACATATCCATCGTACTTTGTCATTATACCTTGTCATTAAACATATAACCTAAAAGAACTGTTCACTTAAAACAAACAAAAGTCTTAAACTTATAATTTGATTCACAAAACTCGACCACTAACTCCTTTCGGAACCTCATCGGGAGGCACAAAGGTTGGCCGATAAAACAGAAGTCCAGGCGGTCATCACTGAGCTTGGTCACACGCCCGATCACCTACATATATAAATATTACAGTGAACTAGAGCCCAGTGAATAATAACAGAGTAAAGATTTTAATGAATGATGTCCATATCAGATTCAGAAATCAGATTTCAAATCTCATATCAAGTCAGAAACATAACCATGTTCGTATTCGTATAAGAAACAGAGTCATATTCATATTCAAATAATGCATGGTACATCCATTAGCGTTAACAAATCACATTGGTCATTCATATCAAGTTCCATAATGGAACCTCCGATACCGGGTATCATGAAACATATGTAGGCCACAGTAAAGTTTCCCCTGGGTGAGGGCCTCATGCCACGGTATTGTTTTCCCCGGGCGAGGGCCTCATGACCATAAGCCACAATATTGTTTTCCCTGGGCGAGAGCCTTTGCTAAGGATGCCACAAATGTATTTCAAATAATTGGGCCATCATTCGTGTAATCTCAAAAATAGCCTTTGGACAATTCGTTTTAGAAATAGATCATATCGTATCATAATGTTTAGAAAGTATTTCATATTGAACATAGCTTTACAGAGTTATTACTCACAGGTAACTTCGATAGGCAGAGCAAATGGATTAAACAACTCACGGCACGTGACCTACACAAATACATAACAGATACACATTGAAACACACGCTCGAAAAACACTTAACTTACTTCTTTCTACCTTGGTGTGTTTCTAACATTTATCCTCATTATTATGTTTTAATTAGGGCTTAGGAATGCCTAAGAAGTAATGAGGATGCCAAAATATACTTCAAAACACTTAGTTAAATTTTCAAAAATAGGGTAGTCCGCTCGAGCGCAACTTCCGTCGCTTGAGCGATCTGTAAGGTCTGTAAAAGCACTGGTTGCTTGATTTTTCAGCTCGACAGACACTTGACTGTCACTCGAGTGCAAGAATGGGTAAAAAGGGTCTTGGCTCGAGTGCAACTTTGGTCGCTCGAACGGTCTACAAAAGTCTATCAAACTTTTCGGAGCTCTAATTTTACACTGGAGCGCATTTTCGGTCGCTCGAGCGAAAGGTCAAAAATAAGGGTGGCCGCTCGAGCATAAATTTTGTCGCTCGAGCCAACCCCAAAAATCTGCAAAAGTACTAGGAGCTTGCATTCTCCGCTTGAGCGCAGACTCCACCGCTCGAGCAGATGGTGCAAATTCTGGAATTTCCAGATTGCAGATTCAAGTTCAAAGCTCAAACCCAACCAACAAAACACATCCTATTGGGTGCAAAAAATTGAGAAAACATATGTAAACTTGTAAAACATTGTGAATTCAAATTCATTTCATAAAATTAAAGCCCAAAAGCATGCCAATTGTGTAAAATCAAACTTAAAACTCATGATATAAACATGCACGTAATTTTTTCAAACTTAAACCTTTCAAATCATGTTCAAACAAGGTAAATTGATGGAAAACATGATGAAGTCTCATAATTAAGTTAAAAACATGACATGTATCAAAGAATTACTTGAAATCAACTTCAAAAATACCATGAAATGCTATTTTATTAGTTCATTTCATGCATTAATCATTCATTATCCTTTCAATTCACAAATTAAGTGAGCCAACTACATAACTTAAGGGTTAGATTTCTTACTTACAAGTCTCAACTCTTTGACTACTAGAGTGATCCCTTCAAAATTCTCAAGTTAAGCTAGAATCCAACCTAATTCCTCTTAATTCTCCTTCTTCTAGTTAACAACTTGAATCTCACCTCCCTCACTCTCTCTCCACGTTTGGTCTTCAAAAGATGAGGAAATGAAGGTGTAAAGTATATAGAAGGTGTTAGAAGTGGCCTTATATAGGCTCGTTAGGGAGCTTAATAAAGCTAGGCTTAAGTTAACTAATTTGCATTATTTTTAATTCTAATTGTTTGGTTCCGAATCGAATTTCAATTAAACCTACCATAATTTTTCAAAAATTCCCAATAACACATAACCCAAGTCAATTTCGTGATCAGATGCCAATAAGGCCTTCAATTCGCAAAACAAAACTAAAACACAAACAAATATGCAAATAACATATAACGCATGCAATTAACATAGAATTTGATCTTAATTACTTATTAGGCCTTTATAATCAAAGATCATTAGCTAATCACAGGTTGGGATTGTTACACTATACCAACTTGGGGATTTAATCTACAAACATTATATGATATTCATATGGCCTTGATTTCAACCTAAGGCTACAAATTGAATATCTCTGTTTACAAGTAACGTTCACTCAAACTTTGTATATAGGCCTGAGCGGGTGCTAGTTAGCTACTAGTCCACCATAGCAATAGACTCTCAATTTTCTTGAGTCTCTCCAAAGCCTATCCATCCTCTAATTCAACACCATATACAAAATTTGTAATTCAATGGTACATGAAAACTTAGAATTGACCCCCCTCAAATGTTTGGCCAAATTGCCAATTGGTTGGCGCGACGTTGTAGCTAGTAATAGTCATTCCATCACTAGCGATGACTTGAAATGAGAGAGACTGACCATTGAGCAAGGAGTAACTCTGCCAGTTTTGGCCCCAATTCCTAGATATGGGTTGCCACTCAGTGTTGGACCCCTTGATTGACACTGACTGGACGTCCCATGTGCCGCCAACATTGCTAACCAAGACCAGGTTGAAGTAAAAAAAGCCATTGATTGTAAATCTTATTCCTTATTTCTTCACACAAGATACCTTGTCAAGGCCATCACACAACCATTTTTGTTAGTCAATTTAAAGGAATGACAAGATACTAACAGAAGACTCGATTCGGGTATCACACCCAATATAGGAGCACAAACTCCCTGGTCTTTATTCTCTAGTCAAATTTAATAGCTCTAACCAAGCAAATTACTTTGACTAAATTTTTAGTTAATTTGTTTGACTTTTGAGGATGTTCAGGGTCACAAAAAGAAAAATTTGTTGTCAAAATGAAATCACAGAAAGTTGTATAAAACACACATAACAAATTTGTGTGAGGGCAATTAAAGAGTTACCTTTACTTTTGGAAAGATACAGGAACAATTCCAGATCTATATTAGGCAATTTGCAAGAAAGCAAGCTTTGCTACATCAAAGTGCTGAAGAGGAGGGTTACACTACCCACCATTGTCATTAAATTGAAAAGGGTTAGGTGGGCTGAAGTTTGTAGCAGTCACAGTGATGGTCCCAAGGATGCACCATTGTGGGTCATCATTACATTTGATCTCATAGCATGCCCCATAACTCAAGCTATTATTGAACAGAGCAGTGCTTAGTGCTGCAGTGTTAGTGCCACAGCGTTGGCTATACAAGTTGCCATATCCACAAGCACCTCCTGTGACACCAAAATCATCATGTATAAGAAAAAGTAAATTTTTTATGGGAAAGTTGTATAAAACTCTAAAAGTCATTGTGGTACGATAAAATTTAGGATACATAAAATGTGATGTTGTGTGTCGAAGCAAGCAATTTTGATGTGCTGAATAAGTAATGTTATAAGTAGGGGAAAAAAATCGTAGAAATATGGTCAGAATGCAATGCTGACATCATTGCATATATTCTAGTTGAGTGCAGGCCCATTTAGAATGAATGTAATCATTCATGTTTGCATTGTTTTTCCATACTACATGGACAATTTGTTATAACTTACCCATTGTTCAGGATACATCACCCCCACCATAGAAAGTGGCATGAGCATCTTGCCACCCTCTATAGTCACCATATGCGCTGCAGAGGTACAAATTAAAGAAAAAAAAGAAAACAAATGAAATAGTAGAGAATGCTTGAATAGCCAAAGAGAAAGGATGAGAGAGAAAGATGCTAGAAAAGAGAGCAGATTGTGTGGTAATAACTTCTTAGTACAAAGAGAGAGAATGGGAGTTTACTTAAATAGGGGAATGGAGCCCAAGTTGAGGACTTTGAGGTGGTTAGATAGATGGGGGCATTGTTGTATGGTAGAAAATGACAACTTAGTTATTACAATAGTAGAGAGAGGAAATAATATGTATTGTATTCAATTGATTAATCATACACAATAATTAGAAGGCCTGTATATATAGGCTAAGCAAGAGTATCCTATAAGAAACCTAACTATTAGAAGAGTATCTTATAAGAAACTTAACTATGAAAATACAAATATATATTGGAAATCAATACCTAATATATCTAGGAATATATATGTCGCGACCCAAAC
Organism: Camellia granthamiana; assembly: GCA_036172215.1. Classification (NCBI taxonomy): domain Eukaryota; kingdom Viridiplantae; phylum Streptophyta; class Magnoliopsida; order Ericales; family Theaceae; genus Camellia; species Camellia granthamiana. The sequence continues at coordinate 1,811,088 of JAXFYN010000024.1, read as the reverse complement.
ATGCCCTTATAGGTTTAGCGTCGTAACCGACCAGTAATCCTCGGATTACCAAAGGCTTCTGACCTTAATAACATAAAATATAAGGGGCTAGCAGAAGCAATCAGAGAAACATACATAGTCCATTGAGCTGTATAGACATATATGGGACAGAAATTCGAAAACGGATATACAGAACCGTGACGCCATACATATAATAGTTTTACGTCACATTCATTACATATAAAGCAAAAAGGGAACTTAGTCCACTATACAGATAAACCAAAGCTTGTTCATGTATCAAAAGGAAACAAAGTCTTAAACGATCACACAAAATGGCCACAAGACTTGACTTAATCAAGAACCTTCTCGGGAGTCACAAAAGGGTGGCTGACAAAACCAAAACTCCAGGTCATCAACTCTTAGCCTGGTCACGAGCTTGGTCACTTACGTACATAATATAAATAGAGTGAGCGAAGCCCAGTGAATAATAACAGAGTAAAGAATTTAATGAATAATGTCCTTAACAAATTTCAAATTAGAAACAAATTCAGATTCGTATACTTGACCATAGCAGTTATATGTGGTACATCTATTTAGCTGTCATATCATAACAAATTTGCATAATCGGCACCGACGACCACATAGGTCCACATCTTGTGCACAAGTAACTATGGTATTGTTACCCCCAAGCGAGGGTCACGTGAACATAGACCTCGGTATTGTTACCTCCGGGCAAGGGCCACATGAATATAAACCACAATATTGTTGCCCCTGGGCGAGGGCCACGTGCATATTGGCCATGGTATTGTTACCCCCGGGCGAGGGCCACGTGAACTAGGGATGCCACAAATACATTTCAGAAAAATGGACATTCATTCATGATTCATAAAATAGCATTTCAGAAAGCTGATCATATCATTTAGTCAGAAAATACATATAATCAAACATAGCTTTACAGAGTTATTACTCACAGTTGGCTCCAAAAACAGACAGACAGAACATACCGATCAAATAGTGTACGGTGTGTGACCTACATAACACAACATAGCAAATACACATAATGAAACACACGTTCGGGTAGTACTTCACTTATTTCGTCTCGTTCTTAGTGTGCTTCTACATCTTATCCTCATTATGATGTCTTAAACATGGCCTAGGAATGCCTAGGATGCAATGAGGATGCTAAAATACACTTGAAAACACTTAGGCAAATATGCTGAAAACAGGGGCCTCACTCGAGCGTAGCTTTCTTCGCTCGAGCACCACTTCCTTCGCTCAAGCGGTCTATAAACTCTGCAAAAGTACTGGTTGTGTGAATGCTCCGCTCGACGGTTGCTCGAACATGAGACTGAGGTCCTCTCTTGAGCGTAACTATTGTCGCTCGAGCAGTCTTGAAAAATGGTAAACTTCTGGGAGCATGCTTTTTATGCTCGAGCCAACTTTTGGTTGCCTTAGCAGAAGTGCAACATACTGAGTGGTCGCTCGAGCGTAGGAACTCTCACTCGAGTGGAGAGGTGGAATTATGGAATTTCCAAATTGTTGTTCAAGGTGCAAAACATGAATTTGAAACTTCAAACCTGCTCCTTTGGGCCTAAAACTCAAGAAAACACTTAGAAACTTGTAGAATATCAAGGAGTGAAGATCGTTTCACAAAATCAATGCCCAAAAGCATGTCAATTGTTCAAATTTAAACTCAAATTTTTGAAAACATAACTTGCATGTAATGGCTTGACTTCAAAGCTTCCAAATCATGATCAAATGAGGTCAATAGATGGAAAACATGATAAACTCTCAAAACTAAGGTAGAATTGAGGCATGGATGTGAGAATTCTTAGCAATTCAACTCAAAATGCAAGATAATGTGCATGCATGCATGGATGGTATGATCCATATTTCTTCATCCTAGCTCAATTCTCTTGAATTCATGAACTCACCAACTCAAAAGCAAGACCAAAGGCTTAATTGCTTACCTTAAACCTTGAATTCACAAGTGTAGAGGATTAAACTTCTAAATTCTCTTCAATTCTCCAATAATTTCTAGCAATTCTCCCTTTACTTGAGCTCAAACTTCCTTTTTCTCTCTCTCTCTCTCTCTCTCTCACGTTTGTTATGCGAAAAGGCTCAAAGATGATGAGGAAAAGATGACTCAAGTGGTGTGTATAGGCCTTATATAGGCTTGCTTAAGGAATTAATTAAACTTAACTTAAGCTAAGCAAATTGACATTAATTATTCTAATTTAATTTGTTCCGAATTGATTTCCAATTAAACCTGCCATAAAATTCTAAAAATTCTAAATAACACAAAACCCAAGTCAATTTTGTGATTGGATGTCGATAAGGCCTTCAATTCGTAGAACAGAGCAAAAAGACAAACAAATAGTCCTACAGCAAACAGATATAATCACAAATAATGCAATACACATGCAATTAACTCAGAATTCTATCTTAATTACTCATTAAGCATCTTAATCATGGTTTAGTGGTTAATCACAATTCGGGGTTGTTACAGTCTTCCCCCCTTAAAGAGTTTGGTCCTCCAAACTCGAATTACTTTCATTTTGGAAGAACATCAGGTCCAAAGGAAACAAATCAGGATATCTTCTCATCATATCTTCCTCCGTCTCCCAGGTTGCATAGGTTCCTCCGTGGTTTTGCCAATCAACTTTTACCAACAATATTTATTTGTTCCTCAATTGTTTCATTCTAGGATTCACAATCTGAATTGGCCTCTCTTCATACGTATAGTCATCCTTCAGAAACACATGGGTCGGCTAAATCACATGGAATGGATCTCGTAAATATTCCCGAAGCATCGAAACATGAAAAACATTATGCATATGTTCTATAAAGCTAGCCAATACATCACCGAGTTGATCTTCTCAAGGATTTCATATGGCTCAACATATCTCGATGCCAATTTGCCTTTCACACCAAACCGAGTTTGCCCTTTCATTGGTGTCACTTTGACAAACACGTAATCCTCGACTTCATATTCTCTGTATCTTCTTCGAACATCTACATAACTCTTTTGACGGCTTTGTGCAGTTTTTAATCTTTGTTGAATCAATTTCACATTTTTCGTCGTCTCTTGCACAAGTTCCGGTCCCAACAAGGGTCTATCACCTACCTCGGTCCAATAGACTTGAGAACAGCATTTTCTACCATATAGAGCTTCATAAGGAGCCATCCTAATACTTGAGTGATAGTTGTTGTTATACACAAATTCGGCCAATGGTAAGTAGGTCTCCCAATTGCCTTGGAAATCTAAGGCACACATCTTGAGCATATCTTCCAAAGTTCACATCGTTCTTTCTGATTAACCGTCTGTCTGTGGGTGATATGCACTGCTCAGTCTTGACTCAGTTCCCAAAGCCTGTTGTAAACTCTGCTAGAACCTTGACGTGAACTTCGAATCTCTATCAGATACAATAGATACTAGCACACCGTGTAATCTCACAATCTCATTCATATAAAGGTTAGCTAACTTGTCCACATTATAAAAAGTTTTAATAGGTAGAAAATAAGCAGATTTAGTCAAATGATCAACTATGACCCAAATAGAATCCATACCTTGAGTAGAGCGAGGCAATCCAACAATGAAATCCATCATAATGTGCTCCCATTTCCATTCCGGTATTAGAAACAGTTGAAGTAATCCAGCGGGTTGTTGATGTTCAGCTTTAACTTGTTGGCAATACAAACATCTCGCCACAAAATCTACAACACACTTCTTCATTCCCAGCCACCAAAAATTTTGTTTCAAATCATGGTATATCTTTGTATTCCCTGGATGCATTGCAAATTTAGAATTGTGAGCTTCGGTTATCACTCGTTTTCTCAGATCGAGACAGTCCGGTACACAAAATCGATTCTGAAACTTCAACCCATTGTTCTCAAGTACAAATCCTGGCTTCGGTTTTGAATCAATCTCATCAAAAATTTTCTTCAATAACTCATCCTCAAGTTGTTTCTCTCTAATTTCTTCAACGATAGCAGGCTGGGCAGAGATAGCGGCTAGAATTCCGCCCTGTTCCCGCAACACAACATCAATTCATTCTTCGCCAAGTCACATAGAAACTCTCTCTAACTGGTGAGTAAACATGATAAATTTTCCATTGAATTTCTACTCAAAGCATCTACGATGGTATTAGCTTTCTCCAAATGGTACAAAATCTGCAGGTCATAATCCTTGATCAATTCAAGCCATCGTCTCTATCTCATATTCAGTTCTTTTTGGGTAAATAGATATTTGAGGCTTTTATGGTCAGTGTATACTTCGCAGGTCACTCCATGTAGGTAATGGCGCCAAATTTTCAAAGCAAACACTATAGCTGCCAATTCGAGGTCATGGGTCGGATAATTCTTTTCATGTGGTCGGAGTTGCCGAGAAGCATAAGCAATCACTTTCCCATTTTGCATTAACACACACCCCAAACCTTTATATGAAGCGTTACTGTAAATTTGAAACCCATCAATACCATTAGGTAAAGTCAAAATTGGTGCAGTTACTAACCTAGTATTTAGTTCCTGAAAGGCCGACTCTCAGTACGTTTTTCTACGTTAACTGTGTCAATGACATGACAAGTTTGGAGAAGTCTTTCACAAATCCTCTATAATTGCCAGTGAGCCCCAGAAAACTTCTGACTTTTGACACATTGGTTGGTCTAGGCCAGTCCACTATAGCTTCAATTTTTTGTGGGTCAACAGAGATGCCATCCTTGTTGATTACATTCCCAAAAAATGCTACACTATCAAGCCAGAATTCATATTTGGACAATTTTACATACAATTTCTTTTTTCTCAGAATCTGTAAAGTAGTTCTCAAATGATTCTCATGCTCTTCCCTATTTTTGGAGTAAATCAGAATATCATCAATAAATACAATTATAAATTCATCCAGAAATTGTTTAAACACCTTATTCATTAAGTCCATAAATGCTGCAGGTGCATTAGTTACTCCAAATGACATTACCAAAAATTCATAGTGTTCGTATCTAGTTCTGAATGTAGTTTTCTCTACATCTTCAGCCTTGACCTTTAACTGATGATACTCGGACGTAAGGTTTACCTTAGAGAACACTTGTGCTCCTTAGAATTGGTCAAATAGATCATCTATTCGGGGTAACGAGTACTTATTTTTTATGTTACTCTATTCAATTCCCGATAATCTATACACAATCTCAAGGACCTGTCTTTCTTCTTAACACATAAAACTAGAGCACCCCAAGGTGAAGTGCTCGGTCAGATGAACTTCTTGTCTAACAAGTCTTGAAGTTGGCTTTTCAATTCCTTCAACTCAAAAGTTGACATTCTATACGGGCTTTTAGAAATTGGTTGTGTTCCGGGTACAATATCAATAGTAAACTCAATTTCTCTATGAATTAAATCCCCGTGCAATTTATTTGGAAATATAGCAGGAAATTCATTTACTACTGAGATATTCTCTACAGTAGGACTAGCAGAAGTCACAGTCAAAACACAATACATATACCCTCTACATCCCTTTCTAAGCAGGTTAACAACTTTCATGGCAGAAATCAAATATGGGGAGGAACTACCCCATTCCCAGTAAACACAAATTCAAGTAAACTATGAGGATGAAATACAACAAATTTATTCACACAGTCAATAGTTGCACAGTACTTCGTCAACTAGTCCATACCCATTATGCAATCAAAATGATCAATACTCAGAGGCAGCAAATCAACGTACAATGTCATATCACTAATCATTATATCACATGCCGGATAAATATAAGCACATATCATAAAACCCCCAAATGGTGTAGAAACAGTCAGTAAATAATTCATGGATTCGAAAGGTCTAGTCAATTTTCGAGAAAAGGCATGCGACACAAATGAGTGTGTAGAACCAAAATCTATCAAGACATATGCATTTTGGTTACAGATTGAAATTATACCTGACACCATAGACTTAGTGTTCTGCACATCTCCGGGAACTAGTGCGAACACTCTCTCCTGTCCTAGTGTCTCATTTCCCGTGTTACCCCTGACATTAGCTTTAGTATTTGCTCTTGCTGCAGAAGCAGACCCGACTGAACTTATTGCAGGACAATTAGTATCGTCGGATCTCAGTGGACAATCTTTGACCATGTGGCCAGTCTTGCCACACCGAAAACAAACACCTGAATAGGAGTGGGCGCGGGTCGGTTGCGGCCACGGAACCTCCAATCCGCCATCCGTCTGCCAGATTGGCGGATTGGAGAAAATCAATTTGCATCCGTCCGCCAATTCGGCGGATGTGGATTGAGCAGATTGGCGGTTTGGCAGATGGATGCGAATCGGTTTGGTGGTTTAAAAGTTTATAAATTTCAACATAATTCAACTTGTGCACTTCCTCAAAAAAAAAAAGAAAAAGAAAGTATTACAGTCAATGACTTAAAAAAATATTACAATCATTGCATGCCTTATCCAAAATAAGAAAGTTTGAAACTTTAGAATATCACAATCATAACATCCTCATTCACATACTACAATCACAGCATGCCTCATCCATATGAAGTATTACAATTTGTGGTTCTTAAAATATAAAAACAATTCAAACCACCAAAACCATGAACAGAGCAGTAGTAGAGATTATATGTCTCTGTATTGTTACATCTATATCTGTTTTTGAAAACAAAAATCAACCAGCATATATCATATTTTCTATTTATTATTTATTATTCTTAGAGATAGATTTAAAAACCAAAAAATATAGATAAATAATACGTTTGTTTTTTTCAATTCAAAAAAGATATTCAAGGTGAAAACTTTTTTCAACAGAATATTTAAATTCTTTTTTAATTGAAAACACAAACAGAATATTTAAACAAACCTAAAACACAAAGTCTTATAAATTACTAGGGGTGCTTGTGGTTTGGCGGTTCAGTTGCGGCTAAAGGAATCTCAAATCCGCTATCCGTCCGCTAGATTGGCGGATTGGAGAAAATCAATCCGCAACCGTCCGCTCGTCATCACGCTTCCGTCCAAAATATGGCGGATCGGTTCGGTTCGGTCGGTTTTGGCGGATCGGTATATCCGCTGCTCACCCTTAATGCACGGTAACATGTGCCTTTATGCTTTTTTCCACAATCAGGATTGTGATAATCCAGTCCCATGTTATGTTAATTAACCTTAATTATGATTGTGGTTACGTGCTTAATATGATTTTGGGTGCTACTTATATGATTATGTGTGTGTTTGAATTCCTATCTGTTCACCGTAGGAAAATCTGTTTGATTTTATGCTATAGAATTTAAATTGAAGGTCGTAGAGGCGTTAGAAAGTGAAATTGACTGTATTTTTGTGCTTAGCATGATTTTTAGAGTCTACGGTGAAATTTAATTAAAAATTGATTCGGATCAAATTAATTAGATTAAATGGAATTAAATTAAGTAAGGTTGACTAGTCTTAATCATGCTTAATTAACTTAAGCTAATCACCCACTATATATATATATATGTTGAGTTAGTGCCTAAACTCATAAAAATTGAGCTCGTCTTCACCATTTTGCTGAGATTAAGTTATATAGAGAGAGAAATCTTCATCTTAGTGAGATAGAAGCCCAATCTTGAGGTATTGGCTTAGAGGATTGAAGATTTGGAAGCTAGGCTTAAGAAATTGCTAAACCTAGCCTCATTGAAGATAGTAGGTAAGAGTTTGAACCTTAATTTGTGAGTTAAGTCATTAAATTGTGGGTTTAAGAAGAAGATAACAAGATTAAATATGTGAATTGAACAAAGATTGTAGGAATTGAGATGAAATTATACATGCATGCAAGTATTTGCTTTGATTCTTCAAGTTTTGGACATGAACTTTAATAATCATGTTGAATTGGGAGTTGTCACTTACATGCAACCGTGTTTTTTAAGTCTTGAAGGTTTGAAATGCATGAATTCTAGCATGTTATGTGACCAAGGTCAAGAATTGAGCTAAATATGATGAATTTGAAGTCATTATAAACATGCATGTAAAAGATTGCCATGAATTTGTGTATTTGAGCATGAAACATATGATCCATGTCAAATTTTGATTAAGATTCATGCTTTTGATCATCTTTTGCATCACTTAAGTTGAGAATGGAAGTTCTATTCCACATGCAAGCACAATTCATGGAGGTATAAGTTTTGGTTGCACGAATTTGAAGTATTGGAAATAAGTTTGGTATAAATTGAGTATGCATGTAATTAATTCATGGGAATTGAGCTTCATAATGTTGTAAATTTAGTATTTGAATCATGTTAGAAGATGTACAAGTGAATTATGAGTCCTAACAAGCAAGTTACATCAATTGAAATGCAAATTCGAAGCTCAAATAGAGTTCATGAAAACCCATAATTCGGCTTGTCCGCTCGAGCGGGGAAAGTGCCGCTCGAGTGTAGAAATCGAACTCCCAGAAGTTTTATAGAGAATACACGGAGGCTCGAGCGGCCAAAGCTGCACTTGAGCGTACCCTATTTTGCAAAACTTCTCGCTTGAACGTAATTTGCAAGCAACCAGTATTTTTGCAAACAAAAGGGGTCCACTCGAACAGGGAGCCCTGTTTTAGAAATTTTAAAAAGTCATTTTGTGTTTTGTTTTTTGTTCTCTTTCATTTCTAAGTACTCTTAGGTATGCATTGGGCATTGTAAATGACCTAAAAGAATAAGATAGAGGCCTAAAAGAAATAAATAAATTAAAAACGGAATGAATCGCTTGTGACCCAATGTGTTATGAAAATAGGGTCAAGCGCAAGGACAAATCATCCAGCAGATCATTGTGAGTAATATCTTAGTAAAGATATGTTCAAGTACGTTATTTTCCAAACGTTACTTCTGTATAAACCTTACGAATTTGTATTTTGAATTATGGATGAAAATGTCAATCTTTTGCATAAGACTAATTAAATATGAATATGATCATGATCACGGATATGAGACACACATAAATACGAATATGAGAATGATTGGGCCAAAGGCCGTTTGACATAAATGATTGGGCCAAAGGCTGTTTGACATAAATGATTGGGCAGCCAAAGGCCATTTGATATGAATGACTGGGCCAAAAGCCGTTTGACATGAATGATTAGGCCAATGGCCGTTTGACATGAATGATTGGGCTGAAGGCTGTTTGACACGAACGAATTGGGCCCGAGGCCGTTTAATAAGAATGAATTGGGCCCGAGGTCGTTTGATATATTTGGGCTTGAGGCCGTTTGATGTATTAGATGGAACTTAAATGGGCCTATGGTCGTTTGATATGTTTGCTACAAATTTCATTCATGTAACTCCTTTATTTTGATATTATTCACTAGGCTGTAGCTCACTCTGTATTTATATGTGTGTAGGTGAGCAGTGGAATTACTAGCCCCAGCCTTAGTGAGATTATGAAAGGAACTCGAGTTTTGTGAAGTCAGCCCAAGTGCCTCATGCAAGAGGCTTTGTTTATGATCTTTTGTATTTTCTTTTGCTATTTTCATTGGTCATGATAGACCATTTATGTGTATAAGCTTTTGGTATAGGTGACTATGTGTTTGAATGATCCTAAGTGCACTAGATGTTAACTACTATTTATATGGTGTGAGTTATTATCAAGTATATGGGAAATGTTTTTAATTTGCCATGTAAGCACAGCTCATTGGACAAAATTTTTAAGTCTGCTTCCGCATCTGGCCCCATATTATTAATTATTGATTGATTTCTGTTTGAGGCTGTAGGTAATCTCATGATTACTAGCTGGTTATGACCTTAATCTATAGGGGTGGGTTCGAGTCATGACAGGGACAGCTTAGAATAGATCCATTATTCTGATTGGAGTTACTAGAGGATCCCCGTGTTCTGCTTTTTTGAAAATGACCGGCCCTTCTTAAAATTAAATCCAGATCTTTTTCCCTTCCATTTAGTTGTTAGAGATGGAGCTTGTTTTTTTGCTGCCAGGATGGCCTCTGCTATCAATGCTCTATCAAGTACTTGTACATATGTAGGTAATTTCAGTACACCTACTCGGTCATACACATCCAGGTCTAATTCCCTTTCAAATTTTGGGCCTTCTTGTAATCTGTGTTGACCATACGAGGAGCAAATCTAGCCAACTCCATGAACTTCGCCTTATACTCGGCCAATGGACATCTTTCCTTGCTTAAGTTCTTGGAATTCAGAAACCTTTCGATCCTGAGAGCACTGAGGAAAGTATTTATTGTAGAAAATCTCGATGAATTGTGCCCATGTCATGTTCCCATTGCTATTTCGGATTAGTAACCACCATCTTCGGGCTTCATCTTTCAAGGTATAGGTGGCCAAGAGAACCTTCTGAGTCTCAGAGCAGGGAAATACTTCAAATAATTTTTCCATCTTGAGTAACCATGTCTCCGCCTTCAATGGTTCAATACCACCTAAGAAAGTTGACGGTTTCATCTTTAAGAACTTCTACGTTAGGTTTATGACATCATTGTTATCCGATTCAGCTTGGACTGGAGGGAGCGGTGGAGGCAGGGGTTGTTGTCTTTGTTGTTATATCATTATTTCAGTTAGGGCTGCGAGCATCTGTTCCATTCGGCTTATTTAAGCCTCTGAAGACTCAGCTGTACCGTCACTTCTTGTATTTTCCATTGCTATGGGTAAACAGAGCACTGATAAATATAGGTAAACAATTCTTTTCACAATGTTCAGAATATTCACTTCCAGTTCATTCGTTTCAATTTCATGAGTGCCTGATTAGATTCAATTTTCACATTTATAGAATTTAACACACACGCACACATGCAAATGAAATGTCCCTGCTTTTTTTCTAGAACATCTTATAGCTCATATGGACTTGTGTGTGCAGTATAACGCGTGCTCTGATACCACTCTGTCACGACCCAAACCTGCCCTATAGGTTTAGCGTCGTAATCAATTAGTAATCCTCGGATTACCAAAGGCCTCTGACCTGAATAATATAAAATATAAGGGGCTAGCGGAAGCAATTAGAGAAACATACATAGTCCACTGAGCTGTATAGACATATATGGAGAAACATACATAGTCCATTAAGCTGTATAGACATATAGGGGATATAAATTAGAAAACTTATATATAGAACTGTGATGTCATACGTATAATGGTCTTACGTCATATTCATTACAGATAAAGCAAAAAGGGAACTTAGCCCATTATACAGACAAACCAAAGCTTGTTCATGTATCAAAAGGAAACGAAGTCTTAAATGATCACACAAAATGGCCACAATACTTGACTTAATTCGGAACCTCTTCAGGAGGCACAAAAGGGTGGCTGACAAAACCAAAACTCCAGGTCATCAACTCTGAGCCTAATCACGCGCCTGGTCACCTACATACATAATATAAATAGAGTAAGCGAAGCCAAGTGAATAATAACGGAGTAAAGAATTCAATGAATGATGTCCTTAACAGATTTCAAATCAAAAACAAATTCAGATTCACATACTTGACCGTAAATCATAGCAGTTATAAGTGGTACATCCATTCAGCTGTCATATCATAACAAATTTGCATAATCGGTATCGACGACCACATAGGTCCACATCTTGTGCACAAGTAGCCATGGTATTGTTGTCCCTAGGTGAGGGCCACGTAGACATAGACCTCGGTATTGTTACCCTCGGGCAAGGGCCACATAAATATAAGAAACAGTATTGTTACCCTTGGGTGAGGGCCACGTGCATATTGGCCACGTTATTGTTACCCCCGGGCGAAGGCCATGTGAACTAGGGATGCCATAAATACATTTCAAAAAAATGGACATTCATTCATGATTCATAAAATAGCATTTTAGAAAGTTGATCGTATCATTTAGTCAGAAAATACGTATAATGAAACATAGTTTTACAGAGTTATTACTCACAGTTGGCTCCAAAAGAAGACAAACAGAACAAACTGATCAAATAACGTACGGCGCGTGACCTATACAACACAACATAACAGATACACATAATGAAACACACGCTCGGGTAGTACTTCACTTATTTCGTCTCGTTCTTCGTGTGCTTCTACATCTTATCCTCATTATGATGTCTTAAACATGGCCTAGGAATGCCTAGGATGTAATGAGGATGCTAAAATACACTTGAAAACACTTTGGCAAATATGCTGAAAATAGGGGCCTCACTCGAGCGTAGCTTCCTTCGCTCAAGCAGATGCTCAAAAATGTGAGTGGTCGCTTGAGCACAACTTCCTTCGCTCAAGCGGTCCTATAAACTCTGCAAAAGTACTGGTTGTGTGAATGCTCCGCTCGATAGCCGCTCGACGGTCGCTTGAGCGTGAGACTGAGGTCCTCGCTTGAGTGTAACTATTGTTGCTCGAGCGGTCTGCAAAAATGGTAAACTTCTGGGAGCATGCATTTTATGCTCGAGCCAAGTTTTGGTTGCTCGAGCGGAAGTGCAACATACTGAGTGGTCGCTCGAGCGCAGGAACTCTCGCTCGAGCAGAGAGGTGGAATTATGGAATTTCCAAATTGTTGTTCAAGGTGCAAAACATGAATTTAAAACTTCAAACCTGCTCATTTGGGCCTAAAACTCAAGAAAACACTTAGAAACTTGTAGAATATCAAAAAATGAAGATCGTTTCGCAAAATCAAGGCCCAAAAGCATGTCAATTGTTCAAATTTAAACTCAAATTTTTGAAAACATAACTTGCATGTAATGGCTTGACTTCAAAGCTTCCAAATCATGATCAAATGAGGTCAATAGATAGAAAACATGATAAACTCTCAAAACTAAGGTAGAATTGAGGCATGGATGTGAGAATTCTTAGCAATTCAACTCAAAATGCAAGATAATGTGCATGCATGCATGGTATGATCCATATTTCTTCATCCTAGCTCAATTCTCTTGAATTCATGAACTCACCAACTCAAAAGCAAGACCAAAGGCTTAATTGCTTACCTTAAACCTTGAATTCACAAGTGTAGAGGATTAAACTTCTAAATTCTTTTCAATTCTCCAACAATTTCTAGCAATTCTCCCTTTACTTGAGCTCAAACTTCCTCATTTCCCTCTCTCTCACGTTTGTTATGTGAAAAGGCTTAAAGATGATGAGGAAAAGATAACTCAAGTGGTTTGTATAGGCCTTAGATAGGCTTGCTTAGGGAATTAATTAAACTTAACTTAAGTTAAGCAAATTGACATTAATTATTCTAATTTAATTCGTTCCAAATCGATTTCCAATTAAACCTACCATAAAATTCTAAAAATTCTAAATAACACAGAAACCAAGTCAATTTTGTGATTGAATGCCGATAAGGCTTTCAATTCGCAGAACAGAGCAAAAAGACAAATAGATAGTCCTACAACAGACATATATAATCACAAATAATGCAATACACATACAATTAACTCAGAATTCTATCTTAATTACTCATTAAGCATCTTAATCATGGTTTAGTGGTTAATCATAGTTCGGGGTTATTACAATATACCATATATACATTAACATCTCTCTTCAAACTCAAGGAGGATAAACATCTTGAGTTTGGAGAGATAAACTAAAACATGAAATAAAACTAAATAAAATAAAAGGCAAATAGATTGCAAAGTTCGAAAGGGAGCTCAAGGGCTCTTGAAATAGATCAAAGGCCGAAACTAATGCCGAGAGACAGTTTATGGTCATGTCAGACTGCTATAGGAACTGACCGAAACTACTGTCGGGACAATTTAAGGTCATGTCGGTCTGTTGTAGGAAGTAGCCAGAATCAATGTCGGAACATTTTACGGGGTCATGTCAGACCATTGTAGAGACTGGATGTTGAACCAGCAAGCCTGAAACACACATAACTTATGACGTTGTGCTGAACGATGATGACAACAGATGACTGAGTGTGCCACAGGGGGTGACTTGGATGGTACACCAGGGGATGACTTTGGTGGTGCGCCAAGGGGCATGGCCGCTTGGGTTGTAAGCCAGAGGAGGCGACTTGGGTGGTGCGCCACAGAGGGCGGCTTAAGTTGTGCGCCATAGGGGACGACTTAGGTGGTTTGTATGGTGTATAACCATATTCACCATTATATAGGTATAATACACCCCTCAAACTCAAATAGGTTTGAAGATAGAAACCTATTTGAGGTTAAAGCAGAGGGAAAGACAGAGTAGAGCAGAAGCACAAAAAAAAAATACAGATTGCGAGTAATATATATATATATATATATATATGATAGAGATATTGGGGTGAGAATAAACTAGTGGACATAGGAAGAGATCACCACGAAGCGATATTGATATGAAATATGACAGCGGAATAGGTTGAGGTTTGGTGGACGGCCAATGCAAGGTTGTTGCCCACCGGTAAGGCAAAGAACACCAAGAGCTTAACCTATTACTCTGATACTATGTTACAATAGTATATATATATATATATATAGAGAGAGAGAGAGAGAGAGAGAGAGAGAGAGGAAATAATATGTATTGTATTCAATTAATTAATCTTATAGAATAAATAGAAGGCCTGTATATATAGGTTGAGAAAGAGTATCCTATAAGAAAGCTAACTATGAGAAAAAGTATCTTATAAGAAAGCTAACATAGGCAATACAAATATATCTAGGAAGTCAATACCTAATATATCTAAGAATATATACATATATACATTAACATTAGGAATGCTAACATTTGTGAAAAAGCCAAAAATCACAAAACCTTAATCAAATAATTTTTTTTTAGGGCAAATTACGGTGGTAGTCCCTATAATTTACCTTTTTTACATTTTGGTTCCTATTGTTTCAATTTGCTCAATTTTGCCCCTTAATTTTACAGATTATGTTATGTTAGTCCAATAAATAGTGGCGGTTGAGTTTGATGGACGGATAATCATATGATGTTTCAATTTGGTCCATGTGTTTACAGGATATGTCAATTTGGTCCCTGTTGTTTTGACTTTCCTATAAACTGCAGGGATCAAATTGACACATCTTATAAATTACAGAAACCAAATTAAAATATCATTTGATTTTCCGTCCATCAAACTTAACTGTCGTTATTTATTTGACTAATATGACACAATTCGTAAAATTAAAAGAAAAGAAATGAGAATATTTCAGTGGCATTAGAGTAATTAAGTAATATAAAGTGATAAACTTCCATAACCCTATTTGTCTAATATGGGTGAAGAAATAATTCAATTAAATTATTTCAATTGGTGATTATCATAAACAACTTACTAAAATTGAAATAAAGGGATATGTACAGTGGATCCTAATAATTAAGACAAGATTGTTGAGTTGAGAAATGAAACACAAGTACAATAGAATTTAATTTATTTTTGTAACTTTCATGTTAACAAAAACTTTTGGCTAAGAGAAATTATGGTTGTGTTTGGCTTAGTTTTGTAACCGTAATTCTAATAAAAAAAATTTAATTTTAAAAAAAAATTAATAATCCAACACAATTAAAAAATTATTTAAAAAATTCATAATCAAAAACACAATTCAAAAATTCTTTTCAAAATTCATAACCAAAATCATTTTAAAAACTCCATTAAAAAAAAATTCAAATTTATTTAATTATTTATTTTGTTCTTTAGAATTTTACTTAAACCATAATTCTAAAATTAACCCAAACTTAATTTACTTTTTTGTGATATAATTTCTTAAAACTAATTTTTTAAGGAAGATATTTGAGAAAAAACTTTCTTTCCCCTTGTTGGGAGCTTTGTCGTCATTTTATTACGGCTAAAAGCATATAAATGAATAAAAATAGACGCAGCTTTGTGTCACAATAAAATTGAGAATTATATATACACTTTCCCATCAAATTACTTGATGGAATAATTAATTTGACAATAAAGATTACCCCTTATCTTCATTGATTGATTTTTATTAAAGTAAAAAACTACATTAAGAAAATAACAAATCAAAATAAAGAAATTAGTGAAATGTATTAAAGGATTTCACTGATATAAAGTTGCCACGAATAGGGTTTCTATTCCAACTTGTGATTAAATCTACAAACATTATATGATATTTGTATGGCCTGATTTCAATCTAAGGCTACCAATTGAATATCACTGTTTACAAGTATAGGCCTAAGCGGGTGCTAGTTAGCCACCACAGCAATAGACTCTAAATTTCCACGAGTGTCTCCCATGCCTACCCACCTTCAAATTGAACATCATATACAAATTTTTTAACCCATGGCGTCGTGAAAACTTAGAATTGACCCCCCTCAAATGTTTGGCCAAATTGCCAATTAGCTGGCACTGCATTGTAACTAGTAATGGTCCTTCCATCACTGGTAGTGACTTGAAATGAGAGAGATTGGCCATTGAGCATGGAGTTGCTCTGCCAGTTTTGACCCCAATTCCTTGACAAGGGTTGCCAACCTGTTTTGGACCCCTTGATCGACACTGAATGGACGTCCCCTGCACCACCAACGTTGCTAACCAAGACCAAGTTGAAGTAAGAGTGGCCATTGATTGTAAATCTTATTCCTCCTTTCTTCACACAGGGCACCCTGCCAAGACCACCACACAACCATATTCATTAGTTAATTTAAAGAAGGGAGAAACTACTGACAATAAGACTCAATCCGAGTATCACACTCGATAAGACATCACAAACTCATTGGTCTTCAATTGATAGTCAAATTAACTAGCACAGATTAAGCAAATTGCTTTGACTAATTTTTTAGTAAATTTGTTTGACTTTTAGGAATGTTGAGGGTATATGTATATAATACTAGTTGCAGAAAAATAAATATAAAAAGTTGTACATGACAAAAGAGAAACATAGAGAGTGGTGTTGGGTCCACACCCTTCTCTGTGTTCAGTGCAACTAGCAAAGTTGTGAGGGTAATTAGAGAGCAACCCTTACCTTTGAAAAGATACTGGAACAATTCCAGCTCTGTATTGAGCAATTTGCAAGAAAGCAGGCTCTGCCAGATCAAAGTGTTGGAGGGGAGGGTTGCACCACCCACCATTGTCATTAGATTGAGAAGGGTTAGGTGGACAGAAGTTTGTAGCAGTCACAGTGATGGTCCCAGGGAGGCACCATTGTGGGTCACTGTTGCATTTGATCTGATAGCATGCCCCACAGCTCAAGCCATTGTTGAACAGAGCAGTGCTTAGTGCTGCGGTGTTAGTGCCATAGCCTTGGCTATACAAATTGCCATACCCACATGCACCTCCTGCCACACCAAATCATTAAGTATTAGAATCCCAAAACATTAAATTTATCAAATTTTACTAGAAAAATGTCATTCTTTTAACAGTCAAGTTTATAAAACTCAAACAAAGTCACTTTAGTAGACTAAAACTCAAGATAAGTTAAATGTGAAGTTATGGGTCAAAGCAATGCAATTTTGTTCTGCAAAATCAGTAATTCTAAAATCACATATTATTTATTTATTTATTTATTTACAGATAAGTGCTCAAAATAACAACACTGCATATTCATCTTAAATGGGGCCACTAGAAAGAGTAGTGTTGTCAATACTACATTTTTTATGCATTTTCTTAATTTTTATTTATTTATTGTTATTTTTTTCTGTACTAAATGGAAAATTTGTCCAACTTACCCATTGTGCCAGATGCATCACCCCCACCATAGAAAGTGGCATGACCACCTTGCCACCCTCCATAGTCACCATAAGCGCCGCGGAGGCATAAATCGAAAAAGAAGAAGAGTAGAAGAGAAACAATGGAGAATACTTGAATAGCCATTGATATATATATATATATAGAGAGAGAGAGAGAGAGAGAGAGAGAGATGCTAGAGAGAAGATTGTGCGGTAAGAGCTTCTTAGTACAAAGAGGGGAAATGGGGCTTTACTTAAATAAGGGAATGGAGGCCAAGTTGAGGACTCTGAGAGGGGGTTAGATAGATGGGGGCACTGTTGTATGGTAGAAAGTGACAACTTAGCCATGCTCACTTTTGAGAGATGGCCAAAACCACAAAACCTGAATCAAAATGTTTTTCAAGGTCATGTACAAGGGATAAAAGTTGCACATGCAAATGT
The DNA here is from genome assembly GCA_036172215.1 of Camellia granthamiana. Lineage (NCBI taxonomy): Eukaryota > Viridiplantae > Streptophyta > Magnoliopsida > Ericales > Theaceae > Camellia > Camellia granthamiana. The sequence goes on along the minus strand of JAXFYN010000024.1, from coordinate 1,793,166 downwards.
TCTGACTAAACTACCAACTGCAAAGCTCACATGACCCCACAAAGCACATGCACTTCACAACTGTCTCTATGTGATTTATTTATTTATTTATTTTCCTCTCCTTCCCTCTATACTACGGATTAAAGGTCAGTTAGTATTTATGAATATTGTGGAAGACAAAACTATGCTAAAAAAAAGTATTGCAATACAATATGTCAATCTATGACATAGCGATAATTGTGCATATCATTGAAAATCATAATGGTACGTGCAAAAATGGTTTTATAATCAAGTTTTTAATTCTAAACCTGTGACTTATTGTCAAATTTGTTGTTAGACCTTAAATATTAGATAAAACTAGAAGGGTTGGTTAAAAAAATAGGGAGGGTACTTGTTTAATACCCTACCATGTTAGGAGCACATGCAAGTACTGGTCATTGTGGACCCTTTTATACATGCATCATTGTCATAGTTTTAGAGCCATCCATTTCCAAGCTTATATATATATATGTAAAGGGGTCACACTGCCGGCTATTGAATACGCAGTATTACCCCACATGCAGAATGATTATTTTCGTATAATCTGAATGGACTTGTGCAAAATCAATACAAAAAGAACAGATGTTCTGGCTAGCGTTTTCTTGGCTTCTTTTGAAAAGAAAATTGGGGAGTTGGGGCTTTGAATAAAAATCCTTCTTAGCATAGCATCCAATTATTATTAATTACTAATATTTTTTTCATCAGTAGAAGCCAAGAAAATGTTTTGGCCAAAATCTTCAAATTTGTCTCTTCTAGAAGAGAATATTTTGGAGGTGGAGCTGAGGATATACACACCCACCCCTTCAAGATTTACACACTCTCTCTCTCATAATAACATAATGACAAAGATCCATGGGAATTTGGCTTTCCTGTTATGTAAGAAAATAATAGCTTTGCAATCAATTGATGGTAATGTGATATGAACTTGACAATATCATATAAATAGACCGGAAACAAAAAAAAGAAAAAAAAAAAAAGAAAAAAAAAAAAGGGGTAAAGAAGAAAAGAAAAGAAAAAAGAAGAAGTATTGTTTGAGTTTTTAGCTTAAATTTTATAAATTACACGCTTAAGCAGTTGTACGTTGAAAATCTAAGTAGCACAGACATAGACACACGACATTATAAATTAATTATATATATAAATAATTTATTCAAATATAATTAAAAAAAATTAACATAAATTAAAAAGCTATATATTACATAAATTAAATATCAAGATATCATGTACATAGCAATTACATTCAAAACAATGCAAAACAATTAAATGAAATTGTATTATACGTAATGTATTCATCTTATAAATGTTTCTAAACATATTTAGGATGCATAAGTTGTGTTATGAAGAATGGAGAACATAGTTATAATGAAGGGATTCATCATATAGGATGTATCTGGAGGGTTCAAGAAGTGCCACCAAAGTGTCCGATGTTATGAATTTGATTTTTTAATCAAGACACGTTGAAGAAGTGTCTGACACGCTTTTAGGAGTGTCCAAAGAGTGTCGTGTTGGATACGGGTGTCGGACACGACACGCTTCCTTCGTATAAGTGTCCACACTTCTTAGTTGAAAATGTAATATGTTTAGTATTTTTGGTAGAACTTTATTTTCCTTTTCCACTCAAAAAACTCAAAATAAAGACAAAAGGCTAATTATCAAGGTGAAGAATGAAATAAGTTGAAAACCTGAAAAATTATCAAACACCCTAATTATCAACATTTGTTCTATAATTTTACTACCTTTGATTTTGTATGACAAGAATGAACAATTAATTTGAGCCATAAGACAAATATTTCCCTTTTTCTGATTTAAGAAGAGTATACGGTTTCAATTTTTTCTATCAATATTTGTTTCAATTTTTATGAATCCGACCAGTTTCTGTGATCATAGACCCCCTAAGTATTTTTTTTCTTCGAGAGTTTGCATCAAACCCTAAACCCACAAAAGGCATGTCACGAGGGGATTTATCCAAATGTTGTTGGTTAGAAACCAATGAAAGTGCCCTTCACAAGGGTTTGTCTGTTACTCCCACTTGTGAGAGACTATGACATCCCTCCACATGGAAAGAAACATAAGCAAGAGGGACATGAAGGGTCACTTCAAGTGGTACTTAATAGCAGGGTCACCATAAAGCATTTGCAGACAGCCCACATGAGCTTCCAGGGACCAAAACTCATACCGGTAATTGACGGTGTAGTAAAGAAATGTGAATTGGATTCATGCACAAAAATATACTTAGAAAAATAATGTATGATTCAGATTCAACTCTAGTTTGACGGAGTCCACATCTTGAACGAATTTGGATCATATAAAATTTTCTGGGTATTTTACTGAGCACGGATTCTGTGTGCATAGCATTACTCTTCGAAGTTGGCCATGCACATTCCAGTGGTAGTTTGAGGTGGTAGGCCACCGATGGCGATGTAATATTCCATGTTAGTTACGTTTAGGGTCCCAAGCTCAAGTTTTGTGATCCTAATGTTGCATCAGGGATGAAAAGGGTCATGTTCTGAATTAATTAATTGTTTGGCCTCTGCATACAAAGAGAGAAACATAATGTTTTTTATTTTGTTATTACTTTTTCACCATTTGAGGCTTCTTATATGTACAATACAAGAACAAGAGAAAAAGAACCTTTATTATGATATGGGTGTTAGTTATTCTCTCAGTATTTTTCTCTTGGTGAATGTAGTTTGGTGGCTGCAAAGTTTTTTGCCCTAGGTTTGAATGTGCTTGGAATTATTCAGGGGAACTAGTAAAAGATCTAGTTTTGTGCAAGTAAGTCAATTTGTTGACAATCCAACAACCCAAATGGCTTCTAAAAATCCCCAATTACACAGGCAAAACAATAATAATAATAATAAAAAAAGCATATGTGAGTAATTAAGAGAAGAAAACACAACTTAGTATGGTGTCGGAAGGGCCATCGAAGAACCAATGAGTGATGTCTCCCTTCGGAATTTGGAGAGCGCTGGAGAGGGGTACAGCGTTGGACATAGTCGAAACCCTAAAGCACTCCATCCTCCAGAGCTCTGTCCCATTTTAGAAATGATCGAAATGGGTCTGGCTAGAGTTCGAAGACGACGGAGGCGATGGTGGTGGTGGGGGTGGTGCCGGCTCTCGAAATCTTGCCGTGTACGGCGGACATTACTTGTGGGTTTGGTCAAGCTTCTTAAAATCGGATCGGTTCAGTTGAGCAATTGAACCGGCGACAGATTGAGATACACCTTCGAAATAAAAAAAACTAGCCTAGTTTGTGAGAATCGGAAAAATCAGCAGTTAGACCGCTGAAGCGGGGCAGCTCACCGGGTCAATTAAATTAAATTTTTGTTTGTTTTTTATTTTATTTTATTTATTTTTTTTTTTCTTTTTCCCTTATTATATATATATATATGCTCTGAATTGGCTAGCGTGGAGAGGAATGATTAAATGCTCTGAATTTTGGCAAAGAATTGGAGTGTTGAGTCTAAATGTCTCTGCTCTCTGTGTGTTCTGCAGATCTGAGTTGGAGACTGTTAATCATGTTTTTCTTCACTGCCCTTTCACATGGAAATTGTGGCCCAATTTAGTGAACTGATGAAATTACAAATGGGTTAGTCCTAGAACAGTGGAGGGATTACTTCTGTCGTGGTCAGGTATAAAAATGAAGAAGAAGATGCTAGCAGTTTGGAAAACATTGCCGTTAGCAGTTATGTAGTCAGTGTGGAGAAGCAGAAATGATTGTTTATTTAATAAGGTACAACCGGATTGGAATGCTTTGGAAGATCTAATAAAGGCTAGAGTAGCTTTGTGGGTTTCCTCATCTTTGAAGGGGTTTAATTATTCGGTGCACGATGTTATATATAACCTGAATCAAGTCTGTCTCTATGTGTAGTTAATTGATGTCTTGCTGAAGCTTTGTGGGTTGATTCTGTTTTTGTTGCTGAAATGATGAACTGCACAAGTTGGTCTGGGCCTTACAATTCTGTGGCTGGTCTGAGCTGGTCTGTGCTGTCTTCTGCTGTTCTATTTTTGAGTCCTGGTATGCTATGTTCTGATCTCTGGGTTGGTTTCTGAATTTGTTTTGAGCTGGAATTGGAACGGTTCAGTTGGTAGGCAGAGGATGGCTTTTGCATTTCTGCTTTCTGCTGTGAGGATGAAGGAGTTGAGGATAGCTGTTGTATTTCTGTTGTGATTCTCCTCTCTCTTTTCCTCTTGTTCGTTTGTTTTGTTTGTTGGTCCCTCACTAACTGGCGCTTGGAGCTTCGCTTTAGCTCCAAGCTCCTCTTTATTGATATACTTTACCATACCTTGTATGATTTCATCAATAAAGATTTTCTTTGCCGATCAACAAAAAAAATATATATATATATTATTTATAAGAAAATTTTAATTGGAAACTCTTTTTTAAGAATCTCCTTTTATGAGGAATCCCATTAAAAGTTTGAAATTATTGTAAAAGCTTCTACCTATTTATAAGAAAAAAATTCTTTCAAAAAAAACTCAAAAAATCTATGTGGGATTCAATCAAATTTATTAGAGGAAAACTTAAAATTTTAATATCCCTCCAAAATTTTTGCTCTTCTTTCAATCAAATTATTTGAATTAAAATCATGTAAAGGGAATATTGAATATTTGATTTCTTCTTCCAAAATTAAAATTAATAATATTTTAAAATACATTTTTTTAGCTTTTAGTAAATAAAGTATTTGGAGAAATATTTAAGATTATTTAATTTTTTTAATTGATAATTTTATTACTTATATTTTTATTTAAATATAATTTTAATATATTTATGACGTCACGGTTCAATTCCGGTTCAACCAGACGGTTGAACCGGTGACCCGTCCACCCGATCATTTTTCCGGTTCACTTACCGATCCGGTTTTTAAAACATTGGGTTTGGTGCAGCTATGTAGTTATAATTCCAACCCTCCTTTGCCTGCACTTTTTGGATGGAGTTTTAAAAATGTAACTCTATCGCACATTTTCAAAACTCCATTATGAAAAGTAGAAGAGTTTTTGAAATTTGGATCTATCCGGTTATCCTTCTGGATATTTGGCTAGTTGACTAGAATAGTGTATTTTTTTTTTTTTTTTTGGTAATCGTCAATCGCCACCTGTTATTTGGAAAAAAAAATTATATTTGTTTTTTTATATTTTTTAAATATAGAAATTATTATTTTTAGACCAAAATGACAAATAATTTTTTCGAATTGAATGTTAAAAAGAGTTTGGTTATGAGTTTTGAATAGAATTTTCAATAGAGTTTTTAGTTGTGTGTTTGGTTATGAGTTATAAGTTTTTGAATTAAGTTTTGAAAACTCTTTTCCAAACTTATAACCAAACAACTTTTCTCATTTCATATGTCCCATCAAAAATTTAAAACTCTTTTCAAAACTCATAACTAAACAATTTTTCTCTTTTCAAATCATAATTCCAAAACTCACAAACTCAAAATACAACTCTATTCTCAAATTATAATTCTAAAACTCTATCAAACGCTATCAAATGTTTTTTTTTTTTTTTTGTAAGAGTGTTTAATAACTTGATTTAGTACTTAAAATTGAATATATTAAATGATAATTAATTAAGTTCATTTGATAATCACAATTGATATCACTTAAAAATTTATGTATCCTTTAAAATGTAGGTTAAAACATAAAAAAAATTTAAGTCATATAAAACTGATTTAATTCTAACTGAATTTATAAATATTAAACATAAATAATATACATTATTATAAACTTATTACCGCCACCATCACTCCCACTTAGGGGTGGGTGTCGTGTTATGTTGGGTCGTATTCGTGTCGTGTTATTTCGATTGCATGTTAGAATTATCTCAGCACTAACTCGATCCGTTTATTATTTTGTATTATCATGTCATGTCAAAAAAATTTCATTATTAACTAAAAATATCAAATATATGAAAAAATTCAAAATTTTCTTCACAAGTTAAATTTAATAAAACTAATTTCTATTAAATGAAATTATTTATAGAAATATTTGATTTCAATTTTTTTAATTTATAAATATTATATTTTATTATTATATTTTTTTACTAGATTAACTCAAATAATAAACAAAAAATACATTAAGTTCAATTAAAAGTAAAAACAAAACCTATATTAAACTTAAAATCGTATTTTACATATTTTTTAATAAATTGGATGTAATTATGTAAGAGATTACAAAATATCATGATACTTAGTGGAAATAATATTAAAATGTGTAACTAAGTCTTCATTATACAGATTATCCTTATCAATTTCCTGTTATATAGATTTGGATTGTGTCATATACGTGTTCGTGTTAGGAAATAGTCAACCCTAACCTGCTAACTTCGTGTATGGTTCAAGTCATATTATCATGTCATGTTGTAAATTCCCACTACCACACTATAGGAAAGAAAAATGCTTTGGAGCTCTAATTCTTGAGCTCTAAAACTAGCTCTAATGAGCTGGCAGTGGGCCCTACCCACCGTGATGTGATATTTTGGTCTTGATTTGTTTTTTTTTTCTCATAGCCATGTCATTAGTGCTCTATTAGAGTACCAAAATTAGTGTTCTGAATCATTGCTACTATAGGAAAATACACTTTTGGTGACTAAAAAATTAGTCGCCAAAACCTCATTTTTAATCGCTGAAAGTCATTGGCAACTAAAATTTTTAGTTGCTAGTTAGTCAGGAATTAATTGTTGGCCAAAGTATTTGGCAAGTAAAACTGAGTTAATCACTAATTCACAACTTTTGGCTACTAAAATTGACTTCTCCAAAAGTTCCCAAATAAAAATAACTTTAGCTTGCAGGGACTAAAATTTTTAGTTGCCAATAAGTTTTTGTTGCAAATAGTACTACATTTAGGGGCCAAATATTTTAGGTGCCATTTTATGTTACATTTAAGGATCAAATATTTTAGTCGCCGTCTTGTTTTACATTTAGGGACTAAATATTTTAGTTGCCGTTTTAGTTTACGACTAAACATTTCAGTCGGCAAAAAATAAATATTTTATTCCTATTATATTTTACGACAAAGCATTTTACTCGCCAAAAGTTTTTTCCTCATCTTAGTAGCCCAAAACCAAATTTTCAACGACTAAATGTTAGTTAGTCGCCAAAAGTAAAATAAATACCGACCAAATATTTTGTAGTAGCTAAAGTGTGTATCTTTGCTGACTAAATTAGTTTTAGTTGGCATTTTTAGTCGTTGGAAGTGTATTTTCTTGTAGTGTTATCATGTAAGACAAAGTCTATATTGATGGGAAATAGGGATAATTTTTTTTCTCTTACGTTCATTTTGATGTGTTATTTTCTAAATGTAATGTGTTATTTTAATAAAATCAAGCAATGAAGATAAGGGACAAGTTTTATTGTCAAAGTCAATTGTTCCATCAAGCAAATTGATGTCAAAGTGGCTTTTCCTTTCATTGGAAGATCACAAAATCTATCTAAACAGCCATATATAAGAGCAATTTTCAAGTTGCAATGATCAAATGGATGATCCCATGTGAGGTAGTGCTATATATTTGGAATTGGTTAAAATTGAAACTCTATTCATATTTTGTGTCATTTGAAAAACCCTAGTTTCTAGTTATTTTTGGGAAGGGACGTCATGCTTCCCCACATCCACCGAAAAAAATTTGATTGCAACAAAGGTGTTTGATAAAGTTCAAAATCAAAAATCAAAAATTACAAATTAAGTATTGAAAAGTAAATGTTGAATTTTTTAAGTTCAAAAGTTATTTGATAAAAATTTAAATGCTAAATTAAAAACAATTCGTTTGATATGTATAAGATTAAATTTAAAATTTATTATTTTTAAATTGTATATTTCAATTTTTATATTGTGATGGTGGTAGTAGTGGTGGTGGTATTGTATGATGGTGGTAGCGTTAATGGTGGCGGTGGTAGTGATACTAAAATGATGATGGTGCTTATGGGAATAATGACAACGGTGATGGAAAGTGGTGGTAGTGGTGGTGGTGATAGTGATGGCGAAATAATGGCGGTGGTGGTAGTTGTGGTAGTAACATGGTGGCAGTGGTAGTGGTAGTGGTAGTGATGGTGATGGTGGTGGTGATGGTAACGGTAGCAATGGTGGTAGTGGTAGTGGTAATGGTAGTGGCAGTGATAGTGGTGACAGTAGCATGATAGTGGCGGTTGTGGTGATGGTAGAGGTGATAGTGGTGGTGAGTTTATAATAGTGTATATTGATGCTTATGTTTAATATTTATAAATTCAGTCAAAATTAAGTTTTATATGACTTAGATTTCTTCATAAGTTTTAACCTATATTTTAAGATGTACTTAAAATTTTAAGTGATATCAATTATGATTATCAAACGAACTCAATTGATTATTACTTAATACATTTAGTTTTAAATGCTAAATTATGGTGGTGTTTGATAAAGTTGAAACTGAAAACTTAAGACAACAAATTAAGGGGTTGTTTGGGATGAACTAAATAAGTGCACTTTTTGACTTTTTGAATAAAAAAGTAGAGGAAAAAAAGATAGTTGTTACATTTTAACTTTTTACGAAAAAATGTGTATTAAAATATTATATAAAATAGAGAATTTACCATATTACCCCTAAATATATAAATGCGTACTGACATCCCTTGTACCATGAAGCCAGTACTATACGCTGCATACTTCAGAACTGGACGGTGCCTCCAGTCCGAGCACAACACGGGACGGTGTTGTTCAGCCCTTGGGGGCCCACCACAGGTCTCGTTTTGATAATCAGAACTGTTCAATGTGTAGAACTCGTCAAGTACTATATAGTTGTAAAAAATCACGTTGATCGGATATCGATAGCTATCTGATCGGATTAGTTTTTTGTCAACCGTTAATTTGTTCAACGTTCATTTTTTTTTATACAAAACTGATTTGATCATATAGTTATTGATATCTGATCAACGTGATTGTTTATAGGCATATAGTACTTGACGAATTTTGCACATTAAACGGTTCATATTATCAAAACGGGACTCGTGATGGGCCCCCACTGGCCGAACAGTACCATCTTGTGTTGTGCACCGCTTGTGTAATTTGTACCATCATTTGAGACTTTTTTTCTTTGGAGCAGACATCACTTCAGACTGTACCATTGTCATGTCATAGAAAGTTGGCTTGTATTTTTTTTTTGGTGTAAATTTATTTTTTTTATATATTTTTTTTGTGAATAGTAATAACTTTTTGACTTTTATAGTAACTTTTTGACTTTTTGTCTTTTTTATAACATGCCAAATGAGCCCTAAGTATTGAAAACTAAGTGCTAAATTTTTTGAGCTGAAAAACTATTTGATAAAAATTTAAGTGTTGAACTAAAAATAAGTTGTTTAACATGTATAAGATAAATTTTGAAATTTATTATTTTGAAATTGTATATTTCAATTTTTGTATTGTGATGTGATGGTATTGGTGGTGGTGATGATATGGCGGTAGTGGTCATAGTAGTGGTAGTTGTGGCATGGTGGTGGTTGTGGTGGTGGTAGCAGTAGTAATGGTAGTAGTAGTAAAATTATGGTGATATTTATGGCAATAATGACAATGATGATGAAGGTTGTGTGATGTGGTAGTGGGGGTGGTAGCATGGTGGTAACGGTAATGGTGATACATATGACAATGTTAATGAAGCTGGTAGTAGTAGTAGTAGTGGCGGTGACGATGGTGGTAGTAGTGGCGGTGGTTTGGAGGTTGTGGTGGTGGTGGTTGCAATTGCAGTAGTGATGGTGGTGGTGATGATGGTGGTAGTGGTGGTGGTAGTAGTGGTAGCAGTGGTATGATGGTTGGTGGTAGTAGTAGCAGGGGCATGGTGGCAGTCGTGGTGGTAACGGTAATAATGGTGGTGATGGTGGTAATAATAGTGGTGTCAGTGACAAGATGGTGGTGGTTGTGCTAATGGTGGTAAACATGTGAGAGTTATATAATATCTATATTATTATTAAAAGTAAACACCTCACTTAATGTCCATAAACTTCCTTCCCTCTTTCTATCAAGTGACATTCTTTTCTTGCGTCAAGTGTCAAATTCTACATCCAAAAGGAAAAAAATAAAAAAATAGTTATTAACAGAATCAACAACTAGTAGTATTTGAACCAGTACATCATAAATCATCAAATCAGTACCAAAATTAACAGAATCATTAAATCACAGCACCAAAATTAATACTACATTTCAGCGATCGTGTATTTGAACCTGCACATCATAAATCAGCACAATGAAGTGAAATCATCAACACAAACATTACACCAATAAATAAGCATTTTCAAAGAATAAATATGAACAATAGATCAAAAACCAAATCTATAAGACTGAAATTGATTAATCGATCGAACCTGGATATTGAAATCACAGTGGAGAGAGATGCTATGAGACTTCTCGGGGATGAAATTGTTGTCGAGATCAGAAGCAATCAATGAGGTCCGTAGAGAAGAACAATTGCATTTGCGAGAGAAAAAGAAATTAGGGATTTGAGAGAGAGAGTGATGAAATAGAACCTGGATGTTTTGTCCCGACTATTGAATTCAAAAATCAATATATAAAATAAAATGATGTATGGCTTGGGTTTATTAGGGACCAACTAGTATTGTAGGTAAAAGTGATTGATCCTTTTACAACCAAATAAACTTGTCTAAAAAATGTAATGATATGATTAAATATATATATATTTAAATTCCTTCATTTTGTCCTTAAAAGTATAATTTTTGCAGACAAATTATTTTTGTCCCTAAATATTTGTCTCTAAAATCTTAATTTCTTGTAGTGAGACTTGAACCTAAATTTATTCACTTTACTAAACAACACTTTCATCACTTAAATAACATAAAAAATATGTTATCAATTTAAAATTAAAATTTATATTTTAAGCACACACATCGGGTCCCTAGTATATATATATATGTTCATATGTTGAAAATTGAGACTAAGGTAAGAAAATAGAACTTTTGAAATCACAAAAGGTAGCAGAGAATTTGAAAGGAAAAAAAGGAATAGACAAAAGACTGTGTTACTGTAAAAAATAGAGTTTCGTGATTCCATTTTATGCAAAACCCTAGTTCATTACACTGTGTTAAAAAAAAATTACATTGTATGTTTCATTAAAATCTTAAAAAAAATAATTTGTATATTAAAAAAAGGGGGATGCACCAATAAATCCCAAATTTGTATCTTGTAACCTATTTGGTCCTATGAATTTTCTTATAAACCGTTAGGTCCTATCTCAATGTTAATGACCATTAAACATCAAACATCATCAACATCAAAATAACATCATCATCATCAAAACAACATCAAACAACACAACATCATTATGAAAACAACATCAAACATTATTCATCAAACATCAAAACATCAAATTTAATTTTAAAAAAATTGAAACTGATCCATCATCAAATTCATTATATATATAGAAAAATGATTTGTGGCACTAAAACTGCTGGCACTAATGGCACTAATTTCCTGTTTTGGTAACTTTGTTTTTTTATTTTTATTTTTTATACCTGATATAGAAATTAGTGCCATTAGTGCTCAAAAAATTAGTGCCACAAATCACAACCGTATATATATACACACAGACCTAATCCCTCAATTTCTTCATCTCTTCATCCCCAGACTCCACCATTACAAAGCAATCTTATTCAAAACCCTACACACAAGCATTCAATCTGAAATTTCCCTTCACATCCGCGCGTAAATCGATCACAACCTCGTGTTCCGATCTCGATTCATCTCCTCCATCGCCAATCCTCGTCTCCGACAACGGCAAGGGAGGAGGAGTAACAGAGGCTTTTTGAGATGGGTTTGTGATTTTGAATTTTTTGAGATGGGTTTGTGATTTTGAATTTGAATTTGCTGTGATTCTTCAACAGAGTATTTCTAGATCAAACGTTTGACTTGTTTAGGATCTGTAGAGGAATCTGAGAAACCCATCATTGGAGACCCAATTCTGAGCTTCTCCATTGTCGAAATGTCAGATCTCTCTCTCTCTCTCTCTCTCTCTCTCTCTCTCCAACCCAAATCTGCAAAAAAAATTATCGAACCAGCAATGTTAATACTGCGATTCACACGATGAGACTCTCCGAGAAAATCAATGTTGACAAATGAAAAGAATTTCGAAATTAATGTTTGATGTTGTTTATTTATTTATTTTTTTTTTTAGATGATGTTTTGTTGATGTTTGATGTTGTGGATGTTGTTGATATTTGATGATGTATTTATGATGTTGTTGATTTTTTGATGATGTTTTTTTAGTGATGTTGGTGATGTATTTGACGATGTTTGATAATGTTTTTATGATGTTGTTGATTTTTTATAATGTTTTTTTTAGTGATGTTGGTGATGTAGTTGATGTTGTTGATGTAGATAGTGGGACTAAATGGTGCATAAGAAAACTTGTAGGACTAAATGGTTTAACTTTCTACCACATAGGATTTACTGGTAATTTTTCCTTCAAAAGAAATCTAAAATAAATATAAATTCTTATTAAAAAATAGCAGGTTGCAATTGTGAAAAAAAAATTACACTGTGCATTTCATTAAAATCTAAAAAAAATAATTTGTGTATTAAAAAAAATATTTAAAACAAATATAAATTCTTATTAAAAAATAATATGTTGCAATTACGAAAAAAAGAGAAAAAATTACGCTATAAAAAATAATTTGTATATTAAAAAATATTTAAAATAAATATAAATTTTATTAAAAAATAATAGGTTGTAATTGCAAAAAAAAAAAAAAAAAAAAAAAGAAAAAAGAAAGGAGAAAAAAATTTACACTGTGCATTTCATTAATAATGCTCAAAAAATGTGTCAAGTATTTGTATAAAGGCTTGACACAGGTCCACTCTCAAATTATTAAGTGAATATAGATGAAACCAAAGAACTCAGCTTTAATGGCTAACAAATATTAGAAGTCCGACCATTGAAGCCTAATAACTATTAATTAATAGAATTCAAACCACATCTCTTTGTCTTCTCAAATGTTTCATTTTTTTGGTTCATGCATCCATTCTAATATTGATAAAGAATTGGACGTATGGAAGAGTGAGAGACATTGAAATTATATATTGAGATGAAAAATAAAGATTGTCTTTCTCTTCTATGGCGATTTATTTGGTTATACTTTTAATTAAAACGTCAGGTATGCTTTTACATCATTATTGAACGTTTCTTTCACTTTTTTTTGATATTTTGGTTCACAATTGTTTGTGTTTTGTGTTTTGAAATTTATTACTTCTGTGTTTGTTAAAACTATTAGATGTACCTAATACAAGGAGTGCAAACTATTTCAATATTATTCTAGGGATTAAAAGTACAAAAAACATATACAAAAAGTATATGAATGGACAAGATTTTACAAAATTTGTTTGTAAGTCTCACTTCTTGAAAATCCTATAATTTATTTATTTTTTGTATTATATTTTATGTTTGATTTCTGTACTTTTTTTAATACAGTTTTCTTTGTTTTCCGTAAAAGTTTATTTTTAAAAATAAATAAATAAATCATTTTCTATTCAAACAATTTCATTTTTGTTTTTATTTTTTATTTTATCTTAAAGTAGTTATAGTTTTGGACAATTACTTACTCTTTTTTTTCCCCCCTATATATTGTAATTTTGTGCATTTTAAGTGTATGATATTTTTACTAATACACTCGGAGATGCACTATGATAGAAGTATCATGGGAAAATTAAGTAAGAAGAATAAAAATAAATAAAACAATACAATGAATGAGGAGCAAAGATCAAAGATCAAAACTCTTAAAGCAAGCACGCAAGCAAACAAACAAGTAAGTAAAATAGAATGTTTAACAATAGACATTTAAAAATTTGCAACAAAATTTTATAACTTTCCTTTTTGCTAACAAAATTCTATTTGATGCTAGCTAAATAAAATGCTTTTAAAATAGTTTTTTATTTTTTTAATTTTAAATTTGAAATTAAAACTATAATAAATTTATGTAAGCATAATTGCCAACCACATTTTTTTACTTAATGAATAATATTTATATTAACTACCTTTTTCAAGTTTATTTTTTTTAAGTATTATATAGAAATAAAAAATGTCGTTAGGAATAAATTTTTCCTTAATTTAGTTATAAATTTTGCCTGTACATTATTTTTAAATTTTGAATAAAAGTAAACATAAAATAATTAATTGAAGATATATTGCATTTATTATATTCCTTTTTTGTGTGCAAAAAAAAAAAAAAAAATTAAAATTAAAAATCACAATCCGTACATAGCATGGGTGGAATACTAGTTTAGAATGAATGTAATCATTCATGTTTGCATTGTTTTTCCATACTACATGGACAGTTTGTTTTAACTTAGATGCATCGGCCCTAGTGGCGGAGGGAGTAAGGAACCAGCGGGGTCGTGTGCCCTTCCTGAATTTTGGGAATTTTTTTATTTTGCAAACATAAAGAAAATATTTTAAATAAAAAAATTACAAAAATATTATTAGAGTGAAATGTTAAGGACATTTTAAAAATTGTGAGAACAATAATGATTATTTTAATTGAAAATGAAGAGACTACTATAAACCATATTATATATGAAAATTTTTGAATGTAACGACGATTTCATTATTAGTGACATGCAAGTATAAATAATCTCACTATAAAGATATGAAATTAATTGGATTGTTAGTTACATTTGACATGTGAGGTTCACTCTCTATGTGTTTATTTACTATTAGTGGGTAATATCACATACCAATGATGACGTAATGTTACCATTATATTGATGACGTGGTATTACCATTATTTTGTATAAATTTTTTTTTATCATTATATAATTTATTTTAAGACTTATATCTATATTTTTTTTTATATTGTCCATGATACACTAGTTACAAATAACATTATTTTTTTGATGTTTCTCAAAATCAATCGTAAAAACTTGCGTGAAATATTTTTGTAAAAATTTTCAATATTGTAATTAATAAGTGCCTCTTCTAATTTAATTTTCTGGCTCCGCCACTAATCGGCCCTACCATAGAAAGTGGCATGAGCATCTTGCCACCCTCCATAGTCACCGTATGTGCTGCAGGGGTAATAGTGGAGAATGCTTGAATAGCCATAGAGAAAGCGTGAGAGAGAAAGATGCTAGAAAAGACAGAGAAGATTGTGTGGTAATAGCTTCTTTGTACAAAGAGAGGGAATGGGGGTTTCCTTAAATAGGGGGATGGAGCCCAAGTTGAGGACTTTGAGGGGGTTAGATAGATGGGGGCATTGTTGTATGGTAGAAAGTGACAACTTAGTTGTTGCAATAGTAGAGAGAGGAAATAATATGTATTGTATTCAATTAATTAAACATATACAATAAATAGAAGGCCTGTATATATAGGCTGAGAAAGAGTATCTTATAAAAAACCTAACTATGAGAAAGAGTATTTTATAAAAAACCTAACTGCAACACAAATATATCTAGGAAATCAATACTTAATATATTTAGAAATATATACCATATATACATTAATATATCCCCTCAAACTCAAGGAGAATAAACATCTTGAGTTTGGAGAGAGAAACTAAAACATGAAATAAAACTAAATAAAATAAAAGACAAATAGATTGCAAGTCCAAACGGGAGCGCAAGGGCGCTTGAGATAGATTAGAGGCTGGAACTAATGCCGGGAGACAGTTTATGGTCATGTCAGACCGTTGTAGGAACTGGCCGAAACTAATGTTAGGACAGTTTAAGGTCATGCCGGACCGTTGTAGGAACTAGCCGGAATCAATGTCAGAACAATTTACGGGGTCATGTCAGACCGTTGTATGGGCTGGATGTTGAACCAGAAAGTGTGACACACACATAACTTATGACGTGGTGCTGAATGATGATGGCAACAGATGACTGAGTGCGCCACAGGGGGCGGCTTGGATAGTATGCCAGGAGACAACTTTGGTGGTGCGCCAATGGGCAGGACAGCTTGGGTTGTATGCCAAAGGAGACGGCTTGAGTGGTGCACCAAGGAGCGACTTAGGTGGTGCGCCACAAGGGGCTGCTTGAGTTGTGCGCCACAGGGGACGACTTAGGTGGTTTGCATGGTGTATAATCATGTTCACTATGATATATGTATAATACCCCCCCTCAAACTCAAATAGGTTTGAAGATAAAAACCTATTTGAGGTTGAAGCAAAAGGAAAGACAGAGTGGAGTAGAAGCAAAAAATAAAAAGAAAAAAGGATTGTGAGTAAATATATATATAGATATTTAGAGTAGGAATAAATCAGTAGACAAAGGAAGAGATCACCACGAAACAATACTAACAAGAAAATATGACAGTGGAATAGGTTGAGGTCCAGCGGGCGGCCAATGCAAGGTTGTCCCCCGCTAGTAAGGCGAAGAACACCAAGAGCTTAACCTATCGCTTTGATACCATGTTACAATAGTAGAGAGAGAGGAAATCGTATGCATTGTATTCAATTAATTAATTGTACGGGGATGAAATATCCTTAGCTTTCCGTACTCCTTAAACTCAAGCTTCACATAACCACGCCTGACCTGGAGACAAAGAAATGGTGAGCTGCCCGGCGGTGTGTTGCCAGATAGACCCTCCGACGATCAAGTCAAACTACTTGAAGAAGAAGAGAGTGCTTTCTAGAGAGAGAGAGTTGTTCAAATAGCATGAATTGCTTACCTCCAACGTCCTCCCTTCCGCCTTTTTCTAGGTTGGCCATGCAGCTTCAGGGATTATGTGTGCACTACCTCTGCTGTCCTTCCTTGGACAGGTAGCAGTGCTTTCCTTTCACTACCTTACGCGTGTAAAGGCTAAAACCCCCAAACAGCATGCGTGGAACTGCCAAATGGTTTTGACGCGTGCCAGGAGTGGATTTCCCCTCCATCACACCATTGGTCCAGGTGGCACACCAAACCGGGATACCATGACCGACCTATCCCTTGGGAAGAGACACATTCATGATCGATGCGGCCGAGCTGTAAGAAGTGGGCCCTTCCGGGCTGACTTGCCGTGAGGCGTGCCAACCTTCACCCCGGTGCCAATTCATTCCGATTGAGCTCGGCTCGGTCCAGACGCACCATCGCGGATCCAACCGAATATCTAGCCAAATCACAGCTCGGTCTGGCACAAGTACAACTCCACGCTCCGGTTGACAAATCTATCTCGGCCTGGCGTGACGGACCGAGGAACCGTTTCGACTGAGCAAATAGTGTAACTCGGCCGCTCCGTTATAACCCGCGTTATCGTAGCTCAGCCGTACCTATCTGGCGCAAATCTCCCTCTCAATTGCCCCTTAATCCCACTCGAACTGAGCGTGATTGGGATTACCGCCACGACTGAGCTATCCTATCTGCTCGGTCTTCTGAATTGCGCCAGTAGTCTTGTCACCGATTGTACAGCCGTATTGACAGAGCCATCTTTTCGCTGCCACGTGGCTTCACATCATTGGGCCCGTGCAGCCCCACAGTTGTCTCCCGACACGCAAAATTCAAACGGTTGCCGCCCTTTGGCTTCCCCCCTCCTTTATATATGCACACGAGGGGTCAAACACGCCCCTACTGTTCATCTTTTCTCTCAAGAAAAACCTTAGCCTCCAAGCTTCCGCCATTACTACCATCACTGCTCTTCGCCTCCAGAAGCTGCAATCAAGCTCGCGGTTGACTGATCTCTTCTTGGCACCTGATACCGGTGAGTCTCTCTACTCTATCCTCATATTTTTATACCTGTGTTCTTCATTTTCTTTATTTCTGTCTTTCAAGTTCTCTATTTGGGACTGTTGGTACTCCCCCAGCCCCCCTTTTTTTTGCACAAAACTTATACACACTAGGGAAAACTGAAACTAAAGAAGCGGATGGGGCTTCCGTGCCCCTGGTTTCCCTTAGCTTCAATACATGAACTTCGTATTTGGGATGAACAGAGTGGGCCTTGGGTAAGACCGAGCTAAATCCATCATTTAGATCCATAGGTAGGATTTAGCCGAGCAAAAACTTGTTTGTGGTCTTGTTTTGAGGATGAGACCGAGCTGTAACCAGGGGGCAAGAACCGATCTAGGAAGGCCAGGTCGGCCAGATAGTGAAGCCGAGATAGGAAAGAAAATCGATCAAACACCCCAGGATTCTAAACCGAGCTAGACATTTCCCGTTGGAGCCGTGCAATTTATGCCGCGATAATCCTTGGACTTATTTCTTAATAATGCAGAACAAACTAGGACTGACCAGGCCCGTTCAGCGTTACCAATGGTGAAGCTCAAAGTCCGAGCAAACACACAAACTTTTCACCGAGATACGACCTAAGTCATCCCAATAAATAAAACCGGAATAGATGGGGAAATACCGATTCATGGTGAGCTCTCCTGGGGCACTGGCCGAGTTTCGTAGAGAGTACAGTATTTCGGATGACGTCCACTTAGAGCTCGCCAAGAAAGGAGACACTCCCTAGGGCGAGCTAGACAAATGCCGCTTCACGGTGGTGTCCATAGTAGAAGGAGGCGTGCGCTTCCCGGTCCAACCGCTGATCTGTGAGTTTTTGAGGCAGACAAGGCTGTGCCCGACCCAAGTCTCCAACAATACATACAAAATAATAAATGGTGTGGTCGAGCTAAATAGAATACTCGGCCTGAATCTCGGCCTCGCCGAGATATTTCACCAATATAGTCTTAGCAAAACTAAAGGTGGGCTTTGCTGGTATCTGAAGGTCAGGAAAGGCCGAACAAAACTCACCGAAGGTAATCCAGACAAAGAAACCAACGACGATGACTTCCTGTGAGTGTCCGGTCGTTATGAGGACACCGAGGTGCCCATACCGGGCTGGTACATTAGGAAAGATTTTGGGAGTGCCGGTGAGTATCTCGGCGAACCGTATTATTTTCTTTCTGCATTGGTCTTCTTCTTGTCGATCTAACACTCGTCTTATTTTTGCAGATTATAAGCTCTTGGCAGAGGATTACTCCTGCGCTAACCAGGAAGTTATAAGGGTGCGTCATCTGGCTGAGGAGGAAGAATCACCAAAGCTGCTCGGCTTCGAACCGAGCTACAAGTACACGGCGCCGGACAAGAGCAGGGTAACCTACTTTCTGCGTGCGCCCTCTCCAAAACTAGACCCAAGCCTTCCACCGATCAAACTGGTCCTCTTGACGGCTGAGCAAGAAATGGTGAAGATCCGAGCTATCAAGTTGATGATCACCGGTGAGGCGAGCGACTCCCAGCCACCGGAGGTAGCTGGGGGGACTTCTTCCACACCGGCCGCGCAAGGGGAGGGGGCTATGCTGGCTCTGGCTAGCGAACAAGTTGCAGGTCGGTCGAAGAAGAGACCAAGAAAAAATCAAACCGAGTAACATCTGGCCGACGAGGATTCAACCGAGCATGCCTCTACCGACATGGGGGACCAGACAGAACAATCGATCACCGGGCCATCCACACGATCCAGTGCCCCCTCGGTCTGGTCGCCCGAGTTATCATACAAAGGCCGGGCTGTCTCCACTGCGGACTCAGTGTACGCGGACAAGGATTACTCTCTTGGTTTCAACATGACCAAGGGGCTGCTCCTTCCTACTAACATGAAGAAACACAAAGAGCTGTCTGACCTGAAGGTGCTTCGCTCGGCGGCAAAGTCAATAGTGTTGGTAAGTTGGCAGTCTCCCTTATTTATCAAGTTGTTGCTCGGTTTTTTCCATTCTGACAATCATTTTGTGTTTGTAGGCCGCGCAGAAGAACTACCTGGCCCACAAGTGAATGATCGCCGTGCGGAAAAGCCTGCGGGAGGCGATTACCGACAACAAGGCCAAGACGGCCGAGCTGGAAAAAGTGAAGGCCGCGCAGGAAGCTCTGTTGGTTGAGCGCGACCAACTATCAGAACGGTTAGCCCGGGCTAATGAGGAGAAGCAGAGGGCCCTCCAGATGACCAAGGCTCACTACATCTCCAAGCTGCGCAAACTCCGCGACGCCCACAAAGCCGAGGTGGATAAGAAGGTCAAGGACGCTAAAGATCGTGATTACGCGGAGGGTGAGAGGACTTATAAACGGCAGGTCCCAGGGGACCAAGGACATATTTTTCTAGTGCGGTTAGAAAGCCGCCGTGGAAAAACTTGGCCTTGGTCTGGATGCCGAGGTGTTTCAAAAACCCTCCTATTGCTTTCATCTCGGCCCATATGCAAGCTTATGCCAGTGCAGTGCAGAAGAGGCTCATCGAAGAGGCTAAGAAGGCAGCTAAAGAAGAAGCTACCACCGCGTAACCTGTCGAGCAAATTCCTCCCGAAGTTTCTGAGAGGGCCAAAGATCAAGAATCCGAGCAGGAGGTTGTCGCGGTGGTGGACGCTATGGCAGATGAGGCCGAGGAGGGATTGGCTGAGCAAACCGTTAATATAGATCTAGATTAATCTTCAACCCTTTTTTCTTTTATTTATTTTTTATGTAACCGGGCTTGGCCCCACCTTTGTAATCCGACTTGCTCAATTAATGAAAACTTCAACTTTTTGCCCGTCTTGTATCTATTTCTTGTGTGGTAGTTATCGTCTCGGTTATAACGTGCAAATTTTCTTCGATTTGAATTATTTATCAAATATAACTGCTAGCTCAGATGACTAAAATTAGCTCGGCTACAAAGTTTGGTGGTGTGGGCGAGCAGAGTCAGCTCGGCCCTTACACCAGTTGCACAGAACGCCATCGTTTTTGTCGGGCGGGCAAAGTCAGCTCGGCCCTCAGCAAGTTTGACAAAACGCAAACATTTCACTTGGCCGAGTAAAATCAGCTCGGCTTTTATAAGTTGGCTAAAATGCCAACATTTCGTTGTGGGCGAGCAAAAATCAGCTCGGCCCTTATAAGTTGGATAAAATGCCAACATTTCATTTTGGGTGAGCAAAAATCAGCTCGGCCTTTACAAGTTGGGCAAAACACCAACATTTCGTTTTTGGCAAGCTAGAATCAGCTAGGCCCTTATAAGTTGGGCAAAACACCAACTGTTTGCTCGGCCTGTCTCCAGACCAGCGAGGAAAAATTAGCTCGGCCTAGTGCAAGCTGGTCTTCTTGCCCCTGGCATCCATAGTGGCCCAATGCCCGTGTGATGTCATTGTACATGAACACATAATATAAGAAAAAAGTAGGGCTATCTTTTATTACATGTCAGCAATTTACATCAAATGCCAAAAGGCTAAAGGTTCAAAAGGCTAAAGAACAAAAAACGATTACATTTCAAAAGTAAAAAATCTTAAGATTAGCTGCATTCCATGGTCTGGGGATAGCTTTACCATCTAAGTTTTCCAGATGGTATGCCCCCCTGCCTGCCAGGCCAATCACCTTATATGGCCCTTCCCAATTTGCACCAAGTTTTCCTTCGCCAGGGACCACCATATTGCCCATCACCTTTCTTAAGACCCAGTCCCCAATCTTGAATAGCCTTGGATCCACAGCCTTGTTGTATTTCTTGGAGAGTTCTTGCTGATAGGCTACTATGTGGATCAGAGCCCATTCCCTTCTTTCTTCAGCTAGGTCAAGTTCCGAGGCCACTGCTTCATTATTCAAGTCTGGCTGAAAGCTTTCAGACCGGATGGTTGGCATGCCGATTTCCAGTGGGATGATGGTTTCCATGCCATAGGCCAATGCGAATGGTGTTTCCCCGGTCGAACGCCTCGGCGTGGTGCGGTATGCCCAAAGCACATTGGGGAGTTCTTCAGCCCACCTCCCTTTGGCTTTCTCTAGCCGCTTTTTCAGCCCGTCCATGATGGTCTTGTTTGAGGCTTCTGCTTGACCATTTGACTGAGGGTAGGGCGGTGTTGAGCTGTAGAACTCGATCTTTAACTCCTCGCAAAATTTGCGAAAGAGTCTCCCATCGAACTGAGTGCCATTATCCGAGATGAGGGCCTTCGGTATACCGAAGCGATGATGACATTTTGCCAAATGAACTTCTTCACACCTTTTTCCTTTATGGTTGCCAATGGCTCGGCCTTGACCCACTTTGTGAAGTAATCGGTAGCAGCGATGAAAAACTTGCGGTTGCCCGGAGCTGTTGGTAGTGGTCCCATAATATCCAACCCCCAAAGCGCGAACGACCAAGGACTTGTAAGGGGGAGCAACTCTCTGGCCGGCTGGTGGATTTGGTGAGCAAATTTTTGACATTTTTCACACCTACGAATGTATTTCTGCGCGTCCGTCTGTATGCATGGCCACCAATATCCTTGGAAAATTGCTTGGTAAGCCAAAGATCTTCCCCTAATATGACTCCCGCAGATGCCTTCATGAATCTCATAGAGGAAAGCTTCCATCTTGTCGGGGTGGACGCACTTCAGAAACGGCCCGATGAAAGATTTCTTGTATACGGCTCCAGATGGAGAGAGCCAAAACTGTTCTGACTTGGCCCGGATTTTGTTGGCCGCCTTCTTTTCTTCCGGTAAAATTCTATCTTTTAGGAAGGCGATGATGGGGTCCATCCAGGGTGGTCCCAAGTCGGCGCAGAGTAATTCGGACACTTCTAGTTCCTCAATGCTAGGCCGAGGTAGGAATTCTATCATCAAGGGATTGGGGAAAGTTGTTTGCATGGATGCAAGGCCGGCCAGTTCATCAGCCGTGTTGTTTGCTTCGCGGTTGATTTGTTCCACTCTTATTGTGGCGAACTTTTTGATTTCTGCACGCACCAGCGCCTGATATTTGGCCATTCTTTCATCCCTGGCTTCATACTCCCCAGAGACCTGATTGGCCACCAGCTTGGAGTAACTGAATACCATAAGGGCTGACGCTTTTATTCTCAATGCACTTCTCAATCCAGCAAGGAGGGCCTCATATTCCGCCTCATTGTTGGACGCAGAGAAGCCGAGCGTAATTGCTTGCTCGATAACCAGCCCGTCCAGGGAAGTCAGCACGATGCCCAGCCCGGCGCCATGTCTGTTAGAGGCCCCATTGACGAAGAGCTTCCACATCTCACCAATAAACAACTTCCAGCAGTCTGATGGGTTTTGGGAGCTTCTCAGCTCCAAGGTACTGGTCGGTTCATTTTGGTCTCGTTCCATGTCTTGGTCGGGCTTGTCTTTCGACGACTTATTCAGCTTCTCCACTTTGGCTTGCATTTGCCCTTCTTCCATTTATGATCCACCACTTGTCCCTGTTACCTGAATTGTGGGCTGTGCCAGATCCGCGCTAGCCAAGTCAACCGGGCAAACCGGATGCATTCCGAGGGCAAACTCCGCCACAAAGTCTGCATGAGCTTAAGCCTTGATTACTGTGCGTGGTTGGAACTTGATGTCGTATTACTTCAATTCTACGACCCATTTCAAAATTCTCCCCGTAAAGTCTGCCTTTTCAAAGAGTACCTTAAGTGGAAACTCGGTCAGCATAACTATTATGTGGGCATGAAAGTATTGTGCCAGTTTTCTGGAAGCCACCATCAGGGCCAGGGCTAATTTTTCTACTGGCAGTTATTTTGATTTGGCCGGGAGCAAGGTATTGCTTACGTAGAAGATGGGAAGGTGCTGGGTACCTTTAGTACGGACTAAAACCGCGCTCACCGCATGTTGAGAGACTGCCAAGTAGAGATACAGTTCTTCGCCTGGCTTTGGTGTAACCAGGATAGGGGCTGAGCAAAGGTATACTTTTAGGTCCACCAACGCACGGTCACATTCGTCGTCCCAGAAGAATTTGATTTTTAAAGTTTTGAAGAAGGGCTTGCAACAATCTGAAGACCGGCTTATAAATCTGTTCAGCGCGGTTACCATTCCGGCAAGATGTTGCACGTCCTTGGTGGAGTTTGGACGCTCCAGCTCTTGTATCGCCTTGATTTGGGAAAGGTCGGCTTCAATCCCTCGGTTCGTGACTAAAAAACCCAGAAACTTTCCGGTGCCGACTCCGAAGGCACACTTGGAGGCATTTAAACGGAGCTTGTGATGTTTAAGTGTAGCGAACATCTCTGCTAGATTGGCGAGGTGTCGAGACTTTTCCCTGCTGTTTACCACCATATCGTCGATGTAGGCCTCCATGGTGCGGCCTAGAAGGGGAGCGAACATCTTGGTTACCATCCTTTGAAAAGTTGCCCCGGCGTTTTTTAGTCCAAACGGCATGACTTTGTAACAATACAGGCCTCTTGGAGTGGTGAATAAAGTGATCTCTCGATCCGGTTCATACATGGCTATCTGGTGGTAGCCGCGATATGCATCCAGGAAGCTAAACCTCTGGTGGCCAGCGGTCAAGTCCACCAGCTGGTCGATTCGTGGGAGGGGGAAGCTATCCTTTGGGCACGCACGGTTAACTGTCTTATAATCAACGTACACCCGCCACTAGCCGTTCTTTTTCGGGACCACCACCGTGTTGGATATCCATCGAGGGTATTGCACTTCTTCTATTGCCCCTGCTTCCAACAAGTTCTTAACTTCCTCCGCCACTACCTCGGCATGGTGCAAGGCCGAGCAGCGTGTCCTTTGGATGACCGGCCGTGCATTCGGAAAGACATTTAATCGGTGGCAAATAAAACTAGGGTCGATGCCAGATATATCGTAAGGCGTCCACGCGAAGGCTTCTATATTGGAAATCAAGAAGTCAGCATACTTAAGCCGCTCGGCGTTGGACAGGGATGAGCCCAAAAGAAAGAACTTGTTTGGGTCATTCTCGTCTACGCGTACCTCCACCAAATCTTCAACTGATTTCTCCTTGGCCTTTCTCCCTACGTCTTCCAGGACTTCTTTTCTCTCCGGGCCCTCTACTATTTGGACGAAGCCCTTGGCGGCTCGACTGCCGTTCACCATGCAAGCAATAGCGGGTAGAAGCCCTTGGCGGCTCGGCTGCCGTTCACCGCAACGAAGCACTGTTTTGTCATTACCTGGTCTCCCCAAACCTCTTCTACCCGCTCGGCTGATGCCGGGAAGCGCAGAACCTAATGGTAGGTCGACGCTACTGCTTGCATGGCGTGCAACCAGCCCCTACCCAAAATCAAGTTGTAGGTCGATGGAACTTTAAGCACCCAAAACTCCACCTGTATCGTGACCGATCCCGCTCTGACTGGCAGTATGATCTTTCCGATCGGTCATTCTGGTTGAGAGTTAAAGCCAACCAATGGAAACGTTACAGGGGCCAAGTCCTTGTCCTCCAACTTCATTTGTTTGAATGCGTCATAATACATAATTTTGACCGAACTCCCCTCGTCAATCAAAATCCTCTTGATGTCAAAGTCTTTGACGCGAAGAGTCACTACTAAGGCGTCGTTGTGGGGCATTTGAATTCTCTCCAAGTCTTTACTTGAAAAGGTAAGGATATCTTTTTCTTCGGTCTTTCCTTTCTTCACAGCAGGTTGAACGGAGAGCACCTCCCTCATGTTCGATCATCCCTCTCAGCTCGCAGACCCTTGTCGGTTCGATGATGCCATGGATGACATTGATTACACCTTGTGGCGCCGCGTCCAGGGTGGCTAGGCCGTTTGGTTCGGTCTGTCCCAGTGGAGCGGCTTTCATGCCCCCATCGATGTATTGGTCCAGATGTCCTGCCGCCACTAGCTCCTCCAAATGTTGTTTGAGCGGCAAGTAATCCTCTGTTTGGTGCCCTCGTTCCCTCATGGAAGGTGCAACGATATCTTGAGTTGAAGCCTCTCTGTGTACTCCCTAATTTGGCCGACCAACGAACGAAAGGTTCACCTCGGATTTCACTCAGGATGCGGTAAATAGGGATTTTAAAGACCGTGGTGATACCAGTTCGCACTTTCAACTTTCTCTTGGCGTCTTCCTCTTCATCACGGGGAGCGTTAGCTTGATCGTTTCTGCGACCCTTGTTTCTATCATCGCGATTTCAGCCATGACATTGATCTTTTGACCGGTCGTTTGGGCGGTTGTCCTCCTGCCCGACCGAGTGAACCTTCCCTGCCATTCTTCTGTCCGCCGCGACCGGATTAGCCTTCTCGGTCGCGGAGGTGGCATCATCCTCCACACGGATGTGTTCATTGATCCGTTGCATCAAGGACTCCATGGTCGTGGGCTGATGCATTGTAAGCGAATCTCACAGCCTATGTCCGACTGGGAGACCTCGTTTGTATTGAGTAATCGCCAGATTGGTGGGGCAGTCGAGGATCTCATTGTAGGTTTCCCAGTACTTCGCATTGTATGCCTTCAACGAACCTCCTGACTCCATCTTGACACCCAGGAGATGGTCGACCTCCTTTGGTGTTTGAGTGTTGGTTTTAAATCTGGTGACGGAGGCTTCCGCTAGTTGCTGCCATCCCTCGATACTCCCTTTCGGAAGCCTTTCGAACCATTTCAGGGCCAGTTCTCCCAAGCTTGCTGGGAATATGAGGCACATCAAGGCGTCATTGTGCCGGTGCCCAGCCATTACTTGCCGGTAATGACTCACGTGCATGTACGGGTCCGTCTTGCCATCGTACAACATGAACTTAGGCTGGTGGAATCTGGCAGGGAGCGGTGTACTCTCGATTTCTGGAGACAGTGGTGTAGCTGTAAGTCTCGCTAGCTCTTTGTCCACAAGCACTGGGGCCACCACTCTGGGTGCTGGCATTACCACTTCCTTACTACAACGGGTTTGGGAACTCAACCTCTGCAATGCCGGCAATCTCTAAGTCTCCCTACGGCGAGCCCTCTTTTCCAATACATCCCTCAGGTCTCCCGAACGGGCGGAGGAAGAGTATCGCGACGTTGACGATGGGCGTGAGGGATGGTAGGTGCTGTCGCGAGCGTGAGATTTGCCCACTTGTGGGTCAGAGTCCCCGACCCCATAGCTTTTGGTGATAAAGAGAGAATGCGTCATTTCTTGGTGGCGACTGTCAGAACAAGGAGACGGGGTGCGCTCACTGAGGTTGCCCTCTCCAGCAACACCCTTCCCTTTGATCTGGCATTTCAGCACCTCCATTTCAGCCGCCATCTTGCGAATGAGGGCATCATGATCTTTGAGTTTGTGCTCCAGGCGCTGTGCATGTGAATCCCCTCGCCGTCGACGACCCTCTGGACTCTTCGAGCGATCAGTACTCCTTGCGCATTTGTCTCGCACACCTCTCGAAGAAGTCTCTAGGCCCGCCATGCCTGGAATATTTGGGGGGCCTTCTCTCCGCCGAACAGACTTTGGTGTGACACCATCGACGACGGACAGTGGAGTTTCGTCGTTGTTAGCCATGGAAACGGTCGAAAAAGCTTGAAGAGCAAGGTTTGAGTATCAAAGTTTTTACCACAGACGGCGCCAATTGTACAGGGGCGAAATATCCTTAGCTTTCCGTACTCCTTGAACTCAAGCTTCACGTAACCATGCCTGACCTGGAGACAAAGAAATGGTGAGCTGCCTGGCGGTGTGCTGCCGGATAGACCCTCCGACGATCAAGTCAGACTACTTGAAGAAGAAGAGAGCGCTTTTTAGAGAGAGAGAGTTGTTCAGATAGCATGAATTGCTTACTTCCAACGTCCCCCCCTTCCGCCTTTTTCTAGGCTGGCCATGTAGCTTCAGGGATTATGCACGCACTACCTCTACTGTCCTTCCCTGGACAGATAGCAGTGCTCTCCTCTCACTACCTTCCGCGTGTAAAGGCTAAAACCCCCAAACAGCATGCGTGGAACTGCCAAATGGTATTGACGCGTGCCAGGAGTGGATTTCCCCTTCATCACACCATTGGTCCAGGTGGCAAACCAAACCGGGATACCATGACCGACCTATCCCTTGGGAAGAGACACATTCATGATCGATGCGGCCGAGCTGTAAGAAGTGGGCCCTTCCGGGCTGACTTGCCGTGAGGCGTGCCGACTTTCACCCCGGTGCCAATTCATTCCAGCTGAGCTTGGCTCGATCCAGACGCACCATCGCGGATCCAACCGAATATTTAGCCGAATCACAGCTCGGTCTGGCACAAGTACGACTCCATGCTCCGGTCGACAAATCTATCTCGGCTCAGCGTGACGGACTGGGGAACCGCTTTGACCGAGCAAATAGTGTAACTCGGCCGCTCCGTTATAACCTGCGTTATCGTAGCTCGGCCGTACCTGTCCGGCGCAAATCTCCCTCTCATTAATCTTATACAATAAATAGAAGGCTTGTATATATAGGTTGAGAAAGAGTATTCTATAAGAAACCTAACTATGAGAAATAGTATCCTATAAGAAACCTAATTATGAAAATACAAATATATTTAGGAAATCAATACCTAATATATCTAAGAATATATACCATATATACACTAACATTAGGAATGCTAACATTTGAGAAAAAGCCAAAAATCACAAAACCTGAATCAAATAATGTTTATTTTAAGGTCATGTAGTACAAGGGATCAAATTTAGCAGATGCAAATGTGCCAACTAAACACGGGGGACGATCCCCTAGATTTTGAATTGGAGGACATTGTTTGGGTTCGTGGGCCCTATCACGAGTCTGTTTTGATAATTTGAACCGTTTATTTTGTTAGGCATTTTGTATATTTCGTCCAAAAAAAAAATTAAATTGATCTAATAGTTGTAACTTGTTCAATTTTTGATTATAAAAATAGATAGCAATTGTCTTTTTAAAAATAAACCATATATTTTTTTAGTGACAAACGTAATAAATTAAACAATTTATATTTATCAAATCGACTTATTTTTTTTCAAAATGAAATATACGAAATATCTGACAAAATAAACGGTAATAACTCAGGATGAGCTCTACAAATCCAAACAATGTCCGGATCCTGCTCCACTAAACAATACCAACTGCTAGGCTCACATGACCCCACCAGCACATGCACTTTCGATCATCTCTGTTTCAATTTTTTTTGTTTTTCTCTGATTGCATACCTAGAATCACGGAGTCAACCAAAGTGTTTACATCAATGTGTAATGTTGGACACGTTTAATTGGGAATTTGTGGCACATTTGCAGCTACTCTACATGTTCATAGAAGAAACATTGGAGCCTCTGTTCCAAAATTCATACCTCTGTTTTTTATGCAATCTAAATCGCATAATGAGGTAAAATTTTTTAAGATAAAAATATACTGACCTTTTGAGCTAAGCCTATGTGAAATCGCAATCCATACGAAATTTGTTTTAAATAGATCTCCTAACCTTAACTCTAGTACGGAATGATCTAGAAATGCAAGGCTGTCTATAGGGCATCGGTCGCATGCATAGGGGGTGAGGTCGCGTAGTTTACTATGATGCCATGTTCTGCTCTTCTTTTTCGTGTGTTTTGTAATTGAACAAGACACTTGCTCATCCGTAACTATGAGTTTGTTTCTTTTCAATTGAGTTCTCACTAAGTTGTATTGCCTTCTTTCCATTCCACAGGGATGGTGTCTGTTCCCACTCAATTCCCTATTCTGATCTTAAGTTTCAATTTTGTCAATTTCATTTATAAAGTTTTCAATTTGAGTGAAATTAGTCCAATTTCACATAGCTTTCGTTCGCGGAGTAATTATAAATTTCAACTGTGGTACCTAAAATATATGTTTTGCGTCATTTTGATTTTCAAAGTTCCAATTTTATCAATGTTTTAGGACCAGATTGACAAAATTAAATACTTTATGGAATAAAGTGACACAACACATATTTTAAGAATCACGTGCATTTTATTTCCATTTCATTAACTATTTAGATGGCCCGTTTAGAATTGAACTAAATTGACTCAAATGAAAATTTTTAAGAATGAAATTGACAAAATTGAAACTTAAATGACCAAAGTGACAATAAATGCATACTTTAAAGATCATAAAAGTATGGGCCAATTATGCTAACAATCTCTAGTTTGGGACTTGTGTCATTTTGGTTTTTGACTTTTCAATTGTAATATATTTAATTATGAATTTTGAATCTTGTTACAAACAAGAACAACTAAAGATGTTTCCTTTACAAATAATCCATTTCAAGGGCAAAGTCGTTATACAATTTATTTTATGTTTGTTAATTTGTATGTTGTTTGAAATTTTATGTTTTTTTTTTAATGAATAATGCTGGCACTTTCTTAATTATAAAATTCGGTTTA
Organism: Camellia granthamiana; assembly: GCA_036172215.1. Classification (NCBI taxonomy): domain Eukaryota; kingdom Viridiplantae; phylum Streptophyta; class Magnoliopsida; order Ericales; family Theaceae; genus Camellia; species Camellia granthamiana. The sequence goes on along the minus strand of JAXFYN010000024.1, from coordinate 1,763,288 downwards.
GTTTGGTTTTCAGAATCTACTTTCAAATTTTTTTTCTAAGAAACTAAAAATTAAATTGGTGAAAAAAACATTAAAAATACATCATTTTTATATAATTTCATCTTTTGGGAAAGTGGAAATAATTTTTTTAAATTAAATTTTTTGATATTTATTTTTTTAAAATTAGTTTCTATTTTTTAAAAAGTCAAATATGGCGACAATTTTGATCTCACCATTAAACCAATTCATTAAATAGATAAAAAAAAATCCATAACTAAATATATTTAATATATTAAACATATCGATTACACATTAAAAATCTAATAATCATCTATTACATGATAAGTATCAAAAAATATTTCTTAACAACAAAAACAACCATTTATTACATGAAATCATCTAAAAATATCAACAAAAACAATCACCTATTACATGATCATCATTCAAACACATACTAAAAATTAATTTGGTAAAAAAATAAAAATGTAATAGATTTGTCATTTTTATATAATTTTATCTTTGGTGGGTAGAAATAATTTTTAAAAATTCAAAAATAACTTTTGAACATTTATTTTTATCAAACTAGTTTATATTTTATCAAATTGATGACTTTGCTCTTAAAATTGAGTATTTTTTTGTTTGCAAACGAAACAATATTTTTAATTATCTTTATTTGGAATGAGATTCAAAATTTAAGATTAAATGTATTATGATTAAAAGGTTAAATATCAAAATGATACAAATTCCAAATTATAAAAACCCTTGATGTAGTTTGCCCTAAATGTATTTTATCCAAATTTTTATATATGATAATCTTAAAAAAAAAAAAAAAAAACTCTTAAAACACAATCATGTGGTTGACACGTGTCAATGCTCTGAGCCACCAATGCATTGTTAGTAAAGTAAGCACATTTTTTTTTTTGAGATTTGAAGAATGTAGAGCTCAAAAAATTCAATTATCGTACAAGATCTACTCTAACTATGAAACAAATATTGAATACAATAAGGGTAAATTATAAATATATTTCTGACATTTATTTAAAATATAGATTATTTTTTATGGTTTGAAAAATTACAAATATCCTTATATTAGACTTTTTTTATTTAACAGAATTAACTAAAAAAATAAAATTCATAATTGTTCTCTTATACAATAATAAAATTGTCTAAATTATTAATTGAAACAAATTTTTAACATCATTAAAAACTGTTAATTGAATTGATGACTTATTAATAAAAGGAGCGATTTGTTATGATATTAGAAACCTCAGAGAATGGAATGTAATTTCAAAACCACAAGGAACAATAAGTATTTTAATCAAATTTTAAAAAGTGTATTTATAATTTTCTCATGCAATAATAATACGATATTATTAATCAACGCAATTTAATAAATAGAATTAGGTGAACCTCCATTGTCATTCACTAAGCTAATATAATATAATCACAACAATTAGCATCATGTAATATTATCGCTATACCCAATTATTGCTTCTATTTATGCATTGTAAGGGCAAGGAGAAGATTTAATTTCTCGCTAGAATGAGGTGACGCTTTTCATTTAGAAAAACACCAATATTACAGTAAAAAAAAAAAATGTAAATATAATTTATTTTGTGTGTAACTCACATTAATTTATAATTAATTTTATTTATTTATTTATTTTTGTCACTTTTCATATTAGATTCCATAGACTTTTCTAAAAACATTGGTCAAATCTAATCGCCTCGTAAGTGGACAAAGATTCAAAGAACCAGAGTCTCCTAGGAGTAACCAAATTGCAAACAATTGAGAGCATCAGAAATTAAGAGCCAGTGTTCTTTGCAGCTAACAAGTGTTAGACCTTGCATCGTCAAAAAGCTTTGGGATCCGATTAACCTCGAACATCCTACCAAAACTAGTTGTTTTGGTTGAATTTTCAAATCAAATTTTGAAATGAAAAATTCAAAAAAATTGTTTGGCTTACAATTTTTTTAAAATTATTTTTTTTTGTCCTCTCTCTGCTCACATCTTACATATCAATCAATCAATCAATTTTTCTCTCATATCTATCTATTCAATTATAAAAAAATTACAAATCTTCTTAAAATTATTTTCAAAATATAATCAAACAAATTTTTAAATTTTGACAACTCTTTTTAAAAACTATCTTTCAAAATTGATTCTCAAACTAAACAAATATGTTGAATGAACCATACATAAATTTCAACCAACAAACATTAATATATGTTTATTTATCAACAATGATTCAGCATACTAATTTTGGTGCTTTAATAAAGCATTAATGACATGGCAAAGAGAAAAAAAAACAAAAACAAAAAAACAAACAAACAAACCAAGAACGAAACATCATATTACAGTGGGTGAGACTCACTACCAGCTCATTAGAACTGACTTTAGAGTTCAATAATTAAAATTCCAAAATATTTTTCTTTATTTATATATATTGCATTTTCCAAAACATTTTTTTGTCCTTATAGATGAATCATAAAAAAAGAATAGACTGTGGACCTAGATAAGGTATCTAGAATCAAATGTCGGTTATGAGTTACTTATTTATAAATATTGTAGAAAAGAAAACTCAAAAAAAAAAAAAATAATAATAAATAAATAAAATAATTGCAATACACGACATGTCGACAATAGTCTTGTATTGGGTAAATTTGGTTAAATCATAAGGGTACGAGCAATAATGGTTTAATAATTAAGCTTTTTAATTCAAAACCATTGACTTTGTCAAAATTTGTTGTTAGACTAAAATATTATTAGGTAGAGAGAACAAAAAGGGTTGATGAAGTTAAAAAATAGGGTTGGGGATTTTGGGTGAAGGTCCTACCATGTTAGGAGCACATGCAAGCACCGTTCATTGCGACCCCTAATTGTATACATGCATCCTTGTCATATTTTTAGAGCCATCCATTTCCAAGTTAATGTAAATATAAAAATATACTACTTGTATAAAGGGTAGTTACAATGCCGGCCACTGCGGAGTTTTGGAGTATCAAGTACACACATGCGTAAGGACTTTCTTGACTTTCTTTCTTGATTTCTTACTTATTAGGTTATTGGAGCTATTTTAGGTCTAATTTTAATGATCTGAACTATTCATATTTTAAAATTTGTTGAGTATATTATACTTGTTAAAAATCAAGTTGATCGGATATCAGAAAGTATGTGTTCGGAAAACTGTTTATTAATTTTTTTTTAAAAATGGTTTTTAGTTTGATGATTCGAACATATGCTTTTTGATATCCGATCAAATTGATTTTTTTCAGGTATGATATACTCAATAAATCTTAAAATGTGAATGGTTTAGATCATCGAGATTGGGCCTAAAAGTGAGCCCAATGATCCAACAAGTAGAAAGTTATGGAGGAAAGTCAAAGAGAGGATCTTGATTCAATTTTTAGGTAGTTTAATGAATAAAAAAATAGATTAAATTCGGATGATTTTTTTTTAATAATTGGATGTTCAGATTAGTTTATGCACACCTCAACTAATTTTAGATCCATGCAAAACACCCCTTCTATGTAGATCCACTTAGTTATTTGAGTTTTGGCAATTAAATTTTTTCTTATGAGTATTCTTGAAAGTAAAAACATACATATATATATATATTATATGTCAAAATTTCAAATTGTATATTATATAATATATATTGTGGGGGCATATTTTTTGAATAACAGCACGTGGCTAAGGTGGCACCGAAGTGCCAGCCGAGGTGCCACGTGTCTTGGTCATGATGCCGAGATGATCTCGGTTAGGGCCGATGTTATCTACGAAGATACCAGAATTCGAGATGAACAGATAAGGGATAAGAGTCCTAGAGTGGGGGAGGACTTCAGCCTGGATAAGGATAAAACTCTTCGGGAGTTTATCTTTATCTATTAAAAAGTCCAGGATAAGCATTGGGCCAGAGTAGGGCTGGGCAACAAACCCACCCGCCCGCACAAACCGCCCGACCCTACCCTACCCGCAGTGCTTTGGGCAGTTTCGATGTAGGTAGGCGGCCGGGTGCGGGTCAAGAAATTTGCAAAAGATCGGGTTCGGGTCAAACCCGACCCGCCTGCAACCCGCATCTTTTTTTTTTTTTTTTAAAAGAAAAAATAACTAGTTATTATTATTATTTTTTGCATTTTGGATGGATGGAGATAACTAGTTTTTATTTTTATTTTTACATTTTGGATGAAAGTAAAATTTATTATATGGGCACTTATATACATTATCATGATCTAATGATATTTAAATTAGTGTTACTAGTTTGACTTTTATTTATATATATATATATAAAAAAAATCATTATATTCCATTAGTCTAGTAGACACAGTTAAATATGATATTTTGAATTGTCATTCTATTATCACATTATTGCATGTTAAAAACTAAACAGTGAAGATTAATCCACTATTAAAATTAGTGTTACTAGTTTGACTTTTTAAGGGTTTGTTTTTGCATATTTAAATTAGTGTTACTAGTTTGACTTTTAAGGGTTTGTTTTTGCAAGCTAAGGAGGAAGATTAATTACTATCCTCAAGCATGGTTCCATATCATCTTATCTAACATGTGGACTATTTATTATGATCATGAATTGTATATCTTGTAATTTAAGTTATAACTTTTCTAAAAAAAAAAAAAGTGTTTAGAAAGTAACAAAAAATGTCAAATTTGCTTAAGTTAAATAAAAAAAAAAAAAAAAAACTAAACCGCAAACCGAACCGCACCCGCCCGCACAAACCGCGAACCGCATCGCGGGCGGTTGCGGGTCCATTTTTCCCCAACCGCATAAGTGCGGGTCGGGTCGGTTTTGACCTGCACCCGGCCAAAACCGACCCGCGAGCAGCCCTAGGCCAGAGTCCAAGGGAAGCTAGGCTTCTACAGGGATCAGGTCAGTGCTGACTATAAAAGTAAAGCACCCTCATGGGTCTAAGGTAGGTTTTTTTATCTTCTGGCTAGTGAGTTAAAGCACTATTTGCTATCTTTGAGAGATAATTGAGCACTGACTTGATCGTCGGAGTACCCCCGGGTGGACGAACCATCGCCGGAGTCTTATCTTTCTGTGACAGGTCGTTTGGGCGCAATCTATTTTGCCAATGTTCTCCAACTGAGTACCTGTTTGGCAGTGTGGTCAGAAAACAACATATACAATTTGGCATCGTCTATGGGAAAGAAATGAGAATAGATGGCCAACGACGGACAAAAAGAAAAGATTGGGGATGACATCTCTACTGGAAGTGGTAAACACTTTGATCCTAACGTAGAGGAGGATAATTGCAACGAAGAAACTCGGGATCAGAATCCCGGAGAGAAAGACGTCGGCCAGGAGGGAGATGTAACAAAAAAGGCAGACCGAGGCGGGTATTATAACGAGGACGACCTCCAGGTTTTGGAAAGATAGATGCCTGCGGAGGGATGGCGAGATGAAGGGAATGGTGAACAAATTGGCAGACCTGCAATCGGTCGTCAATTTCATGATGCAGAACAACGTCATGCAGCCACCGTTTCCGTTACAAGATACGCCGATTCCAGCGGCCAAAAAAGATGCCCAGAAAGGGGGGCAGAAAACAGTTCCTTTAGTCCCTTAGCACGACAGGACCAAGGAACACTCTCACTCTCACTGGCCTTCACAGGAGGTCGGGCGAGGAGAGTCAATGAAGGGAGAGTCTCGGAAAACACATCGTACCGAAGAAGCCTATACTAAAGAACATCGGCATGTTCAAGGGAAAGAGTTTTGTTTCGACACGACTAATAAAGGGAGGTCTAAGATGACCCATAACGACACCAGGAGTAGCGCACCAAAGAGGCTAAAATCCGTTGATAGCTGAGCTCCTGGATGGACCAAAGAGGATCTGAGAGATTACCTCTAGAGGAAGCGACAAGATGCCGATGTAATCTCTCTCATCAAGCCGAGAACACCGTTCTCGGTAGAATTGGACAAATTTGAGACCTCAAAGAGGTTCCACATGCCGAGATTCTAGATATACGACGGTAAGTTTGACCATAACTTTCACGTTGGCTTGTACCTGAACTCAATGGCACTATACACAGGGAATGAGCTGTTGCTCTGCAAGATGTTCTTCTCATCCTTTGGGGAAATCGCATCAGACTGGTTTCATAAGTTGCCGAAAGAAACTGTGAAAAGCTGGGAAGGCCTGGCCGAGATGTTCGTGGCTAGGTTTGTGACAAACAAACTACAGTCGTTGAGGGTGGACTCCCTGATGGCTCTGAGAATTGGCGATGATGAAAGCCTTAGGGCTTATGCCAAAAGGTATTATGAGGTATTCAACCGAATACGAGGATGCAACCAAGAGGTAGCGGTCGTGTCTTTAAAGAACGACCTGAACGATGATTGTCTGCTTTGAAAATCACTAGCAAAGACACGGCCAAAAAGTATGGAGGAACTTATGGCCAGGATAGAGAAGTATGCGAGAGCCGATGAAGACACGCCGGGGACAAAGGCGTCAAAACAAGAGAAGAGAAACGGCTCGCCGAAGCGAGGCCGGGGTAACACTGGATACAACAAGCAAAAGACAGGACTGAGGGCTGCATAGGCAGTCACAACCGTATTCCAAATTCCGGTTTACAAAGTCTTGGAAAGAATCCAGAATTAGCCCTATTATAGAGCACCAGAGAAAATTCCTAGCGAATTTATGGGAAGAAGTCTGGGGAAGCACTGCGCCTACCATAATGAGGATGGACATCTAACTCAGGGGTGCAGAGCCCTAAAAACACATCTGAAAGATCTGGTAAGACAAGGTCATTTAAGAAACCAAGTAGATGAGGCCAGGACGAGGAAGGAACAAGCGAGATTGTCTCAGGCTCCAGTAGCACCACTCTCGCCAGCACCACAACCGCAGACAGACGGACCTCGAGTGATCAATGTGATTCACTCGAAGGTGAATGAGAATGAGATACGTGGGAAAATTCAGAAGGTAAAACACTTGCAACATGTGTATCAGGTCCGGCAGAAAAGACCTAGGACAGACGAGTGCCAAGGACCAATGGTGTCCTTTACTGAAGACGACCTAGAGATGGTACAGCATCCACACAACGATGCCTTGGTAATATCCCTCCAGATTGGAGAGTGCCAGGTAAAGCGAATTCTAGTCGACCAGGGCAGCTCTTGTGACATCATGTATGTCAGGTGTTACAAGGAGCTTGGCCTTCACTATGATGATCTGGAACAATCCAATGGTCCAATGATTGGGTTCAACAGAGTGCCGACGTGGCCCCTGGAAGCAATAAGTTTGGAAGTGCAGGCTGGCACCAAGAAGGTAAAAACGGAGTTCACAATAATTGACACCCCCTCCCCTTACAATGCTATCCTGGGAAGGCCATGGCTGCATGCAATGGGGGCTGTTTCCTCAACATTGCACCAGCTGTTGCGTTTCCCAACAGAACATGGAATTGAGGAGGTTAGAGGGGATCAGGTGCAGGCAAAGAATTACTCTATGGCAGCAATGAAATTCACCTGCAGCATACGAGAAACAGAAATAGTAAAGATTGAGGATGAGGACATGGAAGTCCTTGAGGACGTCGGCAAAGAACCAGTCGAGAAAAGTGAGGAAGCCCTGAAGAAGATCTTAGTCTAGTAAGGGGATGAAGAGCGCTTCTTCCTTCTCGGCTCAAGCATGGCCGAGGAAGAGGAAAAGGAATTAGAGGTATTCTTGAGAACAAACCTTGAGGTGTTTGCCTGGACACCATACAAGATACTTGGCATTGAGCCCGAGGTCAATTGCCATAAACTGAATGTGGACAGGTCAGCCAAACCTGTCATCCAGCGAGTAAGGAGGCCTACGTTAATGCATGTTGAGGCAGTAGAAGAGGAAGTGGATAAGCTTCTGGAGGCCAGAGCCATTCGAGAGGTAAACTAACCAACATGGCTATTGAACACGGTTGTTGTGAAGAAAAAGAATGGGAAGTAGAGGGTCTGTGTCGACTTCACCCGTTTGAACAAAGCTTGTCCTAAAGACAGTTTCCCACTCCCCAAAATTGACCAATTGGTGGATGACACCTTAGGACATGGAAGGATGAGCTTCTTGGACGCTTACAGGGGGTACCATCAGATAGCCATGTACCCTCCAGATGAGGAGAAGATTGCATTTATCACCCCAAAAGGGTTGTATTGCTACAGAGTGATGCCTTTTGGGTTGAAAAATGCAGGAGCAACTTGCCAGAGATTGGTGACTAAGATGTTCAGACATCTAATAGGCAAAATAGTGGAGGTATACATTGATGACATGGTTGTGAAGACCAAGGAACCTGAGGATCATCTGGCTGACCTAAAAGCTGTCTTCGATATCCTGAGGACATTTCGGCTCTGACTCAATGCGTCGAAGTGCGCATTTGGAGTTGGGTCAGGAAACTTCCTGGGATACTTGGTCACCAGAAAGGGCATTGAGGCAAGCCCGGATCAGATCAAGGCCATCTTGGAGTTGAAGAGCCCAACATCGGCAAAACAAGTGCAGATGTTAACTGGAAGGGCTGCAACCCTAAATAGATTCATAAGCAGAAGTTTGACAAATGCAAACCTTTCTTTAGTTTAGTAAAGAAAGCCACAGACTTCTTATGGACAGAGGAGTGCGAAGTCGCCCTGGTCGACTTGAAGAAATACTTGACCATCGCTCCAGTTCTCTCGAATCCAGTACTAGGAGATGAGCTGTTCTTATACTTGGCGGTTTTAGAGCACGCAGTGAGTGCAGTGGTAATCAGAGAAGAAAAGGGAGAACAGATGGCAGTTTATTATGTGAGCAAAACCCTAGCAGATGCAGAGACCAGATACTTACCCTTGGAGAAACTGACACTAGCTTTAATAGTGGCCTCCAAGAAGCTGAGTCATTACTTTTAAGCCCACAAGATTGTGGAATTAACTAGGCATCCTTTGAAGTCCCTGTTGCAACAAGGAGATCTGACAGACAGGATAGCTAGATGGGTAGTAGTGTTGGGCCAATATGAGCTAGAATTCAAACTCAGAACAGCAATCAAAGGCCAAGTTTTGGTCGACTTCGTGACCGAGTTCACACCAGGCACCAAGGTACATCGAGCTCCGTTGAGTCGCGATTTAGGGTGTCCAGATGAACAAGAAGAAATCCAGCGGGGGATAGCAGAACAGAAGAAAAAAGAGAAACTCAGGCCCTACGGTATTTATGTCGGCGACTCCTTTCGCCTATTTGTTGATGGGAGTTCAAACCGACAAGGAGCGAGGGTAGGAGTAGTGCTAGTATCGTCAACTAGGCAATAGGCGAATACGCAGCCCGAGATAAAATGATGATGGCCTATGTAAAGGAGGTAGGCAGACTGGTAGCCTTATTCCAAAATTGCCGACTACAATAAGTTAGCCGAGATAACAATAGCCATGTTGATGCCTTGGCCGACCTAGCTAGTGCAATGAAACCTGGAGAGGCAAGGACAATAATAGTTGACTATCTATCAGGTCCAAGTGTAGAACCACTGAACACAAAGTATGAAGTAATGTGTGTGGAGATGGGACCAAGTTGGATGGATAAGATAATAGTATTCCTTAGAGATGGGAAACTGCCAGATGATTACAAAGAAGCACACAAGATCAAATTGAAGTTGGCAAGGTTCAGTCTAACAACAGAAGGACATCTCTACAGAAGATCTTTTACTGAACCCCTTTTGAGGTGTGTGCATCCTTCACAAGTTGAAGACTTCCTGCATGAAATACATGAAGGAGTATGTGGAAGCCACACTGGGGGCAGGTCATTTGCTCATAGGGCCATTATTCAGGGGTACTGGTGGCCCTACATGCAGAAAGATGCAGAAGCTTATGTTAGAAAGTGTGAGAAGTGTTAGAGGTTTACACCTTTGATACATCAACCAGCAGCAGATTTGAACCCAGTGTCCAGCCCTTGGCCATTTGCCCAATGGGGCATGGATCTTATTGGACAACTGCCTCAAGCAACTGGACAAAGGAAGTTCCTGCTAGTGGCAACAGATTACTTCACCAAGTGGGTGGAAGCTGAACCCCTTGCAAAGATTCAAGATATTGAAGTGAAGAGCTTCATATGGAAGAACATCATCACTAGGTTTGGGATCCCGAGGGCAATAATAGTAGACAATGGAACACAGTTTGACAGCAAGCTGATCAAAAGTTTTTGTACAAAGTACAAAATCAAGAATTATTACTCTACTCCAAGCTTCCCTCAGAGTAATGGTCAAGCAGAAGCATCCAATAAGTTTATCTTGGATGGGATCAAGAAGAGGCTGGAAGCAGCAAAGGAAAAATGGGTGGATGAGTTGCCCAATGTACTCTGGGCATATCGGACTATGCCAAGAAGATCAACTAGGGAGTCCCTATTCGCCATGGCTTATGGCACAAAAGCAGTTATTCCACTAGAGGTCGGCATCCTAGGGATCAGAACCCAGGGGGTGGAGAATGGGACTAATGATGCATTTTTGGCCCAAGATCAAGACCTACTGGAAGAAAGAAGGGAGAAAGCAACAATTCAGCTAGGGGCATACCAGTAACAGCTTGCTAGGGCTTACAATAAGAAGGTCAACCCATGAGAGTTTCAAGTTGGTGACCTCATCCTGAGAAAGGTCGTCGGCAACAAGAAGGATCCCAAAGAGGGCAAGCTTGGCTCAAATTGGAAGGGACCTTATAAAATCATCTCGGTCTTAGGCAATGGGGCATATCGGCTTGAAGACAGTGAAGGCAAAGAGTTGCCAAGACCTTGGAATACTTGCAACCTGAAGTTTTTCTATCATTAGATTTCTTTTTGTTTTTTTTAAAGTTTTTTGTTATTAGCCGAAATAATAATAAAATTTTAGCTCGATTTTTAATTTCAAAACTTGTGAAAAATGATTGACCAGTCCTTTGGCAATGTTTCTGATTGAAACATGACAAATAACTTATACTTATTATATGGCAGAGTTGAATTATACTTACATATAATAGAGTTGAACTAAGTTGGCGATGTTTCTGATTGAAACATGACGAATAACTTAGACTCATTATATGGCAGAGAAGAAATTATACTTGCATATGATGGAGTTGAACTAAGTTGAATTAACCTAGATTTGCCATATCGGCAAAGTCAAACATAGATTGAAATTAAGAGCATTTTGAGTAAGATTAACAGTGGAATCAAGGTTGAGAACCTCGGCTAGTCCCTGTTTTGAGTATAACTTCGGCAACAAGGTCATAACCACATGCTTAATGAGAACTTAAGTGAAACTTAAGTTCACAATAGGGGGCAGAGAGTTAGAGAATGATGCCTGGGAGTTAGAATTTACAAGCTAAAAGTTGGCTTAACACTTGTTGAAATTTTAAAAAAAATTTACAAGTTGAAGTTAAGCAGAGGTTATATTGCAAGAAGTATCTGCGTACTTGCCGAGATTACCAAGTTGCCAAAATTTAAAGTATGGAAGACTGAAGTCTTGATAGAAGACAATGAGAATGTGGCAAGTTTTAAATAAACACTTGTGAAAATATTTTTTACAAAATGTTTTCAAGAGTTAAGACAAGGCCGAGATAAACAGTCAGTAGGTATATCCGAGGTAGTTTACCCTGAGGAGATTGCATAGTTAAGAGGCACTCTGAAGACATGCAAATTATTCTAAGTATGGAATCATACAAAACAGTAAAGAAGACAAACATACAAACACTTGAAAGAAGAAGTTGTACTTACATTCAAAGATGAAAAAGGGCACTTTGACCTACAAAGGGATTACTTGTTCAGATTACAAAAATGGCACATCGGCCAAATATGAAAACTAAAAAACATTGTTCAGAAAAGTACTACGTACAAAGAAAAGCTTGTAATTAGAATACTTGGCGTCGGTGGCGGGATGTGTCTCGGCCCCAGAAGACAACTGGGGAATTTTCTCGGAAGCCTTCTCAGCCTCGAGCTCGGCGTCGATCTCTTGCAGAGTCTGATCGATGCTCTTCTCGGCGATTGGCGCCTCGGATGTTGTCTTCTGGGGGAAGGCACCTTTTGAAACCTCGTCCTCCTCATCTTGAGTCAAGTCCAGGACTTGCTCATTCAGAGTTGGGGACTTGGCCCCAGCAAGAACTTCAGCATTAGCCACCTCGGCCTCTTCGTCTTCGGCTTCCTCTCCTTCTTCTTCTTCTTCCTCTCCAGCTTTAGCCTCGGATTGGCTTGAAGCGGGAAGGAACGACAGCACAAGTCAGCCTACATCTCTGAGAGGAGAGTCCTTGGGGACAGCCAACTCCTTCAGAGAAGCCATCCAACCAAGGGTGTAACCCTTGTTGCATGCCTCTTTGACTTGTTTTTTATAGTCTTCGCGGACGTCGGCTGCCCTCTCGGCATAGGCCTTCTTGTCTGCCGCTTTGATCTCGGTGGCTTTTGTGGCCAGGGCATCTTGGAGTTCGGCTTGGGCTTCGATCGTTTTTGCCTCGGCCTCTTTCTTCTCGGCCTTGAGGACCTCAGCGACAGCCTCTATAGCCCCCGCCCTTTTCTCGGCCTCATCTTGGGCTTGTTTGGCTGCCTTGGCCTGATCCATCAATGATTTCATCTTGGCCTCAGCTTTATTTATGGACTTGAGCAAACCAGCAGCCTCCTTGGTCTTTTGGACCAGCTCCTTCTTCATTTCCTCTGCTTGTATCACAAAGGAGTGGGCATGCTGGATCACTTAGAAGAAGTGCAGAGAACAAAGTTAGTATTTTCATTAAGTGTGAAAACAGAGAATACAGATAAATAAGTGTTAAGGATTTACCAGTACAAAGTGCTATAGCATTAGAGCGAAATTCTCATATTTGCTGACCGAGGCGTTGCGGTTGAGGTCGTTGGGAAGGAGCAAGGCAATAGAGAGGGCAACGCTGACCTCGATGTTAGTAGCATTGTCACTGGCTCTAACTGGCTTGTCCTCGATTGTGATGGAGGGGGCCCAGGGGTCATCAGATTTAAGAGAACCCGAGGTGCTGCTGAGTCTGACCTCAGCTTCTTTGACTTAGTGGATTCGGAGGGGTCAGCTTTGGCGGGCCTCTTCTCACCGGCGGAGGCACTCTTTTCTGCCTCGGCCATTTTTTAAATCGACAAGGTGTCCTCAGAATCGATCTGAGACACCGTTGCCTTTGCTTGGGCTTTCTTCAGCCTTTTTGGCTTTGGCTTTGGTTGGGACTGTGATGAGGAAGATCGAACTGTCACGACGTCTGGGATGTCGGCCAAAAGGTCTTCGGCTATGGCTTTCTTGCGTCCCATATTGTCGGCGGTGGCGGCGACTGTAACCTTGGTTCTAAAGTGGATCGTTGGAAGTGCAGTCGGTGGGTTGGCTGGATCATAAGCCGACGCCTCAGAACTTCGGCGTTTTCGGCTACGGGTTCTGCCTGCGGGGGCAAGTAGTGGAGCTTGACGTTGGCGTTGACGCTGAGAGGATGGGATCAGTTGTGGGCCAGAAGTTGATGGCTGTTCTGCTGGGTCGGATGTTGAGGCTTGGTCAGGCCTTAGTGATAAGGTAGTTGGGGGAGTTGTTGCTGACGGTGGAGACTTGCTCTTCTTGGGGACGTCAGGAAGGATGGATTTGTAAGTTGGGATGTAGTTCAGAAGCAGAGAAGCCTTGCGCTGATTAACAGGCAAGTCCAGCAGCCTCTTGAAGTCTTTGCTAGGGAAGAATATCTTGCGAAAGTCTTTGGGAGGCTGAGGAAGGACTGTAAGTAAGAAACAGATATTAGAACATACAAAAATATCAAGCTATAAGGACTTGAAAGCAAGTAAAGTGACACTTGGCTCTTACCATTTCCCTCTCTAAACATTGTTCGGCTTAAGGGGTAGAGGTGAAGGTCATCATCTGGTGGGAACTCCCAGTTGCCCAAGACGATGAAATAATCGTCTCCAGCACCCTTGTTAGAGTCTTGGAGGTCGACGATGAGATTGTATTATGTGGATCTCGGCTTAAGGTAATAGATGTAGCCCTTTTCTGACTTCAGGCCACACATTGTATAACAGTATTGGATATCGGCTAGGGTTATCCTAGCGTTTTCTCGGCTAGTTAAGGCAATGATACTGTTGATGACTCTGTAAGAGTTAATAGCTAATTGCATCGGGTTAAGCTTATAGTAGTGAAGGACTTAGTGGAAGAGGATGTCAAGGGGAACCTAAGCCCGCACTCAATGAATGCTATTACTGGGAAGGGCATGGAGTCGTCTTTGGGCATGATGGAGTCCTCCTCCCCAGCTAACCTAAGATGAACGTCGGCAGGGATGGAGAACTCTTACCTAAAGTACTCTAGCTTAGCAGGGGTGTCTACCCTCCACCTAAACATACCCATGATGTCAGCTAAGAGGGACAATGTGTTGGATTTCAGAAGGAAGTGTTTTGTCTAGGTTTGAGTGGACCTTGGCTTAACTCAAAACAGAAACTGGGGCAAGGGTTTTCAAGATCTAGGGAAATTTGTTTCAGTTTTCCTAAACAATTGAGATTTCTCTACCAAAACCCAAACTTAATCTATGTGGAAATGGTGGATTAAAGGTAAGAATCTGGAAAAAACAACAAAAAAACAGGGCAAATAACAATGATTCAGACTCAAGAAGGCAAACAAGAATTCAAAGAACATTGAATAAAATATAGATGTGCACAAGTCGAAGACAGTGGCAAGATAGCAAGTGTTGAACAAAGTATCTACCCAGAAAAAGATTGAGCAACTAGAAATCACAGAACAAACATGTTTGATACATGAATGACGAAATTTGAAACATGGGCAATCATTCAAATGGATGGAATCACAGTAGTAGTGTATAAAGCATAACAAACTTTGAAGTACGTCAAAAACTGAAAAAAAAAAATGGGGGGAACAATGACTTACTGAAGAAAATAAGGCCAGTATAAAGTGCACCGGAGTTAAATGGTGGCAGTGAGCGGAGAAGAGCAGTAAATGCTTCACCGGAGAAGGTGAACGGAGTGGTTGCAGGAAGCTCGAAGAAGGCAACAATGGAGGATTTGGGAGATAGGTGTTAGAGAGAGAAAGCTTGGGAGAAGTCGAAGATGTAGAAGTGAAAAGGCACATAAAGAGAAGTGTTTTTGATCAAAACACGAAAAAGTGGCAAAATCTCAATTAGTGTGCCTAGGACGACGTATCTGTCAGGCGGCGCGCGCAGAAGCGATGCGACTTGATGGCGCGTGTCAGGTACGGTTCAATAGGAAAGAGACGCATGGCGAAAATGGTTGAGTTACTGTGCGTGACAGCTCATACGCGTGTTAAAACTCTTGGAGTTCTTGATTTAATGAAGCAAAGATCTCGACTAGGGGAATGATCTCGGTTAAGGAACTTGAAAAAACTTGGTTCTTGGTTCTAAAGCATTGATGAAAACACACTGAAGTCTTGGTCATATGGAGCCGATGTGTGATAACCTCGGTAATGAAGAATAGAGTAAGCTTTAGCCGACATGCTATATGAACGAATGATATAGGTTCTATCACCTCAGTATGCCGAGGTAATAGAACCTATGAGGCAGTTGTGGGGGCATATTTTTTGAATAACAGCACGTGGCCAAGGTGGCACCGAAGTGCCAGCCGAGGTGCCACGTGTCCTGGTCATGACGCCGAGATGATCTCGACTAGGCTAAGGTTATCTGTGAAGATACCGGAATTCGAGATGAATGGATAAAGGATAAGAGTCCTAGAGTGGGGGAGGACTTCAGCCTGGATAAGAATAAAGCTCTTAGGGAATTTATCTTTATCTATTAAAGAGTCCAGGATGAGCATTGGGCCAGAGTCCAAGGGAAGCTAGGCTTCTACAGGGATCAGGTTAGTGCTGACTATAAAAGTAAGGCACCCTCATAGGTTTAAGGTAGGTTTTTTTTTATCTTCTGGCTAGTGAGTTAAAGCACTATTTGCTATCTTTGAGAGATAATTGAGCACTGACTTGATCGTCGGAGTACCCCGGGGTGGACGAACCACCGCCGGAGTCTTATCTTTCTGTGACAGGTCGTTCGGGGGCAATCTATTCTGCTAGTGTTCTCCAGCTGAGTACCTGTTTGGCAGTGTGGTCAGAAAACAACACACACATATATGACTTTATTTATTTGCATCTCTATTTTGAGTGCTTTGGTTGGTCTTTCTCTAACTTTCGATATGGTGCTAGCAGATGATTGAGGCTTTATTTCAGTGTCAACCTAATTGGGATCGTTTTGTTTTGCTGTGATATTTTGTACACTTGCTTCCCTCTCCCCTCCCTCCCCCTCTATCTTTATTGATATTATCTTTGTATCTCCCTTAAATACCCCTCATCTAAAATTCTCTTTCTCTCTTTCTGCCTCTCTCCAACTCACGAATAGAGGCGAAGGCCGCCAGCGATGCCTCCGACACCCGCGTATCTCTGCCGAACTAAACTTCACTACCGCAGCAACCTCTGAAGATGAATCAGAGGCACAACTCTGACCTAGAAAGTCATGAAAAATGGTGGGTTTAACTTTTGCTACTGCTGCATAGCTAGAGAGAAAAAGTGAGTTTGAGAGAGAGAGAGAGAGAGTTCAAAAGGGTACACGATTTTCAGAAAAGATAATAATAAATATAAAAAAAAAGAATCGCTAGAGATAAAATGGAGGAGCATTAAAAAGAAAAAGCTGCTCAGTATTATTAAATAGAAACCATACATAATCATATTTTCAGTATTATTATAGTCTTATTTTATGATTATTTTTATGTTTCTAGGATTTTTAGGTGAGGGCTATTTTGGCAATTTTATATTTGTTGACATAGGCTATAGGGGTTGTCTATGGGTTGTTTGATGGGTTAAGTTATTTGATTAGTTTTTATTTGTGTTTCTTATTTGGTCTTAAATTGATTTTGGAAGTCAAAAAATATTATAATAATTTCATTTTTTGGTTCTAGTTGGTTTAAGAAATCTCCTAGTATAGAATTTTGAGAGTTTTGAAACTTCTTATGGATTATATGATACAATCAAATCCTAAGTGTGATTCCTAGGAGATTCTAGGAGTGATTCCTAAATCTATTTTCTTCTCTTTTTTTCTTTTTCTTTTCTATTTCAATTTTTCATTCTTGGATTACTATTCATAACCCTCTAAAAGAGCATTTTTCAACCTCAAAACTCTCTGATCACCCCCAAATACCCCTAAATCAACCCTAATCTCTTTCCTTACCTACTAACCTTCAATTTAACCCTTGAAATACTAAAACCGTCAAATAATATTTGTTTTTAAAATCCAGCATTGTCCTTACTTGTCCTACATCACTACCTATGGGCTCTATTTTTGTTATGTTTAATGTCCCAAACTCGAGTTTTATCCTCCTGATGTTCCATGGAGATGAAAGAGGTCACGTTTTGAATTAATTAATTATTCGGCTTTTGCATACAAAGGGCTTTGAGAGGGGAATTCATGTCGGGCTTGGTGGGCCAAGCAAGTTGGGCTTTGGCTAAGGAAGTTTTGGCTTTGGGCCGATATTTTAGCCTGGGTGAAGCGAGACCTCATACTGGACCGAGATGTCAGCGCGGTCGGATTAAAGATGCTCACCTGACCGAAGTGCTAGCCCGGTCTAACCAAGAGTTAAGAATTTGAAGGGTTCACCCATGGACTAGGAAAAGCCGAGCAGAAGATCAACCAGGGTCGGCAAGCTCGGTCAAAGTAATCCATAATTGTGTCTTCCAAGACCAGGCAAAGGGCATGGTTCTAAATATGGGCATAATGCCGAGTTAAAGATAGCTCGGCAAAAGTTGCTACGCGGCCCAATGGGAGGGTGAGGTGAAGATTCCACCATTCGTATGTGTCAATATCGTTAGGCAGCTTTGCCATTAGTGTTTGGTAGCATTTGTGCCTACACGTGGAGGGAGACAAGAGGGCAGTACATCTATGTATCCAGGAAAGGACAAGTAGGGTGGTGTGCGCAGAAACTATATGAATGGCATAGCGCCTGCATGCATAGGTCGGGAACTCTTGTTATCAGAGCTACCTATATTTTGTCTCCTCTTTCTTTCTTTTTCTCTAACTGTGTTAACTTGATTGTTGAAGGGGTTTTTTCCGGTTGCACACCCGCCAGGTAGCTCACCGTCTTTTTGTTATCAAATTAAGCAACGTTACTTAGAGCTTGGACACAAGGAGTACGGAGAGTGACGAATATTTCACCCCCGTACAATTGGCATTGTTTGTGGGAAGTCTGATAGAAAAAACCTTGTTCTCCAAGCTTTTCTGATCACCTTTCATAGCGAACAATGATGACGTTCTAAAGTCCGTCATCGACAGTATTACTTCTGAGTCAGTGTGGTGTCATGATGACTTGCCTGTCATTCTGTCGATGGCTGAACTAGAGACCGCGTGGGGGCCTCTTAGAGACGTGCGAGACAAACGCGCAAGGAGTTCTGGGCACTCATTGAGCCCAGAAGAACGCCTCCGATCGCGAGAAATGCACACTTAGCACTTGGAAAGCAAGCTGAGAGACCAAGATACCATCATTAGGAAGATGGCGACGGAGATGGAGGCCATGAAATGCCAATTGAAGGAAAAAGGCTTTGCTGGAGTGGGCAAACACAGTGAGCGCGTCCGATCCCACCGCTCTGGCAGTCAGAGTAGACGACAAACTCCTTCACTCTTCATTATAAGGAACTTCGGAGTTGATGACTTCGTCGCACCGGTGAAGGTGTCTCGCACTCAAGATAGTATCTACCACCCTTCACAACTGTCAACAACATCAAGATATTCATACTCCGATCGGTCAAGAGATTTAAGAGATGTGTTAGAGGAATGAATGCGTCGGATAGAGGCCCAGAAGATGCCGGCGTTGCAACAGTTGGCCCCTAGGGAGTGCGTCAGTGAAGAGGTTGTAATGCCTCCACCCCGCTTGGCAGCGCATGTGTCACTAGACAGAGAGTTGGCGAGGCTGAGTGCCACCCTTTTTTCCATTAAGATAGAGAACATATTGCTCCCCGCAGGCTCTTATTAGCCTAAGTTTACACTCTATGATGGAAAGACCAATCCGTACATGCACGTAAGGCATTTCCGATAAGTGATAACTGGCTACCAACGTAATGATGCACTAATGTTCCTTATTTTTCCATTGAGCTTAGGCGAATTAGGTCTAAAGTGGTTCGAGAGGCTCCCGGAGGAGAGTATCGAGAGGTGGCAGTAGTTGGTGGAGGCATTTGTCACCCGATTCAAGACGAACACCAAAACGTCGAAGGAGGTAGACCACCTTTTGGGAATGAAGATGGAAATAGACAACTCCTTGAAGGCGTACAACGCCAAGTATTGGGAAACATTCAACAAAATTCTTGATTGCCCAATGAACCTTCTATCACCCAATACAAGTGCGGTCTCTCAGTCGGACATAGACTCAAAGACTCGCTTACAATGAACTAACCGACGACCATGGAGTTGCTAGTGCAGCGCATCAATGAGCACATTCGGGTTGAGGATGATGCGACTGTGGCTACCGCAAAGGTGAATCCGGAAACAGCTGACAAAAGGGTGGTCGAGAAGGTTCACGCGGTCGGACGGGAGGCAAACCGTTCGAACAATCGCGAAAGAGAACAGGACCGTGGTGCTAACCGCAACAACCGAGGTAAGGGTCGTAACTACGACCGAATGAACTACTCCCGTGATGCTGCGGATGATGCCAAGAGAAAGCTGAACGCCGGAATGGGCATCACCATAGTCTTCAAAATCCCGACCGACTGCATCTTTAGTGCGGTTCGTGACAAGGTATATGTCCGATGGCCAGCCAAGTTGGGAGATGCGTAAAGATACTTTAATTCGAGGTATCGCTGCACCTACCATGATGAGCGTGGGCATCGTATAGAAGATTGCGTATCTTTGAAGCAGCACTCAGAAGAGTTGGTGGCAGCTGGCCACTTGGATCGCTACATCGATGGAGGCATCAAGGCCGCATCCCAAGCTCAAGCCGAGCCAAATGGCTTGGCCAGTTTAGACACACCCCCCAAGGCGTAATCAATGTAATCCACGGGATGATCGAGCTGGCACGGGTATGTGAGCTCTGGGGAATGATCAAGAAAGCAGAACATATGAGAGAAGTTTTGTCTGTCCAACCTGTTGTGAAGAAAAACAAGACTGAAGTGACAGATGTCCTCAGATTTTCAAGTAGAGATCTGGAGCGAATTTAGACCCGGCACAATGATGAGCTAGTGGTCACGCTTCGCGTGAAAGACTTTGACATTAAATGCATTTTAATCGACTAGGGCAGCTCGGTCGAAATAATGTATTACGATGCATTCAAGTAGCTCAAGCTAGACAACAAGGACTTGGTCCCAGGAACCTTACTGCTGGTTGGCTTCAACTCATAACCAGAATGGCCAGTAGGAAAGATCATCTTGCTAGTCAAAGCGAGGTCTGTTGTCAAACAAGTGGAATTTTAGGTATTGAAGGTACCTTTAACTTATAACTTGATCCTAGGCAGAGGATGGCTTCATGCCATGCAAGCGATGGCGTCAACTTACCACCAAGTGATGAGGTTTCCCTCCTCTACCGGGATGATATAAGAAGTATAAGGCGATCAAGTCATGGTCAAATAATGTTTCATTTCTATAAATGGAAGCCATGCTGCCAAAGGCTTCGTGCAAATGATTAAAGGACCAGAAGATCAGAGGTCCTAGACGATGTCAGCAAAAATGCTGAAGAAAAAGTTGTTAACGACTTGGTGGAGGTGAAAATCGATGAAAGCAATCTGAGCAAATTCTTTCTGCTAGGGTTATCCCTGACTACCTAAGAGAGATTGAAAATTGTAAACTTCTTGGTTACAAACATCGAAGTGTTTGCATGGATGCCTTACAATATGCTTGGCGTAGATCCAAACTTTATTTGCTACCAACTCAATGTTTTCCCAAACGCTCGACTAGTCATACAGAGGTCAAGGCAATCAACACTTCATTACGCCGAGGTAGTGGTGGAAGAGGTGGAACACTTGCTTGAAGTAGGGGCAATCCAAGAGGTACAGTACCCTCGATGGGTTTCTAACACAGTCGTTGTGCTGAAGAAGAATGAAAAGTGGCGAGTTTGTATCGATTGCAAGACGGTCAACAGAGCCTGCCCTAAAGACAGCTTCCCATTGCCCCGGATTGACCAACTGGTAGACCTTATGACCGGGCACAATAGGCTCAGTTTCCTGGATGCATATCGTGACTGCCATTAGATCGCCATACACGAGCCTAATCAGGAGATTACTTCTTTCACAACACCAAGGGGATTATATTGCTATAAAGTTATGCCCTTCAGGTTGAAGAATACCGGAGCAACTTTTCAGATGATGGTTACGAAAATGTTCGCTCCCTTGCTCGGCTAAATGATGGAAGCATATATCAACAATATGGTTGTCAAAAGCAGATGTGAAACTGACCACCTAGCCGATCTAGCAAAGATGTTCGCTATTCTCAAATGATACAAGTTGTGTTTGAATGCATCGAATTGTGCCTTCAGCGTGGGATCAGGAAAGTTCTTCGATTTTTTGGTCACTAATCTAGGAATCGAGGTAGATCCCTCTTAGATCAAAGCTATACAAGAGTTGAAACAGCCAAAACTCAGCAAAGGACGTGCAACATCTTACTAAGATGAAAAGCCGCGCTTAATAGATTTATAAGCTGGTCATCAGATCATTATAGCCTTTTCTTTAAGCCCTAAAATCAAAGTTTTCATGGGAAGGACAATGTGACAAAGCATTGGCTGAACTAAAGACATACCTACCCTCTGCTTTCACTCCTTGTCACGCTGAAGCAAGGTGAAGAACTCTATCTCTATTTGGCCATTTCTTAGTATGCCGTCAGTGCGGTGTTTTGCTAGGGCAAAAGATATACAGCATCTATCGATTCTTCTATATAAGCAAAACCCTACTCCCTACAGAATCAAGATATTTGCAGCTCGAGAAACTTGCCTTAGCACTGATAATGGCCTCCAGGAAGTTGGCATATTATTTTCATTCGCACACGATCATTGTGCTAATAGAATTTCCATTAAAAGCCTTGTTTAAAAGGGCTAACTTCTTCGGCCGCATCTTGAAGTAGGCAGTCGAATTGGGACAATTTAATGTCAAGTTTCAACCCAGAACCGCCATCAAGGCCCAAGCATTGTTCGACTTTGTTATAGAATTTTCAACCAGGAAACTCACCCGGTTTGCCTGGTGGATCTTACTGACGCAATCGAGCAAAGGGGGGTAGGCACCACGGAACTTGCATTGGCCAGCTCCCGTTCTGGTCCACTTCAACCCTTTAAACAAGGCAAACATGGTGGTCAATGCAGAAATTGTGCGCTAGGGCCCACAAATCTGTCACTTAAAGGACAACCACAAAACCTAGCAATGCATTGATGGGTTTGGAAATAACAGAACATTTTGTTTGAGCCCAACACCGCATTGCTAGGGGAAAGAAAAATCCATACAAGTTGCAAATCAACAACGGCGCGCTTGATGCAGATATAGCTGAGTAGTCGAGCAACCCAGAACACTAGGTTTTTCAAAACTCTCAAAAACCCTACAGAATGTTGGAAGCTTTTTATTGACGAGATATGGAAACTTTTTTTTTTTTTTCGTCGATGGCGCTTCGAACAGACATAGTGCCGCGTTGGGCGTAGTTTTAATCTTTTCAAATGGACTGACCATTGAACATTCCATCACACTTGGGTTCCCTGGGTCAAACAATGAAACTGAGTACGAAGCGCCGCTAGCTGGGCTAAAAAGTGCACTTCAATTGAAAGTATCTGAGTTAATGGTTTACAACGACTCCTAACTCATTGTCAAACCAAGTGTTTGGAGAGAATGAAGCTAAGGATAGCAAGATAGCCAAATACTGGACCTTAGTGAGAGAGCAAATCAAGAAATTTTAATCAATACAAAATTCAACAAATCGGCCAAGAAGACAACAGTCGGGCAGATGAATTAGTCGATTTAGCTTTCATAGCCAACAAATCAACTCCCAGCCCTCTCCTGATTGAATTTCTCCCAAGACCCAGCATCGAAGAACCATAGAAGGGTGGAAGTCTTCTGCGTCGAGTTAGGCCATTCGTGGATGGATCCTATCATAAATTTCTCGAAAGGCAGAGCTTCTGCTGACCAATAAGAAAGAAGCAAACAAAATCTTGGGTTAAATCTGAGTGGTTTTGGCTCTCCTTGTTTGGTGCCTTGTATAAGAAATCCTTCACTGGACCATACTTGAAATGCATTCATCTAAGCAAAATTGACGCCTTGCTATTTGAGGTACCCGAAGGCATCTACGAAAGTCATATCGACAGAAGATCGCTAGGCTTATCGCACCATCTCATAGGGGTATTGGTGGCCGTGCATACAGGCTAATGCACAGAAGTATGTAAGAAATTGTGAAAAATGCCAGAAGTTTGCACACCAGATTCATCAGCCGGCTAGAGAACTACTTCCACTTACAAGTCTTTGGTCGTTTTGCGATGTGGGGGCTAGATATAGTAGGACCACTCCCAACCGCCCCAGGCAACCGCAAGTTCTTCATAGCTGCGATAGATTACTTCACCAAGTGGGTAGAAGTTGAGCCCCTGGCGACCATCAAGGAGAAAGATGTGAAGAAATTTTTCTGGCAGAATGTTATAACACGGTTTGGAGTCCCCAAAACATTAATATCCCGACAATGGCTCCCCAATTTGATGGAAAGTTATTTAGAGGATTCTGTGAAGAGTTGAAAATAGAATTCTATAACTCAACACCGGCTTATCCTTAATCGAACAGCCAAGCTAAAGCTTCAAATAAGACCATCCTTGATGGTTTGAAGAAACGACTATAGAAGGCAAAAGAAAAGTTGACCGAAGAACTCCCGAATGTCCTCTGAGCTTATCGAACAATGCCAAGACGCTCAACAGGGAATACACCTTTTTGCCTTAGCATATAGAAAGGAGGCGGTCATCCCACTGGAGATGAGGCATGCCCACCATCCGAGAGTGAAAATTTCGAGCTGGACTTAAATGCGAAAGCCATCACTCTAGAGTTGGACCTTGCAGAAGAACGCAGAGAGAAGGCATAATCCACGTTGTGACATACTAACAAGGAACTGGTACAAGAAATACAACAAAACAGGTCCACCCTAGATAGTTCAAAATTGGGGATTGGGTCTTGCGAAAGGTGATGGGCAACACCCTAATTCCAGGCGAAGAAAAACTGGGAGCAAATTGGGAAGGTCCTCACAAGATAACTGGTTTGACAGGCAAATGGGCATACCATCTAGAGGATTTAGACAACAAAGCCATACCCCGACCTTAGAACACAGCAAACTTGAAGTTATATTATTTTTAGTTCGGAACTTTCAATGTACACCCTTTGCATTTTGTGATGTAACTTTTCCAATCCTGTTAAAAATCTATGTAATGAACACAAAGGCTTGGTTCACTTGAAAATTTGTGTTTTTTCTTTTAATTTTCTAATGAATTGCAATGGACAAGGGGCAACCAACTCCCAAGCTTCTCATCGAGTTGATTTATACCTAGCTAGGAGTGTTGATGAATTGTTCAACATCTTACCTTTATTGCCGAGCAGAATTTGCTTAATTAGGAGAGTTGATGAATTGTTTAACTCCTACCTTCATGCTGAGCAGAATTTGCTGAGCCAGTAGAGTTGATGGATTGTTCAACTCCTACCATCATGCCAAGCAGAATTTGCTCGGGGCCAGGAGAGTTGGTGAATTGTTCTCCTACCATCATGCCAAGCAGAATTTGCTCGGCCAGGAGAGTTGGTGAATTGTTCAACTCTTACCTTCATGCCGAGTTGAATTTGCTTGGCTAGGAGAGTTGATGAACTATTCATCTCTTACCTTCTTGCCGAGCTGAATTTGTACGGCAAGTTGGGTTGCCGGATTGTTAACCTTTACCGAGCTGATATTGCTCAGTCAAACTTGCTTACGTTTTGCTCATTGTCGTGATGATATTGCGTGGCCTATGAATAAGAATGCATAATTCAAAATTACAAGTAACAAGAAGTTGTGAAATTTCCATCAATTAAAATTTCAAGTACAAGAGTTAGGGCAGATAGCCCTATTACACGGTTCAAAAAAAAAAAGAAAAAAAGCAACAAAGTCAAACGAGAGGAGAAAGATCAGCAAATTCATCTCCAGCTCCAGCCACGGTGTCTTCCAAATCGACCACATAGGTCCTTTCTTCATCATTGTGCTCCCCTCTTTCCCAACCACCTCCTCAGCCTCTTCCTCGGCTTCATCATCTTGTAAAGATTTGAAGACATCATTGGCGTAAGACATCATATAGTCCGGTAGGAAGACGGGGGGAGGAGAAGGTGAACACCTTAGTTTTAAGTTCTTGGCCGAGCTTCTCACAAGCTGCCTTCCAACCGGACTGGAAAAAAATGTCCTTGGTGGCTTCAACTTGCTTTGTGTAACTCTCCTCAACCTCCTTGAAGCCGTGGTCTTCAGCCTCATCCACAACTTTGTCTTTTGCCTTCTTCAACTCTTCCAGCTCGACGCGGAACGCATCTCTTTCTTGCTCGGCGCTACCGAGTTGGCCTAGTAGTTTCGCATTATCAGCTGTTGGCGATCTCCAGAGAGGACTTCACACTCCCTAGCTCGGTCTCCAAGTGCTTTCCCATATTAAAGACGTTGGTCACCTTCTACAGCAGCCTGATAACGCGGTCCATGACAAGGTGTGTTTTTTGAATAGCCTGCAAGAGGAAAAACACAAGAAAGTTAGCCGGAGCAAGATTCAAACAGACGTAATGAGTTTCAAAATTTTAATGATTTTACCCTTGTCATGGACTTCACCGCGGACTTAACCATCTGGGTGTCTGGCATATGGTCTTGCCCGGCCATGTCTTTTGACAACAAAAGCAACTTCGTTAGATCGAAAGTGAAGTTTTTCTTTGTCTTCGATGACGGATGCAGTAGCCGAGATCTCCTTGCCACGGTGCTTAAGCTTCGGCTCCCAAGTAGGTGTTGGCGTAACCTCATGCATCTTCTGCTCGGCGTTCAATTCAGTGATGAGCTCAGCTGAGGGATCAGTTGCACGAGCCCTCTTACTAGCTCGGTACGACTCCATGCTAGCCTGGGCGACAGTAGTTGAGGCCAAGGCAATCACAGTCCCAGAACTTTGACCGACAGTAGGAACAGGGAGTGAGCTGCTCGGTAGCTTGGTGGAAGTAGCTGTAATAAGGTTCTTAATTCGGCTTCTCTTAGCCATTTCTTCTTCTTCGGTTAGCCGGATTAGTGGAACGTCTGGTAGTGTTGGGTTTGGTGGAGGAGAAGACTCTCGTAAGAAATTGGTAACTTTGCTCTTGCGTTTCCCCGAATTCCAGTAGCTCAGCACGTAAACAAGAAGTGCGTGACAATCCCAGTGGTGGTATCTCAGTATGGCACTGACCGCTTCTTTGTTTGGATGGGAATAGTTCACTTGTAGCTCGACAATAGCTGCAAAAGGCAAATTGTTAGTTCGACAGATATGAGCATTTTCAAAGTTAAACTAGTCGCGAAGCTCGGCTTACTTGCTGAGCAAAGTTTTTGCTTATGAACTAACCAGGCATATCGGCGTTCTCATAATTTCCCGACACCTAAAAGAAGTTGTCATCGTGTATATCCTTGTTCGGGGTGTCGGTTACTAGACGTTCTCGGCTCGACCTAATCTTTAAGTAATAATTGAAGCCTTTGGTTGTACGACTGAGAGTATATTGGCGAAGGATCTCGGTCAGGCCTAATTGCAACCCTAATCGGTGGTTTAACTCAGCCACTCCATTTATTATTTTGTAAGTGTTGGTGGACACCTGTGTGGGAGCCTACCCGGTCTGTTTCAAAAATTCACAAATCAAGGGCAGTACGGGAAAATGCAGCCCTCCCTCAACTATGGATAGCACTGTGAAGGGGTAAGAGTCTAATCTGCCCCAGGGAGTGATGTCCTCCTCATCGAGCTTTAAGTGTACGTCTGCTGAGATGCCATACTCCTCGCGAAACTTGGCCAAGTTGTCCGGTGTGTTTACCAGGTAGCGGTAGCAACCCATGGAGCACAGTTCAACCTGTTTGGCTAAATTTGGCTTATTTGTTCACAGTAACCGCTCGGCTTGGGAGAGTGCTTGTGTTGGTGTGCCTGATCTCCTAGGATTCTGTAGGTTAAAAAATGAAGCGTAAGAGGCAACCTGGTCTCTTAAACTCGGTCAATTGAGCCTGATTTAAGCTCGATCGTTCTAAATTAGCAACAACACAGTCGCAATTGCAAGCGGACTTGAGCTCGGTCGCGCGAGCGAGCCATTTTTTAGCTCGGTCACGTGACCTTCTATGCAAACTAGCAGCTCAGTCCTTTACTTTGATCCATGAACAGAAAATCTACTTGGTCATCTTATGTTTTTGGATGAAAAAGATACTTTTTGCCTGGTCCAGTCCAGATCTTCCCCTGTTTATCTCAGAAAATGATGAACAGTGGTCGAAGACTAATAATGCAAGGGTTTTTTAGTGCCAAAGATAGAATGGAGCCCTAATTCATTTAAATATACCCCAATTTCTTAATGGTTGGTGGCATTATCACACCATTTCAAAGAAAAATGGCACCAGAAAAACTCAAGAACATAGAGAGCATGAGGAACAACGAAGAACACTAGGGAATATTGAAACTTACAGGGTAGAGCTTCAATATGCTCCCAGTCAATAGGTAAGGGCTCCAACGACGATGATGAAGCACAGTCTACAGCAAAAACACTGCGATTTGGGCAAGGGATATGATAAATGGTGAAGGGCTCTCTGGTTTTGTGTGTTGCTAACGGGGAGAGATGATGAATAGTGAAAGTGAAAGGTTTTTGATATGATGGTTATATGTATTGAATTAGAAGAGGTGCCAGAATTTGAATTCAGAAAGACGGTGCGTGGCAGCTGAGTTGGGCGTGTGGGCAAATAGGGCAATGACACGTGTTTTCGATAAGACTTATGGCAGATATGGAGAAGAGCAAAGTAGATGAAAAGTCAATGACCGAGCGAGACATGCAACCGAATAGGTAAGCCCGGCCTAGAAATAATTCCGGTCACGCAAATGCAGGCGACGAAAGAACAAAAACCGAGCAAGGAAATTAGCCCGGCCAAAGAATGTAATCCCAGTTACGCTAGCGTGGACGGAATTAAGGGACAATTGAGAGGGGAATTTATGCCGAGCTTGGTGGGCCAAACAAGTTGGGCTTTGGCTAAGGAAGTTTTGGCTTCGGGCCGATATTCTAGCTAGGGTAAAGTGAGACCTTGTACTAGACTGAGATGTCTGCACGGTCGGATTAAAGATGCTCGCCTGACCGAAGTGCTAGCCTGGTCTAACCAAGAGTTAAGAATTGGATGAGTTCACCCGTGGACTAGGCAGAGCCGAACAAAAGACCGACTAGGGTCAGCAAGCTCAGTCAAAGCAATCCACAGTTGTGTCTTCCAAGACCAGGCAGAGGGCATGGTTCTAAAGATGGGCACAATGCAGAGTTAAAGATAGCTCGACGGAAGTTGCTACGCGGCTCAATGGGAGGGTGAGGCGGAGATTCCACCATCTGTATGCCTCAATATCGTTAGGTAGTTTTGCCATTAGTGTTTGGCAGTATTTGTGCCTACATGTGGAAGGAGACAAGAGGACAGTACATCCATGTGTTTAGGAAAGGACGAGCTCAATGGTGTGCGCAGAAACTATATAAACGGCGCAACGCCTCCATGCATTGGTCTGGAATTCTTGTTATCAAAGCTACTTGCATTTTGTCTCCTCTCTTTTTTTTTCTTCTCTAAGTGTGCTAACTTGATTTTCAGAAGGGTTTTTCCAGTTGCACACCCGCTGGGTAGCTTACCATCCTTTTGCTTTTAGGTTGAGCGATGTTACTTAGAGCTTGGACACAAGGAGTATGGTGAGCGACAGATATTTCACTCCCGTACAGGCTTCTTGTAAGAGCATCTTGTATGTACAAAGTTTTGCATTGTACAAGAGAAACAGGCACCTCCATGAGATGGGTGTTAGTTATTTTGAGTATTTTTATCTTGTTGAATATGGTTTGGTGACACAAAGTTCTTTTTCATTATACTACAAATTAAGATTTTAAAAACTAAAATTTAAGAATAAAATTACTTTTAGAGATGAAATGTTTTTGTTGTAAAAAGTGTCATTATTGTATTTAGTGACAAAATCGAAGATTTAGTGATAAATTACTATCATTTTGAGACCAAAAATTTTTGTCTAAAAAAATAAACGTTTTTAGACCAAATTATTGTCCTTCATCTATAGCGACATTCCCAAAATTTGCCACTAAAAGTCTTGTTTTGTTTTTTGTTTTTGTTTTTGTTTTGTTTTTTTTCCTTTTCAAGACAACCTCTTAGTGACTATTCTTGCAATGACAGGAATTGGTTCCTAAATATTTTTGCAACAAAGCTTTTATTTTTGGAGCAAAAATATGTGATTAATTTTTTTTAGATGGTTAAAAAAAATTAATTATTAAAACTCTTAATTGTTTTATAGTGTTAGTTGGGAATGCTTGAAAAGGCTCTTACCATACCCAAAAATAACAAGTAAAAACTGAAGAATGTTTAATACTAGGGAACTAGAAAGTGGGATTTGATTATGTAAATATTCATATCCGATCAACTTATATTTTTACATGAATAATCTTCTCCACCAATTCTACATGACAAACTTTTTAAATTATCGAGATGGACCCGAATAGGCCCACAAAATGCAAACTGTACTATATAATTCATTTTCATAAACTGGAGACAATGTGTGCTCGTTTAATGTTGCTGAAAAGTAAGGCAATCCTTTGTGATCCTCTCTATTACAGATTATATATGTAACAAAAATCTTACATCATGTAATACAGAAAATCATGATCACCAGATATGTTATTTGATGCTAGTAGTTCAGATATTCATACATAGGCAACAAAAGTTATAGCAGTTTGGATTAAGAATTTAAAAATGATTTGTATAGATACAGAAAAAAGTGAATGGAGTAGAAAAAAATGAATGAAATGTAATTTTTTTCCCCGCCTTCCAGAATCCATAGTCTAAAGCCTAAGGAATTGCATTTTTTTTTTTTCGAGTTTCAATTCCTTTTACTTTTCATAGGCTTTCAAACATAAAGGCCATATATTTCTATTACCATTATTTTTTTTTCAAAAAAAGAGGAATATTAAATATTTTTTATTTTGTAGTTTTATATTATTGATATGCATGACAAGATAAATTTGTCTTTCTCAACTTTTTAATGATTATTTTCAAACAATGAATCGATTATGAGTATTGACATAAACAGTGATACAAGATGGTAACAAAAAATCGATGACATCCATTAGTTTTTCAAATAAAAATGCTATCTAAAAATGAATAAAAAGGCAAAAAATTGAAACCCCCTCCAAAAAACAAAAAAAACTAAAAGTAATTTAAAAGCAATTATCAAACCAAATCAAGTCAACCAAGACATTTGATCTAGTGGTTGTGTAGCAATTTTTGTGGTGTGAGTTTTCAAGTTCATTCAACTCCTATAGAGAGGAGTTTGATACCTTTTGTGGTGATTGGTTTATTTCTCCATCATTATGGAAGTTGTATGTGGTTATTAGTTGTTGTAGAACTTGGCTTGGTGTGCTTGTGATTATTAGTAATAGTTGGACTTGGTAGATTGTTTATTAGATTTTGACTTTCTAGTTATTATGTACTAATGGTTTGTTTGATCATATAAATATTTTTCATGTAATTACTCTCCTATTGAAAAATAAATAAATAAATAAAATACACCAAAGTCATCAAAATTTGTATAAGTTCCCAAATGGTTCAATGGAATTAGAGTATTATAAAGTTATAAACTTTCATAAAAGTGTTGATAATAGCACCCATTTTTTTCTTTAGAGTCTCACTCCATCTTTTTTAGTATAATTATATTCATTACAAAATTTTAATTTTATCATCATCTTTGACTTTCTAAACCTTAACCCTAACGCCTTACCCCTACTTCCACCTCTACCTAACCACAAACCACCACCAGCAGCAACTTCGGCCATGACCTTTTTTACTTGTTCCTAGTTTCGCCAACCCTCTCCGCCCATCCTAAGAGTGTAAAAATGGCCCATAGCCCGTGGGCGGTCCGAAGCCCGCCTGCGGCCTGGGTAGGCCCGGGCCCGAGCCCGAGCCTAGCTCGAGACCCTAGGCCTAGGCTTGGGCCATCATTTTGAAGCGTGGCTCGGCTTATGGCTCGACCCATCAGCCCACTCAAAGCCCAGCCTGTCCGGCCCGCCCGAGACCCAGTGTCTTTTTTAGTGAAAACTAATAGAAAAAATTAAAAAAAAAACAAAAAAAATGTTCAAGGCCTGTCCAAGCCCGAGCCCAGGCCTACCGACCCACCTAAGGCCTGAATACGCTTTAGGCCTGGGCCTAATTTTCTGGCCTGTGGGCTAGCACGACCTAACCCAAATTTTGGCAGGAGCCCACGAGGCTCGACATGGGCTCGGCCGGGCCTGGGCCGAGCCAAATTTACACCCCTAACCCATCCCATGTCCTTGACCGTCTCCTTTTGCCTTTTCTCACAACCCTACCAACCCTTTGAGAGAGAGAGAGAGAGATTATTAAAGATCACGAGAGAAGAAAGATGAAGAAGAGATGCTATAGTATCTGGAAAGAAAGAGGGGGAGATCACAAGAGAGATAACTGATGAGAGATCATATATCATGATTGAGGGATAGGTTAATTAAGATGGGTTGGATAGGGGCTGGAGGGTGGAGAAGGTTGGGGTGTGCACAGGGATAGAGGAAGGGTTGATGGTGGTGGTACCTAAGTGGGGTAGAGGTTGGAGAAAGATATGTGTTGGGGTGTGTATAGGGGATGGAGGAAGGGCTAATGGTGGTGGCAGATGTGGGAAGGCATTGGGGAATGGCGGTAGGTGGGGTGCGGGTCGAGGTAGGGTTAGGGTTTGAGAGGTGGAGGGTAATTTTGATATTAAGTGATGTGATGAACAAAAAATAAAAAATTTCAAAATTTATAAGTAGGGGCTCAAACTAAGTAAGAGTTCAAAATGATTTACTGGGAACTACTAGCCACCCTCTTCTATAATCCTATTTGTCTAATATGGGTGAAGAAATAATTCAATAAAGTTAGTGATTATCATAAACACTGAACATAAATTTTCAAGTGGAATCAATGGGAATAAATGGATATGTGCATTGAATCACAATAAGTAAGACAAAAAATTGTTGGGATAAAAAATGAAACACAGGTCAAAAAATTTAATGTAATTTCTTAAAACTAATTTTAAGTAGATATTTGAGAAAATACTTTTGTATAAGAAATTATAATTTCTAATCAAGCATAAACCGCCTCCCCCCCCCCCCCCCCCCCCTCTTTTGGGACTTTTTTTCTCACTTATGTCGACTGAAAGCATATAAATGAATGAAAATAGACTAGTTTTCTTGTCACAACCAAATTGAGAGTTTGAGTTTTTATTTTTATTTTTTTATATTTTATTTAGTGGTAAAAAAAAAAAAAAAAAGAGTAGGTGGGGGAGAACCAACGCATAACAGTCATTCCTAGACGCAACCTTAAGAGCCTTGCTCACTAGAAGCTAAGGTTTCTTTAAATGACACAAAATACGAATAGACTTTCAAGTTTAACAAATTCCTAATATACAACACTACCTCACATGGGATGATCCATTTGATCATTGCAACATGAAAATTACCCTTATATATGGCTATTTAGTACTATATATTTTGTGCTCTTCCCATGAAAGGAAAATCCACTTTGACAAGCTTGTCCCTTATCTTCAATGATTGATTTTATTAAAATAACAAATTATTACATTATAAAAATAACACATCAAAATAAACAAATTAGGGAAATGCCCTAATAAAGGATTTCATTGATACAAAGATGCCTCAAATTGGGTTTCCATACCAACTTGGGGATTAAATATACAAACTTTATATGATATTCATATGGCCTTGATTTCAACTTAAGGCTACCAATTGAATATCTCTGTCTACAAGTAACTTTAATTCAAACTTTATATATACATATAAGCCTAAGCGGGTGCTAGTTAGCTACTAGTCCACCACATCAATAGACTAAAAGTTTTCTTAATTGTCTCCCAAACCTACCCTTTCTCATGAATTCAACACCATATACAAATTTGTAACCCAATGGTGTCATAAAAATTTAGAATTGGCCGCCTTCAAATGTTTGGCCAAACTGCCAATTAGCAGGCACCGCATTGTAGCTAGTAACGGTCCTTCCATCACTAGTGGTGACTTGAAATGAGAGAGACTGGCCATTGAGTAAGGAGTTACTTTGCCAGTTTTGGCCCCAATTCCTTGACATGGGTTGCCATCCTGTGTTGGACCCTTTGATCGACACCGATTGGACGTCCCCTGCACCTCCAACATTGCTAACTAAGACCAGATTGAAGTAAGAGTGACCATTGATTGTAAATCTTATTCCTCCTTTCTTTACACAAGGCACCCTGTAAGGACCACAACACAACCATATTTGTTAGTCAATTTAGAGGAAGGGTAAACTATTATTTGATACGAGAGCACAAATTCCTCGGTCTTTATTTGTTAGTCAAATTTACTAGCACAAATCAAGCAAATTACTTTGACTAAAATTTAAGTCAATTTTTTTGACTTTTGGAAATGTTGAGGATTAAAGAAAAAGAAAATTAGTTGCACAAAATTAAATAGCAAAAAATTGTATAGAACACAGATAGGGTGTGAGGCCCACACCCCACCTTTGTGTTATGTGGAACTAACAAAGCTTTGAGGATAGTTAGTCAGTAACCCTTACCTTTGGAAAGATACGGGAACAATTCCAGCTTTGTATTGGGCAATTTGCAAGAAAGCAGGCTCTGCTAGATCAAAATGTTGGAGGGGAGGGTTGCACCAGCCTCCATTGTCATTAGACT
Source organism: Camellia granthamiana (assembly GCA_036172215.1). Lineage (NCBI taxonomy): Eukaryota > Viridiplantae > Streptophyta > Magnoliopsida > Ericales > Theaceae > Camellia > Camellia granthamiana. The sequence goes on along the minus strand of JAXFYN010000024.1, from coordinate 1,729,540 downwards.
GAGAAGGGTTAGGTGGGCAAAAGTTTGTAGCAGTCACAGTGATGGTTCCAGGGAGGCACCACTGTGGGTCATCATTGCATTTGATCTCATAGCATGCCCCACAACTCAAGCCATTGTTAAACAGAGCAGTGCTTAGTGCTGCAGTGTTGGTGCCATAACCTTGGCTATACAAATTTCCATATCCACAGGCACCTCCTGTGATACCAAAATCATCATGGATAAGAAACCCATATCCCAAATTATCAATTTCTATAAATTTTACATTAGACAAGAAACCCATATCCCAAACTCTTTTAAATTATCAATTTCTCTTTAGTTTTGAAATTATAATTTGAGTGTGGAGTTATGATTTAAGTGTGAAATTGTGAGTTGAGTTTTGAAAAGAAAAAATTTATTTGGTTATGAGTTTTGAAAAGAGTTTTTAGTTATATTTTGAGTTTTGAGTTTTTGAATTTTGAGTTGTATTTTGAAATTTTTTGGATTTATTTTTTTAAAATATTAAAAAATGTTTAAGAAAATTTTGATTCTAAAAATAATTTTAAAAAACAAAATAAAAAATATTTTTTTGAAATTTTTTTTTTTAAATAGAGTTTTGAAAAAAGTTTGATTTTGAGTTCTGAATTGAATTTTGAGTTATATGTTTGGTTATGAGTTTTGAAAATAATTTTTGAATTGAGTTTTGAATAGTTTTGAGTTGTGTGTTTGGTTATGAGTTTTGAAAATTTTTGATCGGAATCATAATTTCAAAAGAGAACCAAACGCAGACAAAACTTCTTGTCAATTTTTATATCTAGTATTGCTTGATGACTCGATAACAAAGAAGTTATTGCGGTAGTCTAAAACTAAAAACAAGTATAGCGGTAGTCTAAAACTCAAAATAAGTAAAATGTGAAGTTGTGAAAAAGCAACGTAACTTTGTTGTGCAAAATCAATAATACTATCAAAACTACTCAAAATGTAGTGCTAGAAGCGCTTGAATTCATTTTAGATGGGATCGCATCAATAAATTTTGTGCATTTTTTTTTGGGGCGTATAACTTGTGTAACTTACCCATTGTGCCGGTTGCATCACCCCCACCATAACAAGTAGCATGAGCGCCTTGCCACCCTCCTCCATAGTCACCATAAGCGCCACAGAGGCATAAATTGAAGAAGAGGAAGAGTAGAAGAGAAACAATGAAAAATGCTTGAATAGCCATTGAGAGAGAGTCAGCGATGCTAGAGAGGGGAGACAGATGAGATTGTATGGTAAGAGCTTCTTAGTACAAAGAGAGGGAATGGGGCTTTACTTATATAGGGAAATGGATGCTAAGTTGAGGACTTTGAGGGGGGATTAGATAAATAGGGCATTGTTTGTATGGTAGAAAGTGACAACATAGGAATGCTAACATATGAGAAAAGGCAAAAACCACAAAACCTGAATCAAATAATGTTTTTTTTTTTTTAATTTATTATTATTTAAAAAGGCATGTACAAGGGATCAAAGGTAGCACATGCAAATGTTGCAATACCAACTGCTAAGCTCACATGACCCACCAAGCACATGCACTTCTCAACCGTCTGTCTCATTTCTTGTTTTTTTTCTCTCCTCTAAGCATATGGGTTACTTCTAGCTCAGAATTTGGATTAGATGTATTGTTCGAGTCTGTGACACTCAAAATAAGTTCTATTTTTAAGAATTGAATTATTTATTTTGTAGAGTTTTACGTGAAAAAATTTAAATTAATTCGAAAACTATAACCTCGTCATTTATAACATAAATTTTGAACTAGAAACAAGTTGAATTCCTTTTTCAATACCTACTCTACCAATCACATGTGTCTCGGGTGAAATTTTTAATTTTTAATTTTTAATTTTTAATTTTCTCTCATTCGCCAAAAATCACGCAGTCAACTAACTGTTTACATTAACGGGTAATGTAGGACACGTTTAATTGGGGAATTTGTGGCACATTTGCAGCTACACTACCTGTTTAAAGGAAATGGATTTGCTCCAATTTAGGACGTCCAATTTTACGCTATTTTTAATTTGGCATCCACACTTTGTATTATTTTAATTTTTTCCCGAACTTTTTTAAATTTTATCCATTTACCCTCCATTGTCGGTTTCCGTTTACAATCAAACGGAACTTGTTGACGTGACACTAAATTTCATTTGAAATTTTATTTTACCTCCTAAGCTATACCTTAAAAATCAATTACCCCCCAAATATAAAAATAAAAAATTAAATTTTAAATAATATACTTTGCAAATAAAATATAAAAATCATCATTTAGAATTATCTCTTTAAGCTCAAACTATGAAGTATAGGTAGTTTGACAAACATGCCATACCCATACCGGGTACTTACCAGTGTATAATACTTCTGTATATGTACCGGATATATGAAACACATATTCGATTTTTTTTATTCTTAATTTTTGGCGTACCCAGTTGTACCTAATATATACCAAAGCCGTGCCATACCTCATTTGAAATAATATTTTCTTCTATTACATATATAAAATTCCTTTTACTATGTTTCTTTTTCATTTTTAATTTTATGTTTGGCATGATTTTAAAATTAAATTATGATTTGTAAGTTATTTGATATAATGACATTTACTTTTGGTTTATCTTATAGGTGTATTTTTGGCATTAAGGGCTGGTTTGGGATGTCCTAAAAAAGTGCACTTTTTGTATTTTTGGACTAAAAAAGTTGAAAAAAAATATGGAGGTTTGGATTAACTTTTTGACTTTTTATGGAAAAATGTGTATTAAAAAATTGTATAAAAAATGTGTGTAAGAGAAGATTAGAGAGAAGTGGGCCCAGCCGTACAACCTGCGTGTGTGAATTGGAGTAGGAAATTATTGGCTAATTTTTGGGTATTGTACTAGACGGTTTTGTTTGGTCCGTGGGGGTCATCACGGGTCCCATTTTAATAATCTGTACCGTTCAATGTGTCTAACGCGTCGAACACTATGTACCTATAAAAAATCACGTTAATCGGATATCGATAGCTATCTGATCAGATTTATTTATTTTTCAATCATAAATTATAACACCATCCATTAGTTGTACATAACTGGCTTGATCATATAGTTATCGATATCCGATCAATGTGATTTTTTGCAGACATATAGTACTCGACGATTTCTACACATTGAACGGTTCAGATTGTCAAAATGGGACCCGTGATAGCCCCCATGGAACGAACAACGGTGTGTGTAAAAAGCACATCCAATCATTTCTTGTTTTCCCCACTGCCACACAGCAGCTGCACGGGTCATCAATTCCGTGTGTACTTTTGTTGAAAAAAATTGATTTTTTAATTTTTTTTTTTTGTGAATAGTGATATCTTTTTGGATTTTGGAGTAACTTTTTGACTTTTTGACTTATACAGTAGATGCCAAACAAGCCCTTAGTGTTAAATGTATGTTGGATCTTAAACTACTAGTGACACCCCATCTCATAATTAAGTTCACACCCACTAAACCATGATATAGGGTCTAGAGAAATGTTTGAGAACTCTAGGAAGAGAGCTCTAATAACTCTAATTTGTGTGTGGGCCCCATCTAATGTAATTTTTTAGCCTTCGTTTTTTTGTTTTTGTATTTGGTTTTGTTTTTATTTTTATTTTTTGATTTTCCGCATCACTATAGCTCAATTAGAGCTCTAGTTATATGGTGATGAATCACTGCTGATAGGGTTTATGAGAGCGCCTATCTCCATCACCTTACATCCATCTTTCCTAAGTCTCATCCTTAAAACTTTAAAAACCCTCCAATGGTGATATTTTGGCAGCAACAATGGCAACCATTCAATTACAGACACTTCTCTAGCAATGGCAATGAGTGAACGTTTTTCTGGCAACCACACCTTCATAAGACGAGAGGTGTACATTAATGTAAGTTTAGAAGAGATTTTCATAACTTTGATAGTATTCTTCGCTCGGAGGCGAGCCTTATAAGGGTACGTTTATTGAAAAACATGGCAAAAATGGTGAAAACTATTTGTATTTTTTTTAGTACTAAACTCTCGAATATATGACCAAAATTCAGGAACACATGCCCGAACATTACTTATTAGTTTGGGAACACAGGTCTGAATACGAAAATTTGATACACTTTTATGGGTTAAAATTATTCACATTTGTAGAAGTTTTTGTTTTATTAAGTTCGGGAACACATGCTTGAACATTGGTTTTTTGTTTGGAAACATAGGTTAAAACATAGCTTATTTGTTCGAAAACACATGTTCGAACATTCTTAGTAACAGAGAGACTTCGAGGGATGGGGAGGAGCGAGATTAAGACTAAGCAAAATACGAATTTGCTCCAATTGAACTATACATACACATAGAGATACATATTTATGGTTTTAGGGTTTAGGGTTGATCAAAGAAATGGATGGAATTGAAGGAAGACATATACACCTAATGCAAAGAAAAAATGAAGATTGCAAAGAACATGTTCCTTACACTGATTGATTCACTTTAAAAAAAAATTTCTTCAACCGTCATGTCAGAGAGAGAGAGAATGGGTTTTGAAAAGTTTTTTTTGTTAAGATTTTGGGAGATAATAGTTTTTAGAGGTGTTGTGGTGAAATTTTCATAAGGATAATTTTAATATTATTTTGGAGGAAGAAAGAAATTTGAAGGGTTTTAAAATTTATAAGTGAGAGTCGAAAGGAATAGGAGGTCTAAAATAATAAATGAGATGTTAATAGCAGCACTTTTTTTTAAAAAAAAAACAAAAACTCTTTACAATTTTAACCGTTAATTCTCTTCTTGATTTCAAAAAAATGGTAGCACACAAGATGTCACATAATTTTGTTTCTCGAAAATATCCCCATAACATGATAATTGTTTGGGTAAATTATACATTGTCGCATTTATATTTGATCACTTTTCTACTTTAACCGTAAAGTTTATTTTTTCCTATTTTGTCCCTTCATGTTTCAATTTTTTTTTTCCAAATTTATATTATATATAACCTACACATCTGATACAAACTCAAATCTCAATATAATAATATATTTTTTTATGTTATGTTATAGTTATCGTGACATTTTTTACTTAATTTTGAACATAAGTTAACTTTAGAAGTAAAATGGAAAAAAAAAATTGAAATATAAGAGGCCAAAGTGAGAAAAGCTAAACTTTAAGAGTCAAAGTTGGAAAGTGACTAAATATAAAGGGGGGCAAAGTGTATTTTATGTTAAACACATATTAATGTGTACTAATAATTGGGCGTTATTTTTGTTATAAACTACTTCAAAGCACAGTGATCAAATCCAATCACAAAATTCACACACGTAAAGTATATATATAATTATATATATATATAATATTGCATTTTCAAACATTTTTGCCGCTACAGATGAATCTTTCAAAAAAGAATAGGAACTGTGGATGCTGGATAAGGTATCTAGAACCAAATGTCGGTTATTATTTATATATATAATGCGGTGAAGAAATTTATAAAAATAAAAAATAAAAAAAGGAATTTCAATTCACGACATATTGATAATCGTTAGATGTTGGGTTAATTTGCTTAAATTATATTTGAAATGATAAGGGTACGTGCAAGAATGGTTTTATAATCAAGTTTTGTAGTTAAAATCATTGATTTATTGTCAAAATTATTGTTATACTAACTTAAATATTAGGTGGAACTACAAGATTTCAAAGTTGAAAAATAAGGAAGGGATTTGATTAAGGTCCTACCATGTTGAGAGCACATGCAACCTTATCATAGTTTTGGAGTCATTCATTTCTAAGCGCATATATATATATATGTATATTTTTTATAAAGGATAGTTACACTACCGGCCATTGCAGAGTTTGAGAGGATTATATATATGTTATATTATCTCGTATATAGAAAGATAATATTGTTTTCATATTATAAGTAGTTTATTAAAAAAAATAAATGAGAATTGACTTATGTATAATGAATACAAAAAGAACATAGAATAACACTAGGGATCATGAAAAAAATATCATAAAATGTATCATAAAGATTTTTCATTCTTTAATTAACGTGTGGTGTTTTATTGTATGTATAATCTAAAAGTAGAGAATCTTTCATAATCATCTTCATGATATTTTTTTCATGATCCCTATCATTACTCAAGAAGATATGATATGGCTAGCATTTTGTTGGCTTCTTTAAAATAGAAAATTGTGAGTTGGGACAATGAAAAAAATATCCTTCTTAGCAACCAATAGAATGCTTTGGCCAAAATCTTCAAATTTGTCTCTCCATTGTGAGAATATTGTGGAGGTGGATCTGAGGATTTACACACCTAGCCCTTCAAGATTTATAGTGAATTTTCTTTGATCGTTATTTTATTTTTTATTTTTTATTTTTTAACCTAATACTAATCTTAGGTAAGGCCTTTTAGACCAATCTTAGGAGCACAAACTAAATATATGTGCGATCACTCTCTAATAGCAAAAATAGAATGACAAAGATGCAATGCAATTTGGCTTTGGTGTTATGTCAGAAATTAATAGCTTTGCAATCAATTGATGGCAATGTGATATGAACCTATCAATATCAAACACAACACCAAAGAACAATAAACAAAGAAAGGTTCATGCAAATTTATATTTTGTCTGTGTTTGGTAAAACTTAATTTTAGCTTAAAATTTTAAAATTACATGTTTAGGCAATTGTACATTGAAAACATAAGGTATTTGGTAATTTGCCTTTTTCAACTAAAAAAATAAATAAACTGAAAATAAACTTGAAAGGGAAATTTTTTTGAGAATTAAGCTGAAAAGGTGAAAATTTTACCAAACAACCTAAACATTTGTTCTAGCTTTGATTTTGCATGACAAGCATGAACAATTTCAGCCATAATACAGTTATTTCCCTTCTTATGATTTAAAAAGAAAAATAAGAGTATGGTTTCATTTTTTTATGCTAATATTTGTTTCAATTTTTATGAGTCGGACCGGTTTTTGTGATCCTAGACCCCTTAAAGCATTTTCTTTATGAGAGTTCTCATCAAAACCTAAACCCACAAAAGGCATGTCAAGAGGAGATATATCCAAATGTTGTCGGCTAGGAACCAATGAAAGTGCCCTTCTTGGGATTGTCTAGCATGGAAAATGATAGCATAAGCAAGAGGGACTTGGAGGGTTACTTCTATTAGTACTACTTAATAGCATCAGGGTCACCATATAGCACCAACAAACATCACACATGAATTTCCAGGGACCAATAGCTCTCACATCAACATTCGAAGCCGAAGTAACGATATGTGCACAGAATTCATACACAAAAATATACCTAAAAAATGAATGTATAATTCGGATTCAAGTTCTGTGAAGTCCATGTATCTTGAATGAATATTACACATTAAATTTTTTAGGTATTTTTCTATGCACTGATTCTGTATCTTGAATGAATTTGGATTACACATTAAATTTTTTAGGTATTTTTCTAGGCACGGCTTCTGTGGCCGTCCATAGGTCCTGTAAGATGCCATGTTAGTTATGTTTATGGTCCCCAAGTTTAGGTTTTTTGTTCCTGATGTTGGATGGGGACGAAGGAGGGCACCTTTGGAATTAATTAATGGTTCGCCTTCTGCATACAGAGAAAGAAACATAATGCTTTTTATTTATTTATTGCTTCACCATTTGAGGCATATTATATGTGCCGCTGTGATACAGAGTTCTAGGTGTAGAGTTCTAAATTAAGATCTACACAACTGGCACGGGTAAAGACAAAAAAAGAAAAGAAAAGACAAATCATAATGGGAAAAAAGACAAATTAAAGCTCTTTTAAAGCTCCAAAACATTTTTGTTATGTGTGTATGTCTTGCATTGGGCAAGAGAAACAACACCTTCATTTAGAGCAAAAATTCAGTGTAATGGTGATATCAATGATGCGATATCCAAGTGTAACGATGATACCAATAACGTGATATCCAATGGCATAGTCAAGAATTTTATTCACTTGGGTCATTTAGCAGATCATCATCAATGTCATGACGCATTATATTTTTAGTTCTATACTGCTTATCAACATTTAATATTTATATAATACTCTACAAATTTTATATACTTGGAATGACAATAACAAATTAATCAAGTAAAAAGTAAAAAGAAAATATTGGAACATCAGCATTATTACTTCACCGAAAATAAGCAAACATCCATATGATATATGTAATCAAACGAAGTTTGAAAAGTCATATAAAAATTGATTTTATCTCTTAATTTTTTTATTTTTTTTAATTAACCATATAAGAAAGTCCAATAACATTAATTGTAAATCCAACGCCAGCCACCATTAAGAAATAATTAACAACAAAGACCCCCAAATAAGTGGTAAATAATCAATCTTTATCTATGGTAACAATTGAGCACTTTGATCTCTCAGTTGAAAGTGTACATGACTTTCTAAACTAACCCAATTGATTTTATATTTTAACTTTTCTAGGTCGATTTGTAAACTTCTATAAAGTTAGGCTTTTGTTTTTGAATAATATTAAGAATTTTGGAAAAAAATATCATAAAATATATCATGAAGATTTTTTATCCTTTAATTAGTATGTGATATTTTATTATATATATAATTTAAAGGTGAAGAATCTTTTATGATATTTTTTCCATAATCTTTAGCATTATTCTTTGTTTTTATATTCAACGGGGTCAATCTATAAATTTTTTAAAATTTAGATAAAATATTGCTGTGCTTTAAAAGATTACTGCAGTGGTGTCAAGTGACACCACTAAACTTGAGGTAGCTCCGCCCAGGGTGGTATCAACAAATAATAGATCCTATATTGTGGAGGGGTAGCCCTACTTTCCAAGTACATGTAACTACATTGCCACATATATATATATATATATAAAGGTGAATAGTGAGATATTATTGAATGGTGGTATGGTATCGCTGCTACGTTGGAGCTTTTTTCCTTTCCATGTTAGTTATATTTTGAGTAGGTTGTTTGGGATTAATTTTTTGAGAAAATATCAATTCCAGGCAAGTTTTAAAACATAATTACATATTAATATTAAACTTCATAAGTACTAAAATATATATATATATATATATATATTTTTCATGAATGCATAAATATTTTTTTGATATTAGCACTGATTTGTAATTATCCCTAATTTTTTTAGTGGTTTTTTTTTTTTAGTGAATTTTTTAAAATAGAATTAAAAACTATATATATACTTTTGGTTCTACTTCCTTAGACAAAGCGGAAATGAAAATAGTTTTATAAAAAGTTTAGAAAGGACAAAAAAAGCCAAAAAAAAAGTTGCATTTTTTACTTACTTTTAGCTTCTTTTTTTTTTTCATGAATGCATAAATATTTTTTGATACTAGCACTGATTTGTAATTATCCCTAATTTTTTTAGTGGTTTTGGATGCAGGCTGAAAGGTACCACATTGAGGTTACTTAAGTTACATTTTTAGTCTTTCAATTTTGTTTATTTGGTGGAGATGATGTGTTTCGTACACTTGTACAGATTTGGCAGGAAACACGAAAATTCAATCAAAAAGGGTGCGAAAGTAGATCCTCCGCGCGAAAAGTGAAGAATCCGAGCTAGCCAGACCACCGCATGTGCGGCCCACCACCGCTCGAACGGCCCACATGGGCGCTCGAGCGGCCCACCTAGGGACGCGTGCACGAAATTTTTGATCTGTTTTGCTGAGAATAAAAGAGAGAAAAATAGCCAAACCTAGGGTTCAAAAAATTAATTGAAAGTAAAGGGAGGCTAAGGTTCTAAAGAGGTGATTTCTCCTAAAGCTTGAAGGACACTTCCATGGGGTTTTCTTCCTCATCTTCTTCCTCTTCCCACTCCTCCATGAGTGGCTAGTCTTCTTTTCTAGGGTTTTGATGAAACCCTAGCCATGTAATAGGATTTTTCATAAGCTTTAATTGTGAATTGGTTTGAATGGATGTATGGATGATTTAGAAGTTTTTAATAATTGTTTCTTTCATCTCTTCAAGTATTTTACTCTCTATGATTGTTTAATGCTTTCTATACATTAGTTTTCTTTGTGTTTGTATTTAAAGTACAAGACGAGTCATCCTACAAAAAACAGGTCGTATTGCTACCATAGTTTAGAGCAAACGCCTCGTACTACTCGGGATGATTCGTGCCTGTACGTTGAATGCAACAACTCTCTTGATCAATATTTCAAACTTGTAGTTGTGAAATATTAGGTAGTTCAAACCGAATAGCGATTGTTGGCCAATGTTAAGTCTTATTCATGTGGTTAGTGGTGAATTCTTTGCCCTAGGATTTTTCCTGAAAATTAATATCTCAAACCCTAATTTTAATTGTCAATTTAATTCTTCAATTTCATTTCATTCATGTTTAGTTATAAAATCAATCTTATATTTTTAATCAAAATTAATTTAGAAATTTAGCGATTGAATTAGTCTAATTTCACATCTGTTCCTGTGGATCGATACCTAGACTTGCCATTATTCTAAAAAAATTTGGTATAGTTTAGTGATTTATTTTTGGTATGTTCAACGACCCATCAAATTTTGGCGCTGTTGTCGGGAACCTCTGGTGAAATTAGTTAATTTAAAGTTACATTTTAATTTTAATTTTTAGTTTAGGATTTTATGCTTTCGTGTTGCTAAGTGTGCAGAGTATTTGCAATTGGAACCATCACTGGAGTGCAAGCGAAGTGCAGCCAAGTTTTTTAAAAAAAATATTGCAGCACCAAAGTGCTAAAAAAAAAAACAGAAACAAATACTCGCAAGCAAAGCACCAAAGTGCTAAAAAGAAAGACAAAGCTCAATTGGAGGTTCGAGATAACGTCTGCATGTCAAGCACCTGCAAGACGAGTAAAGCGTTTTCGTTGAATTGATGTGAGTATTTCTCCCTTTGGTATTTTGCTTTCAAAACTTAGTGCATAGAGTCGGAACTTAGTATGTGTGTGAGTAGTGTATGCACGGCGCCGTTCTTGTCGCCTTGAATTGTGGAGTTTGGACCTTGAACTAGAAATGACTCTTAGAAAACTTAAAGCCTCTGCCCGTGTTTCTAGGTTTGAAAATTCATATTCATACTTTGAACCATTAGCGATGGAAAATCCAAACGTCCCGAATGGGCCCAACCGGACCCTTAAGGATTATTTCACACCCACTGTATACACAGCACCATCATGTATCCAATTACTCGACACCACTGCTGCTCATTATGAGATTAAGTCCAGCACTATACAAATGCTCCCATCATTCCATAGACTAGCTCATGATGATCCTTATAAACATTTGAATGAATTTCTGGGAATTTGCTCTACAGTGAGGATCCAGAATTTCACAAATGAGGCCTTAATGTTGCGATTGTTCCCATTCTCATTAAAGGACAAAGCCAAACACTGGCTGAACTCCTTACCTGCTAATTCAATCACAACTTGGGACCAATTACAGTAGCGGTTTTTGGAGAAGTACTTTCTCATAGGTAAAACCAACCAATTTAGGCGAGCCATCACTAATTTTGCTCAAATTGATGGCGATTAATTCCATGAGACGTGGGAAAAACTTCATGACCTTCTCCAATAGTGTCTCCACCACCAAGTGCCTAATTGGCAACTTGTGCAGACCTTTTACTATGGCTTGACTGAGCCCCACCGCCAAATGGTGGATTCTTCGTGTGGTGGGACATTCATGTCCAAAAATGACGCCAAGGCATGGCAATTGTTTGAGAACCTAAGTGATAATTCCCTTCACCATGCCTCTGCAACCCGGCAAGTCCGGCAAGCAGTAGTTGGAGCCCCAAAAAGAGGGGGCATTTATGAGGTAGGGCAAAACCTAGAGTTAGCTCAACAAGTAGAGGCATTGTCCCATAAGTTGGACCAATTATTAGCTGTGGGACATGCCCCTACATAGCAAGATCAGCCTCAATTTCACGAGGCATGTGCTATATGTGCGAGCCTTGTTCACGATTTGAGTGAGTGCCCTTCGGCATCACAATCTTCGGAGTTAGTCCAAGAGCATGTAAATGCCGCTCAAGGATTCTCCAACCCGGGTAATGACCTATATTCCAACACATACAATCCGGAATGGAGAAATCACCCTAATTTTTCATGGAGACCCTCTTCACAAGGCACTTCTTACAATCTTCCACCATTAAGGCAGAATTTTAATAATTTTGCCAACCAATCATCTTACTGACCATCGCAACCATATCGACCCCCACAACCGTACCGGTAACCACAACCCCCCGCCTACTCCTCAAGGCAACTCTGCCTTTGAGACTCAAGTGTTAGAAGTTCTCTCAGAACTTAAGGGGTTAGCACCAGTAGTTCACTCCTATACTCACTCCATTACCAAGCTAGAGAATCAATTGGGTCAACTGGCTGAAAACATGAATAGGAGAGAGGAGGAAAAATTACCGAGTCAGGCTGTGGCCAACCCTAAGGGTCAATATGGGGCGGAGGGGTCGGGTGGGAATGGAAAGCACCATGAGCAGGTGCATGCGGTGATTACCTTGAGAAGTGAGAGAGAGTTAGATCCTCAGCTAGTTGCGTCTGATACAACTAGGGCTAAGAAGGGTGACCACAGTGGTACATCTAATGAGAGCAAGAGTGAAGAAGAAACACTTAAGAGGGATGACTTAGTCCCTAGCACTTCACATGAGCCTAAGGCACCATATGTGCCTAAGGCACCATTTCCTCAATGCCTTGATACACCGTCCCCTTTAATAAGAAAGGGGCATCCATGGAAGCAATGATGGAGGTTTTTAAACAAATTAAAATCAACCTCCCCCTGTTGGAGGCGATTAAGCAAGTACTCTCTTATGCTAAATTTTTGAAGGACCTTTATACGCAAAACCGTAAATCTAGGACACACATGTCCCAAAAGGTCATACTCACGGAGCAAGCAAGCTCCATTTTATTGAATGACACTCCCCCTAAGCTTAAAGACCCTGGTGCCCCAACCAGTGCATGCATTATAGGGGACCATTTCATTGATTGGACCTTATTAGATTTAGAAGCTAGTATTAATTTGCTGCCGTACTCTGTGTGCGAAGAATTTGGGCTTGGCGAGTTGAAGCCCACTACTGTTACTCTCCAGTTGGCTGACTGGTCCCTTAAAGTGCCACGTGGCATGATTGAGAATGTGCTAGTAAAGGTTGATAGGTTTTACTTTCCTGTTGACTTTTTGGTTTTAGATATGGAACTGGTAGCCAGTTCTAGGAAACAAATCCCGGTGATCTGAGGTCGACCTTTCTTGGCTACGGCCAATGCATGCATAAATTGTCGTACCGGGGTTATGGAAGTTTCATTTGGGAATATGCAAGTGCAACTTAATGTTTTCCAAGCATCCCAACAACCCCATGAGAGAGAAGAGCGCTTATTTGTGGATATTGTGGATGGCATTGTGGATGAAGCTTTACTCTCCATTCTTGTAGATGACCCTCTAGAGGCTTGTCTAGCTCATTTTGGGTTTGAAAATTTTGATATAGATGGGTCGGTTGAGGAGGTGAATGCCTTGCTTAATGCTTCTTCTACACCGGATTTTCCTCCGTGGAAAGCCCGGTTTGAGTCACTTCCTCATTTGTCGAGAGAGCCTGCCATACCATCTTTAATCACACCACCTACACTTGAGTTGAAGCCACTCCCGGCCACACTCAAGTATGCATTTTTAGGGCCCCAGGATACTTTGCCAGTCATTATTGTATCTGACTTGATTGCAGAGCAGAAGAGTTAGTTAATAAGTGTTCTTGTGGCACATCGGAGTGCTATAGGGTGGTTGGTGGTTGATTTGAGAGGGATAGATCCCTTTGTGTGCATGCATTATATACATCTAGAGGAGGACACCAAACCTTCTCGTGAAATGCAACGGAGGCCTAATCCTAACATGAAAGAGGTGGTGAAAAATAAGGTTTTGAAACTGTTAGATGCTGGTATTATATACTCCATCTCGGATAGCAAGTGGGTGAGTCTCACACAGGTGGTGCCCAAGAAATCGGGCATCACTGTTGTTGAGAATGAGCGAGAAGAGTTGGTCCCCGCACGAACCACTACTGGGTGTCGAGTGTGCATTGATTATAGGAGATTGAATTCCATGACTAGGAAGGACCATTTTCCTCTGCCATTTATTGATCAAATTCTTGAGAGGTTAGCGGGACAGGATTTCTATTGTTTTTTTGATGGCTACTCGGGGTATAATCAAGTCCTGGTGTACCCTGCTGACCAAGAAAAGACCATATTCACTTGCCCTTTTGGCACTTTTGCTTATAGGCGCATGCCTTTTGGGCTATGTAATACACCGTCGACTTTTTCAACGGTATATGATGGCTATTTTCTCTAACATGGTAGAGAAATTTTTAGAGGTCTTCATGGATGACTTCTCCGTATTTGGGCCGTCTTTTGAGAAATGTCTCCAAAACTTAACTAAAGTCCTTATTCGTTGTGTGGAGACAAATCTGATTTTGAGTTGGGAGAAGAGACATTTTATGGTTTGCGAGGGGATAATGTTTGGACATATTGTGTCCCCTCGAGGAATAGAGGTTGACAAACCTAAGGTTGACCTCATTGCAGGCCTTCCTCCACTCAACTCTGTGCGTCAAGTTAGGTCTTTCCTAGGGCATGCAGGTTTTTACCGTCGATTCATCAAAGATTTTAGTAAAATATCCCGTCCTTTGTGTAGTTTACTTGCTAAGGATGCACCTTTTGTCTTTAATGAGGCTTGTCTTAAAGCCTTTGAAACATTGCGAGCGGCCCTTTCTACTGTCCCTATCATGCAATCTCCTAAGTGGTCCCTCCCTTTTGAAATCATGTGCGATGCATCTGATTATGCCCTCGGCGTCGTCTTGGGCCAAAGGGTGAATAAAGTGCCCCATGTCATATCTTATCCTAGTCGTACTCTTTCTGATGCTCAATTAAACTACACTACCACTGAGAAAGAGTTACTAGCTGTTGTCTTTGCACTTGAAAAGTTTTGGTCTTACCTCTTGGGGTCTAAAGTCATTGTGTTCACTGACCATGCCGCTTTACGGTACTTACTATCAAAGAAAGAGACCAAACCTAGATTGATTAGGTGGATTTTACTCCTTCAGGAGTTCGACCTAGAAATCCGAGACAAGAAGGGATCCGAGAATGTAGTTACGGATCATCTATCTCCCATCTTTATTGAGCACACGAGTGATCCCTTAGCCTTGCACGACTCGTTTCCAGCCGAGCAACTTCTTGCAGTTTCACACGTGACCATCCCGTGGTTTGCTCATATAGTAAATTACTTGGCAGTTGGTCAAATTCTGAAAACTTGGTCTAAACAAGACAAAGACCGATTTTTTTTACAAGCCAAGCATTATCTCTGGGAAGACCCAGAATTGTTTAAGTATTGTCCGGATCAAGTGATTCGGCATTGTGTGCCTGAGAGTGAAACCCATAGTATTCTCACATTTTGTCACTTTCATGCATGCGGCGGCCATTTCAGTGGGCAGAAAACGGCCGCTAAGGTTTTACAATGTGGGTTCTACTGGCCCTTTATCTTCAAAGATGTCCATAACTTCTGTAGAGCTTGCGAGTGTTACCAACGCATGGGCTCTATGTCACGACGAGATATGATGCCGATGACCCCAATTTTAATTGCTGAGATTTTTGATGTTTGGGGCATCGACTTTATGGGTCCTTTCCCACCATCTTTTGGCTTTGAATATATTTTGGTGGTTGTGGACTACATCTCCAAGTAGGTGGAGGCAGTGGTAACCAGAACGAATAACCACAAAGTTGTGGTTAAATTCCTCCATAAGACCATTTTTTGCCATTTTGGGTTCCAGCGTGCCATAATTAGTGACGGTGGCAAACATTTTTGCAACCGATTCTTTGAGGCATTGGTGCACAAATATATGATCACTCACAAAGTTGGCACTCCCTACCATCCCCGAACTAGTGGTCAGGTAGAGGTTTCTAATAGGGAGGTTAAACACATCCTCGAGAAAACTGTGAGGCCCCATAGGAAAGATTGGTCCACTAGGTTGGTAGATGCGCTTTGGTCCTATCACACTGCATATAAGACACCCATCGGGATGTCTCCATATAGGATTGTGTTTGGAAAACCGTGCCATCTCCCTGTTGAGTTAGAACACCGGGCTTTGTGGGCCATTAGGAAATTCAATTTTGATATGGCCAAAGCCGGTGACCATCGAAAACTCCAACTCAATGAGTTAGAGGAGCTCCATAATGATGCGCATGAGAGCTCTAAAATTTACAAGGCTAGGACTAAGGCATTTCATGATAAACATATTTCTTATAAGTCCTTCGAGCCTCACCAAAAAGTGTGGTTGTTCAATGCCAAATTACGGTTGTTCCCGAGTAAACTCCGGTCTCGATGGGATGGCCCATATGAGGTTATAGTAGTCTTTCCACATGGGGCGATTGAAATTAAAAATCCACAAGATGGTACGACCTTCAAGGTCAATGGCCAAAGATTGAAACACGATGTGGATGGTATTGAGAAAGGAGAGATGATTGAGGTTATCCATTTGACGAACCCAATATATCTTCCATAGTGATTACTTTGAGTCTAGGAGACTTTAATTCCTTTAAAGGTGTAATTCCTTTGGTGTTTACTGTGCTCGAACGGCAACTGACGGTCTAGTATAGCCACTTAACTGTGTTTGTAATGAATTTCTAGAAGACTAACTGAGACGGTGGAAACTAGAGTTCGAATGACAAAGCCTAGAACACAAAGGTTTGGAATTTCCAAGGCTAGAGTCTGGTTTAAATACCTAGGGGTGTAGAGATTACTTCAAAACCACCTCGGCTTGAACTCTGTATGACAGCCACATAGGTCGAGTTAGCTTTATGCGTCTCGATTCTGGATACCGAATCAACCTAGTTTGTCACCCTGTTGGAGAATAGGGAAAGTTACACACACTGTTAGGGAGAAAAGTAGTACCCGTGGTTTTCGCGCGAAGATTATACTTTTGCTGGGCATTTTGATATTTTCGATGTTCTATTTTTATTTGGATGGTGATTGGGTTTTTATCTTTTAAAAAAAATATAAAAAAAAAAGGGCGACAGACTGCACGTGCGGTCCAAATGGGCGCATGAGCGGAGCCTCCAAAATGGATCGCACGAGAGGATGGGTTGGGCGCAGGAGCAGTCCAAGCCCAATTGGGTATTGCTTTCACATCGCAGGAGCGGCCCACTTTCGCCACACGAGCAGCCCAAATTCAAAGAAAAAAAAAAAAAGACTGCACGAGTGGATGGATCGGGTGCACGAGCGGCCCAAGCCCAATTGGCTACTACACAAACGCCGCAGGAGCGGCCCAATTCCGCCGCACAAGTGGCCAATAAATAGGTGCTCGTGCGGCCCAAATGGGTGCATGAGCGGTCCTGCCCAAAATAAAAAATAAAATAAAATAATAAAAAATAAATAAAAAAAATAAAAAAAATAGAACCTGAAGATTTATTTTATTTATTTTTATTTTTATTACTTATTTTATCTAATTTCATTTTATTTTTATTTCTTCTTCTTCTTCATCTTAAAAATAAAAAAGCCTGCAGTTTGTTTATTTATTTATGTTTATTTATCTATTTTATATTTCATTTAAAAAAAAATTCGTGCATATATATATATTTCTTTATTTTATTTATAAAAAATATATATAATAATAATAAAAAAAATAAAATGAAAAAAAAAGGGGGGAAAACCTTTAACCAAACCTTAACACCTTTTTTGACCATCACTTTCCCAACTCACTTTCTCTCTCTACCTCTCATCATCATCATCTTCTTCTTTTCTCTCTCTCTCTCTCTCTCTCTCTCAACCCCACACACCCACAAACTCCATCCACATCACCATCACCTTCTCCTTCTTCCTCTTTTTTCCTCACCACCATCTCACCGCCGACGCCCTATTTCTTCTCCCTCCGTCAAATCTCCGGCGACCACCATTTTTTTCGACGGATCACCATTCTTTTTCCACTTTTTCAAGGTAAACTTTCCTTTTTGTTTAGATTTTTGGATGTAGGAGTAGATAAGTAGACTTTTGTTTTTATTTTTGTTCAAATCATGATCTATGTTTCTTTCACAAAAAATAAATAAATAATTTTGGCCAGGAGGACGATCACTGCAAGTGCGGCCCTCTCCAGCGCACGTGCGGTCCAAGCAAAAACCTCAGACATAAAGGTACTAATAATAATAATAATAATAATAATAATAATAATAATAATAATAATAATAATAATAATAATAATAATAATAATAATAATAATAATTTAGTTTATTTTTATATACTGTAGTTGGTTAGTTTAATTGGTTAGTGGATTGGATTATTTTTGTTTTTGTTTAATTGTTGAGTTAGTGATTTAGTTTTATTTTTCCTGAGTGATTTAATTGTTAGTTTCATTGTTTAGTTTTTATTTTTATTTTCTGAATTTTTATTTTATTTTCTTCTACTAACTTAGATTATTATTTTTTATTTTCTTATTTATTTACTCATTGTAGTTCATATGTTTTATTTTATTTTCTTATTTATTTATTCATTGTAGTTCATATGTATGTTTGTCAATTTGTCTCATGTTAATTTAGTGTAAGTTAATTTTTGTAGTATATATATTTTAAAAAAAAAAAAAACACAAATTGATGTAAAAGAAATTCGGGAATGTGATGGCAATGAGGATTCGCATAATTTGTGCATGCAAGCGCTGTTTGATGCGGTCTAATATAATGGTTCCACATTTTTGGTTGTGTTGGTTGTCTTCTTTTGTGCAAAAATGGCTACATCGTCTCGCCGAGCACCTAAATGGCCCATAATGCCAACATTGCTGCTAGGGATGTATCGACTGACACCTGGGCCAACAAATCAATTACCTGTGACACATCCTTTGATGTGGACTTCTTCCGACGCCATCAACCTACTGCGTGGATTATCCGACAACTTGAAGACTGGGGCCTCCTAGGCATTTGCACCATCACTGAACCGGCGTATCCTCACATTGTGCGAGTCTTCTATCAAAATATGTACATCAGTGACGAGGCCCCGAGAGCTCTTTTGTCCATTGTTGACGGGGTGGAGTTAGTAGTCAACCAAGCTTCTATTGCCGAGGTTCTCCATTGTTCCATGGACACTATCAAAGCAAAACAGTTACCGATATTCACTCGAGAACTTACCGTCCCGGAATTAGTGACCGAATTTTATGAGGGGCGGCAGGATGATGACAACAGGACTAGTATCCGGCGCGTTAACTTACCGTGTCACCTCCTCTTCCTTGATGTGGTTCTTAAAAAGAATGTCATCCCTCTAGGCCACAAGGAAGAGCAGCGAGGGGACTTCCTCTGTGCCTTGCACCAGTTTGATTTTGGCTTTTGGGTTGACATTCCTAGTTTAATCTTCAACCAGATGAACCATATCTTTAATGAAGTCAAGTTGCGCAACACCCAAGGCGGTTCTACATGGGCTCTCCCTTTCGCCAACCTCATCACTGCGCTCATAAAAGCCTAAGGGGCACATCTACTTGCATCCAACGAGGTTCAGCTTCCGCCGCCCACATTTTATAGAAAAACCCACTGGCGCCAAACCACTGCTCGCCTGTCGCCTCCACTACTTCTTCCTGATGCCCGGCCAATCCTAATGATGCCCTGGTAGAGCCCACCGCCGCACCAGCGCCAGCGCCACCACCATTCCGTATGACGAGGGTGCAATATCAAGCTCTTTTGGATAATCAAGCCGCTATTCAGCAATCTATGGTTGATCACTGGACCGACTACTAGGCTTATCGGGATTACTCATAGGCAGCATTTGATGGGTATCAACAGTTAGTTACATCTCTGCAAACAGACCTCTATACATACAAGGATTCGAGGGAGCAGCGGTTTGATCAGCTTGGCACTAGGGTTCATGATGAGGCGTTCGAGACTCGGACACCGATGCATGCCCTATTTGAAAAGCATTTCCTACTACCGTCGGATCCACATCAATGATATCTGTATATTTTCTTTGTTTTCTTTCCTCATTTATTTTGTTATGTTTTATTTTATTTCTCTTTTCCTTTTATACTGTTCCAAAAAAAAAAAAAAAAAAAAATCAAAGTGTGTGTGTGTTTGGGTGTCTTTGCCTCGCTGGATGTGTGCCCACGCTGTCTAGTAAGATCCTCTCTCTCATTTTACTATCTAATGTACAATTGCTTACATTAAGGACAATTTTGTATTCCAATTAGAGGGTGAGGGTATTTGTAATAACCATTCATGTTTGTACTTGCTGCACTTGATTGCATCACTTCACTTAATGTTTACTTTGTGCCAGTATGGTAATCATATGAGCGTATGGGGAACATAGTGGGCTTGTATGAAAAGGGTTTATTAGGTAAATACTCACATGTGATGTTTGCACTAGGATAGTTGTTTGTGTTTGTGGAATTAGTACACTTGTCATGAGTATGCCTTAATTCACATGAACACACTATCATAGCGGTGACCTCTTTATTATAATCCCTGGTGTACATCATTGATAATGGCTAAGGTTGCAAAAAAGAATAAATGAGTTGCCAAGATTCTCTAAAAATAAAAAAAAAAACGCTACTTGATTGTTTGGGTTCGTAGCCTTTTAACTCAAGTTATTAAGCCCGTAGGGGTGTCTCTACACCTAGTGCCCCAAAACCGTTTGGTTTGGGAGTCATTGGCCCAATACTTGCTGCATGGGTTAATTAGAAAGCTTAAGAGACCTAGACATTGCACAGTTAAGGAAAAATAAGGAGAATGATTTGTTCGAATTCGTAGCCTTTTCAGCTCGAGTTATTAAGCCCGTAGGGGTGTCTTCACACCTAGTGCCCTAAAACCGTCTGGTTTGGAAGTCATTGGCCCAATGCTTGTTACATGGGTTGACTAGAAAGCTTAATGGATCAGGACATTGCATAGTCATTTCAAAATATATATATATATATATATGTGAGAATCTTGGTTGCAACAGTTTAGTTTTTCTGTATATGTTGGGTGTTATTATGAGTTACATTGGGCTATTATAGTGGACAATTAACTAATATAGAGATTGCACTTTACATCGAGGGTACTAATGACATGTTTACTAGCATTCACAAGTACAGGGGATTTTACTTTTGTATTAACTGAATTGTGATTTTAGCTCAATAGATTCCTTCATACTTGTCCACTATGCCTTCAATGACTCATCATGTCTTAATATCACCCTGTAGTGGCATATAAGTTGGTTGTTAGGTGGAGTAGTGTGGTTAATTGTTGTTGAGCGGATATGAATATGTTAATCTTTGTGGGTATCATTTCTGAAAACCCTCACTAGACTATACTCATCCAGTTCGGGTAACATTGTGGTTTAAAGGCTTGTTGCATATGCTAAATGCAATCGTGATCCCTACGAAAGTGGCTTAGAGTATTTTACTTTTCTTATTTCTTTTATTTTGTTTGAGGACTAGCAAAATGTAAGTTGGGGGGTGTGATGTAGGCCGAAAGGTACCACATTGAGGTCACTTAAGTTACATTTTTAGTCTTTCAATTTTGTTTATTTGGTGGAGATGATGTGTTTCGTGCACTTGTACAGATTTGGCAGGAAACACGAAAATTCAATCAAAAGGGGTGCAAAAGCAGATCCTCCGCACAAAAAGTGAAGAATCCGAGCCAGGCAAACCACCGCACGTGCGGCCCACCACTGCTCGAGCAGCCTACATAAGCGCTCGAGCGGCCCACCTAGGGGCGCGTGCACGGAATTTTTGGTCTATTTTGCTGAGAATAAAAGAGAGAAAAATAGCCAAACTTAGGGTTCGAAAAATTAATTGAAAGTAAAGGGAGGCTAGGGTTCTAAAGAGGTGATTTTCTCCTAAAGCTTGAAGGACACTTCCATGGGGGTTTCTTCCTCATCTTCTTCCTCTTCCCACTCCTCCATGAGTGGCTAATCTTCTTTTATAGGGTTTTGATGAAACCCTAGCCATGTAATAGGATTTTTCATAAGCTTTAATTGTGAATTGGTTTGAATGGATGTATGGATGATTTAAAAGTTTTTAATAATTGTTTCTTTCATCTCTTCAAGCATTTTACTCTCTGTGATTGTTTAATGCTTTCCATACATTAGTTTTCTTTGTGTTTGTATTCAAAGTACAAGACGAGTCATGCTACAAGAGACTGGTCGTATTGCTACTATAGTTTAGAGCAAACGTCTCGTACTACTCGGAATGATTTGTGCCTGTACATTGAATGCGACAACTCTCTTGATCAATATTTCAAACTTGTCGTTGTGAAATATTAGGTAGTTCAAACCGAATTGCGATTGTTGGCCAATGTTAAGTCTTATTCATGTGGTTAGTGGTGAATTCTTTGCTCTATGATTTTTTCCTAAAATTAATATCTCAAACCCTAATTTTAATTATTAATTTAATTCTTCAATTTCATTTCATTCCTGTTTAGTCATAAAATCAATCTTATCTTTTTAATTAAAATTAATTTAGGAATTTAGCGATTGAATTAGTCTAATTTCACATTTGTTCCTGTGGATCGATACCTGGACTTGCCATTATTCTAAAAGAATTTGGTATAGTTTAGTAATTTATTTTTAGTGTGTTCAACGACCCATCAGTTTTATTTTTATTTTTTTCAGTGAATTTGTTTAAATAGAATTAAAAAAATTATACACTTTTGGGTTCTACTTCACTAGACAGAGTGGAAAAGTAAATAGTTTTATAAAAAGTTTAGAAAGGACAAAAAAGCCAAAAAAGAGTTGCCTTTTTTACTTACTTTTAGCTTCTTCTTTTTTCTTTTCTTTAGTGATTTTTTTAACATTTTTAATTTGTCTACATAAAACGGGTTTAAAAAGTAAAAAAAATTGACATAATTTTCATTAAAAAAAAAGACACCAAGGACAAAAAAATAAAATAAAATAAAATAACCTGTTTGTCAAACTCAGAGTATTTTTATCTTGGTGGCTGCAAAGTTGTTTGTCATTGGTTTGGATGCTTGAAAGGGCTCTAAGCATACCCAACAATAATAGCAAAGTGGCAACTATGACTATTGTAGGGGGGTTCAAAATGTAAGGGGGTTCGATGTGAGCAGTGATTAGGAAAATAATTAAAGAGGTAAAACTATGTTAATGGTCCAACAATGGTGGAATGACTGAAGGATGAGTAATTAGGTGAGGGCGAAGCAATTAGCTCAAGAAGAAATGAATAATAGTGCACAAAATGAGCAGCATCTCTCTTAAATTCCCAATATTCCTCTCTTGGACATTAGGAAATTGGGTCCCATTTATAGGCTTTTCTTTGGTACCAAGAGGATACCAAGTGGCTAAATAGAGAGAAGACATGTGTCCCTAAGGATCCCATGAAATATTCTGCCTTGAGCCACCAAGCTGAAGGTACCACACATCCCTCTGCATATAGGGTGTGTTTGATTGGGGGATAAAGGGGGGATTATTTACTGTGCGGATTGTAATCCGCACAGTAAATCCAATCCGATGTTTTTTTTTTTTTTTTTTAGTCCGCCGGATATGGAGTCTGGCCGGACTCCTTATCCCCCATATGGGGGATTATACTATCCTAGGGGGGGGTGTGGGACAATTTTGGAGGGATTATTTACTGTTGGGATTAGGTGGTGAAATGACCATTTTGACCCTCTACTATCTAATTATGTATTATATTTAGTAAAATTTAATAAAATTTAAATGTCTCAATTTAAAAATAAAATAATTTTATTTAACTTTTTATTGATATTTTATTTTAAAATATTGTTTGTATTTTATTTAATTTCATTATTTAAATGTTAATAGATGTTTTATTTAATTTCATTGTTTAATTATTATTATTTTTAAAAACAAATTTATTTAAAATTTTAATTAAAAAAATAATATAAATTTTTATTGATATTTTATTTATTTATTTATTTAATTTTAAAAAAATAAATTTATTTAATTGTGTAAAAAATAAAATAAAATAAATTTTTATTTAATCTAGCTAAAAATAATTAAAATATTAAAGATATGTTTAATATTGCTATTATTTAGTAAACAATTGAAAAAGGATAAAATAATCTTTTGTTCATTTATCCTATCCACTCCGTCCAACCAAACGTTGGATTCACTAAAAATAGTCCTTTCCAGACATCTAATCCCATGAAAAAACAAACACAGGATATATATCCAATCCAACCAAATAGTCCGGGGGATTCACAGTCCCAAGACTCAAGTCCGATGTATTATAATCCCCCCCTTATCCAGTCTGTCCAATCAAACACACCCATACTGTGTACTATCTGTTTGGCACAGATACCTCAGCAAGTGCACCTGCAACGGGAGTGTTTGTCGCTATCACTTGCTTTTTTCAGCTTAAGCCTCAGCAAGTGCACTTACAATGATAATGCTTTCCGTTGCTCTTGCCTTCTTAGTTAAGTTTAGCCAAGACATACATTCTTAGGACTTCATAGCCTACTACCAGCCATGTTCTATGTTCACCTCAGCAAAGCCCTCACCCTTAGCTACCTAACCACAAACTCCCCAGCTTCTTAGGGCGAAGGCCACAGCCAAGCCTGCTATCAGCCATGTTGTGCCTTAGTAGCAAGCCCAATGGGGCTTCCTTGGTTCTACTTGTGTAACCAAGGAAGGTACATGACCTGGGTAAATGGAAAGAGAGTCCCTTGCGCTTGGGTTGCCCTGCTTCCATTTTCGCGGGGTTGCCGCGGTATACTGGTATCTCTAGGCCTGCTATAAGCTCTAACCAATAAGCCTTCGGGCCTACTATCAGCACCAAGCTAGTGAGTTTCGAGGCTTGCTATCAGCGCTGAGCTAAAAATGACTTTGGGAGCCTGTTATCAGCCCTAGGGTAGTAATGCCTTACGGCCTGCTATCAATGCCAAGCATTAGCATCTACTTGTGAAGGGGAAGCTTCTCCCAAAGGCTATCATCACCTTGGCAATGTGTTTCCTCTGCAAGTTAGTTACGGTGGCTGTAGTTACTGCAGTGGCTATTTCCTATGGCAAGTTCAAATGGCGGCGCAAGCAATACTAGAGATGACGGCGCCAACAAAGTACCTCCGCAACTTGGTCGCTGCAAGTGTTGCATTTGCAACTTAGACTTTGGGGGCCTGCTATCAGCCCTAGGCTAGTAACACCTTGGGGCCTGCTATCAGCACCAAGTATTAGCCTCTACTTATGGAAGGGAAGCTTCTCCCAAAGACTATTATCAGCTGGGCAGGGTGTTCTCTCCCCATGTTAGTTGTGGCAACTGTAGTTGCTGCGATGGTATTTCCTGTGGCAAGTTCAAATGGCGGCGCAGACAATACTAGAGATAGCGGCACCGACAAAGTACCTCCGCAACTTGACCGCTACAAGTGTTGCATTTGCAACTTAGTTGCTTCGATTTCCTCTTTCCCTCAGCAACTTCAAATGGTGGCGGATATGACAATACTGGGAATGGCGGCGCTAAGGCAAAGTGCCTCAACAACTTGACCACTGTAAGTAATGCCTCTACAACTTGACTTAGACATTTTCCCTCCATGGAGTTTGCTCGATCCCTTGGCGGGTCGGACCTGCTTCGGCCCACTGTTGACCCACTTTCCCTAAGCTTTGGCCCATGCTCCCTTAATCATTCCTAGTCTCTTAACAAGGGTGACCTCCGCACTTAGGTCCATACTTAATTTTGACTTTAATTTCTGACCCTCTAAATTTGCCCCCTACTCGCGTGGAGAACATGTGTTTTTCTGCGCGTGCATAATGTTAGGCTTCAAGTGAACCTCACCAAGAATGTTTCTTCCCTTAGTACTCCTTTAACTTTGGTTGCATAAGTGTGTATTTATTTGTTTAGGGTCTGTTCATCTCAAAGAGGAACAATGTCTCTATTATTACTTCCTTAGGCTCAGGTAGCCCATTTAGCATTGTGGGGATTTCTTCAGACTTCGATGATGGTGATGATGTACCCATTGGCTTGCTGCTTCATCGGTCCAAAACTCAAAGTGTAATGAATTCTAGCATTGAAAGGGGTAATAATAGTGGTCATAAGGGGCTTCCCTAATGAAGATGCGGAGGTAGTAGAAGTTGATGGTGGAGACTTCGTCCTTGAGACCCTTAGAGCTGATCATAGGGTGAACATATCTCTTAGGCTGGAACCGCTCAATGTGGAGGTTGTTTATAAGGTTCTTCTCCTGTTCAGTCTCCATTA
This sequence comes from Camellia granthamiana, assembly GCA_036172215.1. NCBI lineage: Eukaryota > Viridiplantae > Streptophyta > Magnoliopsida > Ericales > Theaceae > Camellia > Camellia granthamiana. The sequence continues at coordinate 1,703,453 of JAXFYN010000024.1, read as the reverse complement.
GTTCCACATGTTAAGGTTATTGGAACCCAAATTGCTATGGAAGTTGAAAACATCGCGACTGAGTTTAGTATTGTCAATCTAGGCTTGGTTCGCCTGGCGAAATTGGCTATGAACTTAGAGGCTGCCGCTGCTATTGTTGAAACTTTTAACCCCATTGTCTATGCAACTTTTGAACAAGTTGTTGACTTGTACCTTTCTTACTTCCCTGAGTTATCCTCTTAACTTGTGTCTCAAGACCTTTATTATTCCAGGTAGACAACCCAAGAGGGGGGTGAATTGGGTTATTAAAAAATTATAATATTAAAAAATAATAAACACAATATTCAGAATAAAAAAATAAAACAATAATTATCAATATAAAAGTAAGAGAAATAAGGAAAGAAAATCAAACACTGAGATTTATAGTGGTTCGGCACGCCAGGTCTACGTCCACTCCCCAAGGAATCTCCTTGAGAATTTTTCACTATCAAAATGAATCAATACACCACCAAGGCTTCCCCAAACTTGTGGATTTTACACAGGTCTTACTTTTATCTATTGAGTCTCACTCAACAATAAATGTTTTATCCTTACAAAATTTTCTCACAAAATAATGAATAAAAAATAAGAGGTAATTTAACCCTCTTTTATAATAATTTTCTCACAAAGAGTAGATATGAAAGTATAAGAATAAAGACTACACTAAGATCTGAAAATGAAATAGCAGAATACAATACATTCAAAATTTTAGAGCACACAGATTTTTTTTTTCTCTCTTCAAGTTCTTGATTTTTTTCTTCACACAAAACACTTCTATTTATGCACAAAAATATATCCGTTGGAAGAGACAAAAGCTCCTTGAGATGTTAACTGAATCCATGTGGAAGAAAATCACGCGGAAAGAAAATCTGTAATCTTGCAAATTTGAGCACCTTTAATCTTTAGTCAAATTTGTACTAAAAAGCAAAAAGAAAAACTAATGGAAATGATGTCATATATGACTTTCCACATGCCAACATGCATATATGTAACATGATATAATCAATGTAGTGTAAAAAGTCTAATTGCTCACGTAATGTATTCTATTTATATTATATGCACTATATATAATATTCTAATCAAATATTTGCATACACAGTCAAATCTTTTTTAAGTAATATTTATAATAGATCTGAACATATATACCCTTTTTAAATTTTTGTATATGTTGTAAAGATTTTAAATTAAACATAACCTACCACTCCATGTGAGTGTATCAATTTTGTCAAAAGAAGACAACTCATCAATATTAAATTTGTCAAAAGATGAATAGTGACTAGCCAACCAATCAATCAATTTTATCAAAATGATACAACTAATCAACTTTAAATTTGTCAAAAAGTGAATAGTGATCAGCTAACTAATCAATCAATTTTGTCAACTAATCAATTTTAAATTTGTCAAAATGTGAATAGTAATCAGCTAACCAATCAATCAATTTTGTCAACTAATCAATTTTAAATTTGTCAAAATGTGAATAGTAATATTTTCAAAATATTTCCATTTAAATAATATTTATAACAAATATATCATACAACCTATATTTTAAACAGATAATATTTTGTGTCAAATAATATAGAATATGTATATTAAAAAATCTAAAATTTTCATATAATATTTTAAATATCATCAAAATTAAACAACATGATTAACAATCTCTCCCTTTTTGATGATGGCATTATCTTGAAGTTTCTCCACTGTCACTTCTTCTTCATGTTAGTGTAATAGATTTTTTTCATTTTCTTTTATGTAAATGCTCTTCATGCTTGGTTGATTTTCTGCAATATCATCACTGACAAGATTCTTGGAAATAATGTTGTTAAATTCATCAAAAGCAACATGCACAGATTCTTCAACAAGTAGAGTTCTTTTATTGAATACTCTATAAGCTTTACTGAAAATTGAATAACTAAGAAATATAACTTCATGTCATCACAAAACATTATAAAATCATCATTTTTAAATTCTTTACCATGATTACTTCTAATACTACAAATATTAAGATTTTTTTTTCATTTTAAATTCTTTTAGATAGTTTTAAGAAATTATAAAAAGCTTCATTTTTGTGTGCTCAAAATAATACCCATGTATATCTAGTATAATTATCAATACAAACAAGAGCTTAAGATTTTCCTTCCAAACTTAATGTTCTAGATGGCCCAAATAAATCAATATGCAAGAGTTCAAGAGATCTAGTAGTTGAAATAATGTTTTTGGATTTGAAAGAAATTCTAGTTTGTTTTCCAAGACATACATCACAAAGTTTGTCTTTTTCAAAAATAACTTTTGGTAAACCAATAACTAACTCATTTTTTGAAAGTTTGAAAATTAAATCAAAATGTGCATGTCCTAATCTTCTATGCCAAAGCCACCTATTATCATTTATAGCAAATAAACATTTAATATTAAAATTAGAAGACAAATCATGCAAATCAAACACATGTACATTCTCATGTCTATAACTTACAAATAAGGCTTTGTTTTCTAGGGTGTTTTCAATAGTGCAATGAGTTTTCTGAAAAATAACTCTCTATAACCTTTATCATATAATTGACTAATACTAAGCAAGTTATATTTTAAACCTTTAATAAGTAAAACATTTTCAATAATAGGAGAAGGATTTTTACCAATATTACTTACACCAATGATTTTACCCTTGTTATTGTCACCGAACATAGCTTTATTTCCAGTCATGTGCCTCGAACATGCACTGTCAAGATACCATCTATCGTTACTAGAGTTTGTCTTGAAACATACTTACAAAAACTTGATTTTTCTATTGGTACCCATATTTTCTTAGGTCCATAAAAGTTAGAATTTGACATTCTTGAAATGTCCTTAGGAACCCACATCTTTTTTATTTTAGCAAAATGATTTCTTTTAACAGGACATGAAGGTGAAATATGACTTTTTGTACCACAAAAATGACATGTGAGATGAGAGTGACTAGATGCATGTACAAAATCATTTTTAACAGTTTTTACTTTTGAAAAAGGTTTATATCCAATTCCGGCCCTACCAAAAGTATGATTTTGATTTTTAAGAATTTTATCTAAAATCTCTCTACCTTGAGTGAATTTTGAAAAAGTATTTTTCAAGTCTTCGATATTTTTTTTAAAAACAATTTGCTCCTTTTTTAAAGACTCATTTTCTTCTTGCAATACAACTAATCTTTTCTCAAAAATTGAAGACTCTTTTCGAGTTAAAATCTCATTTTCCTTTTTCATGTTCATGGTTTCATTTTCTAAAACATTTATCTTGGAAGTTAAGGATTCATTTTCTTTTGATAAATTTGAAATCACTTTCTTTTAACAATTACTTTTCAAACTAAATTTCTTAAATTCAGCATATAATTCATCAAAAACTGATTCCAATTCATCAAATGTAAAAAATTCGTCATTTACCTCATCTTCGTTTCCAAGTGCCATTAAGCATAGGTTAGCAACCTCATTTTTGCAAACTTCAGTTTCTGAATTGTTTTGATCACTATCTTCTCTCCATGCTGCAATCATAGCTTTCTTCTTGTCCTTCTTGAATTGTTTCTTAAGTTCCGAACATTCTGATTTGTAGTATCCAGGTTTGTTGCATTCGTAACAAGTAACTTCAGATTTTTTGTGATTTTCTCCCTTTTGAAAATCCCTATTGTTGAAGTTTTTTCTGAAAAAATTTCGCACGCCTTGTTTTTTTTTTTTTTTAACAAACCTTTTGAACTTCCTAGTGATGAATATCATTTCCTCATCATCATCCTCATCATCTTCCTCATCCTCTTGATGTTTTGAGGTGGATTTGAAAGCTATTCCTTTCTTCTTGTTGTTATCATCATTTTCCTTTCCTTTTTGTGTTATGAGCTCATAAGTTAAGAGATATCACATTAACTCATCTAGACTTAACTTTGATAAATCCTTGGCTTTGGTAATGGCAATAACTTTTGTCTCCCAACTTTTTGGTAATGACCTAAGCACTTTTCTTATCATTTCAGCATTAGTATATATTTTTCCAAGAGAAGTTAAACCATTAATAATATCAATAAAGCGAGTAAACATTTGAGGACTAGTTTTCTCAGGCTTCCACTACAAAAAAATTGATTTTTTGCGACGGTAAAATGCCATCGCAAATACCCAAAACGCCGTCTCAAAAGGTTTTTTGCGACGGTAAGTGGCCTTTTGCAACGGCAAGTGGGGGGTCGCAACAGAAGGGGTTGCAAAAAGGGCTTTAGCGACGGTATGACGCCGTCGCCTTGGGTTTGCGACTGCAAAGAAGCCTTTTGCGACGGAAAAATGCCGTCGCCATTAACGCGTGAAAATCTGAATTTTTTTGAGACGACACTATTTTGCCGTTGCTAAAAGGGGTATTTGCGACGGCACAAGTACCGTCGCTAAAGGGTTATTTGAGACAGCACTTGGTGCCGTCGCTAAAGTACTATTGGCGACGACAAATTACACCGTCGCTGAAAGTCCTCATTTTCAACCAAATGCCCTATATTTTGCGACAGCATTACTGTCGTCGCAAAAAACCCCTATTTGAGACGGTGAGTGGGCTGCCGTCTCAAAAAAAAAAAAACCTGTAATAAAATTATTAAAAATATGAAAATAACCTGTATTAAATGAAAAATAACTAAAAAAAAAACCAATAATTACATAATAATATAAAAAGTCCAGTATATAAATAAAAATTCATCCATAATTAAAATATTCTTCCATTCATAACAATACATCAGCAAAATTATCCCAATACATAATGTTGCATAATACATACATAATGTTGTTCACAAATCTAAATAACGTAAATCAAAAACAAAATTTTCGTCATGCTTCTTCCGTGGGTTACAAAAGCAAAAGTTAGTCATAATCTTTACACGTCTGCATTCCACAAGAAGCAAACTGCTACTCTGGAAATATCTGAAAATAACAAAATAAAAATAATTAATGACAATATAATTGTGTTAATATTTTAATTACAGAAAAACATAAAAAAATTAACCCTATTGGTGTAGGCAAACACACACAAATGCATGCATGCGTGAGCGACACGCGCACAGGCACATACCTGCTGACTGTTGCGAAGAAAATCCAGCGTGCCTGCACCAGCAGCATTTGAACCCATGTTTGGCAGGCCCTGTTGTTAGAAAAATATAAGCCATAACCAAAAGAATTTACAACAAATTTTGACCTTCCCGAACCCCACAATGGTGGGAACCTTGTGCACTGGAGTGCCCTTTTTCCACCGAATAATTTACACCAAATTTGATTTAACATGATTATGGACCAGCTACCTGGGGGAAAAGATCCAATGGATTTGCATTTGGTCCAGTCGAAGGAACAGGTGCTGGTTGTGCAGGCTGAGCCAGAGAATTTGTAGCCAGCCCACTCGCTGGGGCTGGGGATGGGGCGGGGGCCACTGGAGGCACTTCAGCTTGCTCAGCGATACCCTGATACAAATATACAAAGTGAAAAATAGTTACAATCTAAATGCAAAATCACTAACCTCGAATCTCTAATCTTATTGTCAAGGACGTCAAAGGAGTTCATAAGCAACAAGATAAAAATATCTTATCCGATACACTTCTAATTCAGATGTGCAAATGTCAACTCAAATTCAGTAAACAAGTGAACCCCGATTTCAATAGTGTTCCATATACAAAAAATAAATAGCCTGACCTCATGTTCCCAATTTAGTATAGGGTATATGAACCCTTGCAACTTTATGACATAATAATTCCCCAACCGATGGATGTGCAAACTGCACTTCCCATTAGAAAAATAAATTCACAAAAGAGATCAAATACAAGTAAAGACACTGACAGAATATAAATATTCAACAGCTCTCTCTGGGTTGTAAGCAGCACGAAGAGCTCGAACAACAGTATCCCTATCCCAAGTCCCTCCACCCATATCAAGAATTTGCTGGACCGCTCCATCAAGGTTACTTCCAGCAACCAAATTCGATGTTGCTTGACCATAGACATTAGACTCTGGTCTGGTTGAACACACATTATTGGATTAACAAAGGTAACCAGTATTGTCCAAATTATATATATATATATATATCATATTTTTTCAGCCATACTAAAACAAAAGATGCTAAGATAAAACAAATCCATAAAAGATAAGATATAACTAAGCACAGGCATACATGAACCTAATCATGTATAAAAAAAAAAAAAAAAAAAGTAATAGACATGCATGTCTAAAGAAAACAGAGAACTTAGTGTTTCATGATTGGAGAATAACAAATGACACGCAAAAATATGCAATAGGTTTTGAATTTTTGTCAACATGACAATACTTGAATTTTTAAATCTGAAAAATAAACAATGTATCATTTTCTATGTTTTAATTTATCCATATCATAGCTTTTGTCAAGTAATCTGTAACATTCTTTTTTTGTTTTTTTGGTAAGTAAGCTTTTATTACCACCAAAAGAGAAAAGACATACAACAAAGCTTAGACACAAACCAAGAGGAAACATTCAATCACTTGCCCAAGTTTTTCAATCTCTAAAACTCTAAACTGAAAATCTCTTATTCTTCCTTAAACATTAACACTCAAATTATTCTTTTATTTTAAATTATTTTCCTTTTTTTAAATTCTTCATTTTCATATTCTTTAATTGAAAATCCTAATTTCATTAATCTATATTACTAACTTATTGATTTAAAATCAAAACTATGAATTTTAAATGGTAATCTACTAATTCAAAAAATTAAGAGTCATATACGTCATTTGTTTTACGTGTAAACTCATGAATCAATGAGGTAATACATATAGCATACCTTATATTAGCCACTAATCTATTTACTTGTATTACCATTGTAACAACAAATATTGACTTACAATTACTATATTTTTATGAATTATCTAATCTATTCTACTAGCATTTCTAAATACTCTAGATAGTGGAATTCCCTACTAGACGAAATTCTCCACTTTTGAAGCCTTAAAACCAACCTAAAATTCAATAACATCTAGAAAACATGTTCTTAGGTGCACAACATTGATTAAAACCATTACAAACATTCAAATTTTGATAAATTGGATCATAACATACTTATCAATAAGTATTTTAGTGTTAAAAATGCGCTTGAAAAAATCTCGTGCGTTTAGTTTCTGATTCCCCTCACACATGATGCTCCCAATATCATTGCACAATGACCACAACCATTAAGCAAAGCCAATTCCATAATGTGAAACCTTGCTGACAACTGCTCCAAAGAAGGCAGCTAATGGTAGGGAAGAAGATCAAAATTAGCAATGATTGAAATAGACAGAAAATTTTACTAGGTGCAGTTTGACTGAAGTTATCGTCCTGGGTAGAGCTGGATGGGGAACCAATATATTTATGACTGACCCCAAATAGTTTAGATAACGAATTATTTTAATCCAGCTTGGTGCACAATTGTATAAATATTTGTTATGTAAGCATGACTTGTAGCATAATACATAGTATTCCACTATATGCAGTGAATTTCTAATTACTGATTTGTACATCTCAAACAAATTCAAAGATCATTACCTGGTGTGGCAACATAGTATCATCAATTGGAATACCACAAATTCCTATCAGAAATTAAATTGACAAAAATAACTACTTACCAGATAATCAGGTTCCTTGATGTGAGGGAATACACCACCACCTATACGAACCATCCACAGGAACTTATTGATATCGTCACTCGGATAGCCAATAAGACCTGTAAAGTCAAACTTCAGAATATTGTTTTGTTTCCCCAAAGTAAGATAATCTTAGCAACATTAGAAAACCAACCTCCAAATACAACAAGAACATATTTCACATCCAAGGTGTTGAAAATCTCCCAAGCTGCCTTTTCAGGAGATGACATCGCAGTACCAACAGTAGCAATATGTGTGTTATTCCAAGTATTATTGTCAACAATGACAGTACGGTTAGCCATAGCAGTTATTTGATAACCATAGTCCCACCAAGATGCAACCTGAAAGAAGTTAATACAAAGAAACAGTAAACATAAACATCTTCATTTACCTACCAAAAAAAAAATATATATATATCTTCATTTTGTTAAGATACCAGAATTTAGTATCATAGTAAAACATATAAAACCTGCTGCATAAACTCAGCAAATTCAAACGAAATTTAACCCATTCTTTATACTATCAACTCAGGCAAGAATCATGTTTTTTATTTTCTGTTAAGTCCTTCTTAACGTTTTTTTTTTTTTTGTTTAAAAAAAAAAAAAAATTCGTGAGGCCAAGGGGTTGGTTGTATGGTTGCGAGTAGCAGTAGTAGGGGTGTTTTGTACCTTCCGAATCTCTCTCAGTGCTTCTTATCTTCCTGTACCTTTAATTTCATGTTGATTAATGAAATTTTTCTTTGCTGATCAAAAAAAAAATCAACTCAGGCAAGAGAGCATGTTGAACTTATGCATTGGTTATAAAGTTTCTTGAAGACGATATTTGATTGCTTTTCTCCAAATGGGTGAATACAATTGTCATCGCAGCCTACAAAGTATTATTTTATGTGAATCTCTATTTTTAACCCTTGTACTTTTCACTAACAACTTTATTGATAACAATGAAAAGACAAAATAGAAGAGTACCAAGAAATGAAAAAGGTCATAGAGCAACAGCACTTTCAAACGATGGTGTCACCATGAAATAATGAGAATAAATATTTAGTAAAACAAACATAGAATAACAAAGTGTGTATGCTGTAAGGGATAAACTAGGGATAGAATGGACTTACTTTATCATCCACCTCAGTGTTGTGGCTCAACCATGCATAAGCCTCTTGAAAATCATCAAACACATGAAGCCCACTCTGAGAATAAGATGTTATAACAATTGAATGGGCTGAATAAGCTTCTGCTGCTGCCCAGACAGAATGAACCTACAAGGAGATATTTCGGTTACATTTAAAGATATCAGGGAAAGAATGCCAAAAAACAAGAAAAGACCGGATAAGAAAAATGATAATAATATCCTCCTATTTAAACACAATAGAAAATACAAGTGAACTAAAAAATTTCAAGTACCTATGGTGTACCAACAAGGTGTATAATGGGTAAGAATTGGTTCACTAAAAAATGGTAAGGTTAACACAAAAAATTGTGTTTGCACAGCAATATGTTCTATTAGAGGGAAATAACAGAGAGAGAATAGTATCATGGGCACTTCCCAATTTTGCTACTGATAAGGCAAAAAATAATATCACAATCCCAATTTTCACCCCCAAAGAGCAGTAAAATAAAACATAAATAAAAAAGAGAGTCAAAAATTTATTTATCATATTCTCAGATTAAGAAACCTTACCTTATGTTTGGATTGAGTGATTTGGAGAGAAAAGAAAAGAAATAGAGAGACATGTATTTCTTTTACTTGTTTGGATAACCTAAGTACAGAGAAATGGGAAGAAATGGAGAGAAATGGAGAGAAATACATTTCTCTTATAAGTCTCATTTTCAATCTTCTCAAAAGTGGAGAGATTGAGAGAGAAAAGAAATTACTATTTTCATAATAAAAATTTTGTCCCTATAAAAATAAAAGAAATAATGATTAAAAATAAAAAAAGGTTATTTTGGTAATATAACATAAAATAATTTCTTTTCTTTTCTTTTCTCTTAATGAAATCTAACCAAACAAGAATGAGAGAAATCATAATCATTTCTTTTCTTTTATTTCTTCCTTATCCAAACAAAAAGAAGAGAAATCACAATCATTTCATTTCTTTTCTTTTCTCTTATAACTTAAGTAATCATTTCTTTTCTTTTCTCTCCTAAGTTCCCAAACATAGTGTTAGTCTATTAACTGATTTTGTAAAAAAAAAAAAAAAAAAAAAAGAATCACTTAGTTCGAATTACCTTAGATCATATGAGATGTTATTCAAGGAGATCAACGCCGAAGAGGAGATCGACCTGAAGAGCTGAGACGCCGGAGAGTGATTCACGCCACTGTCTTCTTTATGCCGGAGGCTAATTCACGCCAAAAGTGAGAGATTGAGGATCAATCGATTAAGAGAACACAAGGTCTTGAAATCGATCGTGATTGCGTGACAGATTGAGATCGAAATCAAGAGACAAAAGATGAAAGAAGATTGAGATAGAGAGATTGAAATGAGAGAGAGAGAGAGAGAGAGAGAGAGAGCATACCAACTGAGGTCGCGCGAGAGAGAGGGATCGTACTACGCCGTCGCCGCACCACCGCTAGCCGTCGTTGCTTGTTGACAGAGAGATCATCGTCGGTAAATGTAGACAGGGCCGCGGGGGGACCTCGCTACAGCTCGGACTCGATTCGAGTCACGGTTCTCAATCTGAACCAAAGAGTCCAAATCCGACAAATCGTTTTGAGAAAACAGATTTTTGAAAGAAGTGCCAAACATGGACTGCTTTGCCAGATACAGAGTCGCCACCTAAATATTTTATTTTGGGAAATTTAGGAAACCCTAACTCGTTGCCTAAGGCCACGTGTCCGTCATCACCAAAGTTGCCTCGGCTCGGGAACTTGGGTACGATTGGGGAAGGTCACTTCGTGAGCACCCCCGCTCGCCCGATCAAAGATCGGTCTCTACTAACCATGATATTAAGTTTTGAAAACATTATGTGTTCTTATTCCGGTTATTAGCCTAGATTTACTATGTGATGCGCACAGCATACAAGTATAGACTGGGTCGCCTGAATTGGAACAAAACATTTCATGTTTGTTTTTGAAAGATGGTTTGCTACTCGCAAGTAGGCTTAAAATGCAGATTTTGCCACCCTCAGGTGGGCTTAGAAAACATGGTTTTGCCACTATCTAATGAGCTTAAAACTCACAGTCAATGATTTTGTTCCAATCCAAATAACTCAATCTCCACCCACAGGCATTCAGGCAGTTATATCACATAAGCACATAGCCTCATGGTAAGCATGCTATCATGGCAGTCACTCACACACATGCAAGGATGCTAAAGCATAACCACTTACTGAGTACTCCAAGCCAAAACAGAAACTAATTAGAAATCCATGCATGTTCCTAATTATACAGAAATGCCTAATGCAACACATGCAAAATGCAACTATAGCAGGCTCGGCTATTCTAAATATGGCATATGAAATGCTACAACTAACAAGTATTCAATTTGGAATTGAAATACAAATGCAGTTAGTATGATGCGCCGAGCTAGGTGCATACAAGATAGATGAATGGGTGCAAACATGCTATCATACTGTATGCTAATTGAAACATGCCATAATCTAACCATCATAAGTTGATAAATAAAAGGGAGAAAGACGTGGGGTTGGAAGACATACATCACACACACGCACGCTTATTACAACATTGCCCTCGCTCGGAGGGTCCGAATAAATAATATACAGTCCCAAATGAATAAATAATACAGTCCCGAATAAATACAAAAATCCTAATTAATTTACAAATTAATCTAGGAAAGTTATAAACTGGCATGCAAGCCAGGGACTGCCTCGACTCTGATGAATGATGTATGTTTGGGCTGCCTTGCGCGGAAATCCACTGGGATGCCCCAATTAGCCTCTGTTTTGCAATTATTCTTGGAAAGCGCGCCAAGTTCCGGAAGGTTGCTAATTCTTGATTTGCTGCAACAGAGAGCAGGAAAGGGGCATAGCAATGTATTTTCACATATGTATGCATGTCTCGATCCTCGTGCCACCAATCATGCATATCGATGCATGATGGCCGAGGAGTCGAATTGCACTACTCAATATGGAATGAATGCACATGAAAACACGACAAAACCTAAACTCCATCATGGATAATCCGAAGTGTCGGTGATTGGGAATTGAGACACGTTCCGTCACTCGGAGTACGAAACGCACCTCGTTTCCCGTGCTCGGGCTAACCCCTATCCCAAACACGATGCACTATGCATGACATGCATGAATGCAACTAATATATAACCTAACATACACAATGCTATGAAATGGCATACACGATGTACGAGGTAACATGGCATACACAATGCGCTAACATACAACCTAGCATACACAATGCTATGAAATGAAATGGCATACACAATACATAATGGACTTACACCAACACAAGTGGACCTCAGCCACACTCACACAGGAGGCCATTAGATGAAAATGAGACACTCGAGATGCGTGCACACGTGCATACAAACCGAGGACCGACCCTAAGGCACGAAATGCCACTCTAACAAGACATGGCAAAGCATAGAATATGGAATACTATCATGCAAATTTCAGTAGCAAAATACGATGCAAAACAACCCCGAAACATGAAAACATGGCACCCGATGCATGGAATGATCCCGAAATGCAAAACTAGGTACATGGAATGGCTTACAACTATACAAAGCATGCATTATTTGAACATGAAGTGTGAATACAGAAGTAAGACAGCCCCAAAATAAGCATATTTACAGTTTTAAGCAAGGCCAAACAGTGAGCAAAAATAGGCCTAAATTAGCATGCAAAAATGGGCAAAAGGAGGGGTAATTAAGCAAGTGGCAGCTGCTGACTTCAAACATAAGAGGGACCTTCAAAAATGTTGAAGAGGGGCCCAAAATATGGCATTTTACAGTTGATGGCCAGACCCAAAACAGTGCACAAGCATACTCAAAATACTATGCAAAATGAGGCCAAAAGAAGGCTATAACACAAAGTATACAAAGGGTGCCTCAAACAGCCAAATACCCTTAATGAAACATGAAGAGGGGGTCAAAATAAGGTCATTTTCAGTTTGGACCAAAGTCCAAAAACAGAATCACAGGGGGCTAATAAATCATGCAAAAAATGAGGCCAAGAGAGGGGTAAAGGGACAAGTGACATATGGAGGCCCTAAACAGTGATGAGCCCTTCTACAATATTGAAGAAGGGATCAAAATAAGCAACTTTACATTTTATATCATGCCTCAAAATAGATTATACACAGGCCTAAAATACTATGCAAATAATAGGCATTCAAGAGGGACAATGAAGCAAGTGCAAAATGGGGGCCTCAAACAGGGAAATACCCTTAAACAAACATGAAGAGGGCCTCAAAATATGGTGTTTTTCAGTTAGGGTCGGAGTCCAAAAATGCAAGCAAGGGAAGCTAATATATTGAGCAAAGATAAGGCCAAAAAGGGAAGAAATGTGCTTACCCTTGTAGCCTAACCCTTGACAGCCTTTGGACCAAGAAATGTTGCCTCCTAATCTCTGAAAAACTCCTCCAAGCTGCTGGAATGGAGGTGGTGGTGTGGTGCTAGATGGTGATGAAGAAAGGGGTGTAGGACTTAAGGTGTTTGGAGCTTGGAAGAGTACAACACAAATATATGGTTTGGAGCTGGAAAAAAGTGGACTTAGGGTGGTCAACATTGGCTTTCGAGTGAGGGAAAAAGGGCGTCGGAGGGCGATGGAGGAATATAACTGGTTGCTGAAACAATTACTGGCCTCCCACCCTTCTATGACCTTCCTGGTGATGAAACAGAGGTCCCTGCAAAAAAATGAACACAAACCGATGCAAAATGAAGGTTCAGGGGCTGAAACGCGCAGTCCGAGGCCCCAAAAATTGACTGTTAGACACCGGAAGGGGTGTTCGACCACGAAGTTGATCTCTCGGACCACAGTGTCCCTCAAAAGGGAGTAAATAAGGTATGTGCCAAAAATCGGAGCAAACAGAGGTGGTTAAGCGGTCCCGAACCGAGGCACATGGCTTGACGGCTCCGCAAACCGGGAACCGGGCTCCGAAATGGGAAAAATGGCCTGCGACCACGAAACGTAGCCCACGGCCACTGAGAGATGATCTACGAGACCTCTCCCTCCCCTCAGGAAGAGAAAACAGAGAAAACAGAGCCTGGTTCGCAAACCGAGGCAAAGCACAGAAAGAGTCCGGAAGTTCGGAGGCAAGGCCCGCAGCCGAGACTCTGAAACCTCTGGACGAGCACAGTATGCAATATCACCAAGCGCTCAATTGGTGACGTCTGAGTCTTAAGGTCGGTCAAAAATGGGGTGTCTACAGTAAACAATCGAAATCTCTATGATTGGGAACTCGAAATCTCTGTGATCATCGGTGAACACGAACTCGAAATCGTCTCTGAGATTGGGAACTCAAAGTCTCTGTGATTGTGAGGGAGAATGTGTTAGGGATTTGGGGATGAAATTTTTAGGGTTTTGATCGACCACCAACTTGGGCGAAAGGAGGGAGTTGAAAATTCATTACCTTTTGCGACGGTATAGATAAACGGTCGTAACTGATAAAATCCAACTGTTAAAACGATGCCGTTTTAATAAGGTTTCTTTTGCGACATTCAATTGCCGTCACAAATGCCCACTATTTGCGACAGTAATTTCCACCCGTCTCAAAAGAATTTTTTTTTGCAACGGCACACAATGCGTCGCAAATACTTCCGTGTTTAAGGCACTTTTTCTTGTCTGCTTATTAGCAACGGGGCGATTACCGTCGCAGATACATTTATTTGAGACGGCTTTGAATGCCGTCGCAAAAGCCGACTTTTTGCGACGGTATACACGCCGTCGCAAGAAATTTCGTGTTTTAAAGTCAATTTTCTTATAGTGTTCATTTTAAACAGTTCATAATTATAGACTAGTAAGCTGATTCTAGATTCTTTAACTTGTTCGGTTCTCTCATGAGTTACTATAAGCTTATCCCAAATTTCTTTTGTGATTTTACATGTGGAAATTCTATTGAACTCGTTGGCATCTAAGGCGTAGTACAACATGTTTGTGGCTTTGACATTAATTTAGGTCATTCTAGTATCTGATTCATTTCACTTATCTTCAGGTTTTCGTACCTTAAGACCATCAATGATTTTGGCAGGAATTTTTGGACCATTGCAAATAATTTTCCAACATTCATAATTATCAAATTGAACATGTATGGTCATCCTAGTTTTTCAATAGCTAAAATTTGTGCCGCTAAACAGTGGTGGCCTATTGGATGCTTCTCCCTTAAGTAAGGAATAACTAGGAGTTGACATGATCTACTCTAAGATGGTTATGTGACACAAACTAGAGTCTAAACTCTGATACCAATTGTTATTCCAAGTAGGTAACCCAAGAGAGGGAGTGAATTGGGTTATTAAAAAATTACAATATTAAAAAATAATAAACACAATATTCAGAATAAAAAATAAAATAATAATTATCAATATAAAAGTAAGAGAGATAAGGAGAGAAAATCAAACACTGAGATTTATAGTGATTTGGCATGTCGGGCCTACGTCCACTCCCCAAGGAACCTCCTTGATAATTTTTCACTATCAAAATGAATCAATACACCACCAAGGCTTCACCAAACTTGTGGATTTTACACAGGTCTTACTTTTATCTATTAAGCCTCACTCAACAATAAATGTCATACCCTTACAAAATTTTCTCACAAAATAATGAATAAAAACAAGAGGAACTTTAACCCTCTTTTACAATAATTTTCTCACAAAAAGTAAATATGAAAGTATAAGAACAAAGACTACACTTAGATCTGAAAGTGAAAGAGCAAAATATAATACACTCAAATTTTAGAGCACACAGATTTTTTTTTTCTCTCTCTTCAAGTTCTTGATTTTTTTCTTCACACAAAACACTTCTATTTATACACAAAAATATATCCGTTGGAAGAGACAAATGCTCCTTGAGAAAATCACGCGGAAAGAAAATCTGTAATCTTGCAAAGTTGAGCACCTTTAAGCTTTAGTCAAATTTGTACTAAAAAGCAAAAAGAAAAGCTATGGTATATCAATTTTGTCAAAAGAGGACAACTCATCAATATCAAATTTGTCAAAAGATGAATAGTGACAAACTAACCAATCAATCAATTTTATCAAAATAATACAGCTAATCAACTTTAAATTTGTCAAAAAGTGAATAGAGATCAGCTAACCAATCAATCAATTTTGTCAACTAATCAATTTTAAATTTGTCAAAATGTGAATAGTAATCAGCTAACTAATCAATCAATTTTGTCAACTAATCACTTTTAAATTTGTCAAAATGTGAATATCAATATTTTCAAAATATTTCCATTTAAATAATATTTATAACAAATATATCATACAACCTATATTTTAAACAGATAATATTTTGTGTCAAATAATATAGAATATGTATATTAAAAAATCTAAATTTTTCATATAATATTTTAGACATCATCAAAATTAAACAACATGATTAACAACCTTTCTGTTGGTCTGAACATGGATGATCTTGCCTTGCACTAGGAGAAGCTTAGTGATGAGCTTCTTTATTTCAGAAGAGGCAATGTCTTTACCATTCCTTCTTAAAGCTCAAGTCGCCTATCGATAATTGTTAGGCTTTTCAAATTGCGAGGATTATGAAGACCTTATTGTCTCACTGATCCCTCAGCCAAAGACTTGCAAGCTGATACTTTTAGACATTAAGGACGAACTAGTTGGCTTGGTCCAAGTCATAGAAGAAGACCGTGGCAACTTCCCCGCTGAGGGTGATGGTAATGAGCAACGCCAAGTTACAGTTGATGCCCAAGTTTTGGGTGATGAGATAACTGTTAAAGGTGTTCCAAACCCAGAGATTCCGAACCCTATTAGCTCTGCCCTTATTCCAGATCTTTCTATACAGTTTGACCGTTCCTCTGTTGGCAGTGATGACTTCGTTCTTAAGACTCCTAAAGTTGGCCATGGGGTGAATGTATCACTTAGCCTTGAGAACCACCCTCTCAAATGGAGGTTGTCTTTAGGGGTTCATCTCATTCTACTGAATCTCCGTTGGTTGCACAGACTGGAGTTGCTGAAGGCTAAAGATATAGTAGTTAGCCTTAGATAGTTGGGCATTCTACAAGTCTGCCCCCTGTGACTCAGACTGGTGATACTGTAGTAGAATCTTCTGTGTCTTCTGAGAGGGTCCCCTTCTTAAACTAGTGGGTATTTGCTGAGGCTACCCCTATACTTGTCTTTATTCAAGCGTTGCACCCGAAGACTTTTATTGCTTTTAATATTCCAGGCTCAATGGTGTAAACGGTGTCACTAGAGTCTTTTGCTGGTTTTGTTCGTGATCTTGTCACCAAGAGAGTTCTAACGACTTCAAGCAAGTTTATGGAAAGTGCTGAGGCAAATCTCAATGAGCTTGAGAGAAATGGCCTAAACTTGTTCTGGATGAAAGCAAGGCTCCAGGCGGTTGATGGGTTCCTTGAGGACGCTGGCCAAAAATGCTTGTTTAGAGAAGACCATAAGAGATTGCGAGGACGCCTTGGAGCAACATCGCCAAAACTTGGCTCAGTTCAGGGAGAAAGATTCTGCTCTTATTGCTCAATTGCCTCAGGATGTTGGTTTTACAGACTCCTTGATGAAGGGTCTGATATGATGTAGTTCTCTTTTCACTTTTTCTTTTCTTTGTCACAACTTCTTTTCAAACATTGTAATCATGTTCTGGAAGTTTAACTTTTATGAAAAGTATAGATGTTTGGTAGTACTTTTGAGTTTTATTTCATCGCTTTCTTTACATTGCTTTTACATAGCTTCTAAAGATAAGCAAAACTATTGCCATGAACAAAACTTCATCATGACTAAGTCTTTACATGGATAAAACTTCACTAAGTATGAAAAACTTTCTTCGCACTAAGTGTTGGGAAATATTAACAAAGACTTGAAACTATTTGCTATCAAAATTAAGGAAACTATTCATTTACATACTTGACATTTATAGGACTAGTTCTAAATCCATCATCTACCCTCACCAACTTGTAGTACCCACTGCTACTTGCCTCAGCAACTTTGTAAGGGTCTCCCCATCTTGGTGAGAACTTGGGGATTGGTTGCCTTTGTATAATCGAATCCACTATCTTCCACACTAAGTCCCCCTCTTTAAACTCCTTGTGTTAGATAGATTGATTATAGGCGCGTGCTATGGATTGATGGTACTAAGGTTTCTAGCCGGTTCAATCAAGGCTGAAAATGTGGGTAGATTATGGTTCACCAAGAAAAGTTTGTAGTCGCGTATGGCACCCTCCACACATATGCTGACTAAATAAGCCTCATCCACTAGTTTGTGGTAGTCAATGGCTTTGTCCTGGAACCGTTTGATATAAGCCAATATATATTCACCTTCTTTCTGGACATCTCGCCCAAGTATGAGGGTAGAGACTTTTTCTTGGACTTGGAAGAACTTCGTATGAAACTTGTTCACTATCTCTTTCCAACTCTTGATTGAGTTGAGGGCCAAGTTCACATACCAACTGTAAGCGCTTTCAGTGAGCGATTTGAAAAACTCCCGAAAGCATAGAGGGTGGTCACTACCATAGACACCAAGGGTTTTAATGAACTTCACCACATGTTCTTTGGCGTTTCCTTGCTTCCTGTCAAACTTCACAAACTTGCGTACTGTATACCCAGTTGGATATGGCATGGCCTGTATCTCCTGAGAGTATGGGGGTTTCACATCCGGATCGGAGAGAGATGGTAGTTGTTTCTTGCTATGCTCTTACTCAGGCATAGCTTGTACGTCGACTATAGTAATGAAGTGAATGGGCTGGAATAGACCAGTCTACTCCTGGGTAGCTGAACCAACAGTAGTACCATTCGCCTGAGGTACTACTAGAGACACCTGGATCGGAGCCTGATTCTCAGGGAATGGATTAGGCACTGGATTTAGGACTACTATAGGAGGAGGGGACTGCTACAGGAGGAGGTGCCTGTGCTGGAGCTAGTCTGGACGCCATGGCTATAATAGCTTCAGTGAGATTTTGTAAGGCTATCAGTATCTCCCTCTGCATATCCTGAAGTGACTGGACTGCCTCGACCACAACATAGCGTATCACCTTGGCGGGGTGTTCTCGCAGCCATCTCTAGTATTGTTTGCGCTGCCATTTCAACTTGTCACGAGAAATAGCCACTGCAGAAACTACAGTCGTCGCAACTAACTTGCGGAGGAAACACCCTACCAAGGTGATAGCTGCCTTTGAGAGAAGTTTCCCCTCCATAAGTAGAGGCTAATGCTTGGCATTGATAGGCCCCAAGGCATTACTACCCTAAGGCTGATAGCAGGCCCCCAAAGTCATTTTTAGCTCAACACTGATAGTAGGCCCCGAAGCTGACTAGCTTGGCGATGATAGCAGGCCCCAAGGCTTATTGGTTGGAGCTAATAGCAAGTCCATAGCTTGAAGATTAACTCGTAACAAAAATTGTCATAGTTTTTTGCATGATTTTGTAATTTGATTATGTAAACATTGATGTCTGATTAACTTAAATTTTTGTATAAATAATCTTCTTCAAACTCTATATGATGAATCGTTCGGATTATCTAAATGGGCCCACAAAATGCAAATTGTACCGTCTAGTCCATTTTCATGGACCCGAAACAACTTGTGCATCTTGTCCATTATATGGTTATAATGAAATATTTCCACTACATAATCTAATAGTTTTGTAAAAAAATAAAAATAAAAATCATATCAACGCTTGTCAACATTATTTTCTAATTTGAAATAATGATTAATTGACATGATTATTTCATACTTATTGGATGTTATAATGAAAAAAAAAAAAGATTCTATTACAACTATTTAATGAAGAGAATCACGATTTATATATTAAAGATGTTTTGTTGATAATAGTTCAGATATTGACACATACGCAACAAAAGTTCTTGCAAATCCAGTTTAAATTATAAATTTAAAAGGTGAATGGAGCAAGAAAAAGTGAATGAATTGTGTATATATATATTTTCTCTTTTTTCTTATCTTTTTATGAGTTTATTTAGTTGTTATATTATTTGTGAGATGGGAGAGGGGCTAAGCTAAGGGATGCATCAAAGGTGATTGGTGGCATGGGGTAGGGCGTGAGTGTAGGGGTAGGGATATGAGTGGAGTTAGGGTTTGAGAGGCCCATTATAAAAAAATTAAGGTTTTAGAAATTAAAATTTAAGGATGGAATTATTTTTTAGGAATAAAATATTTTTATTATGAAAATGGTTATTATTATATTTTTAGCAATGAAAATTAGACATTAGTGAAGAATTATTATTTTTTTAGAACCAAATTTTTTGTCTCAAAAAATAAACTATTTTGAGACCAAATTATTTTGTCCTTAAAAATGTATTTATTAGTGACATTTTCAAAATTTTGTTGCTAAAAGCCTTATTTTTTACTTTTCAGAGCGACCTTATAGAAATTGATCCCCAAATATCTCTTACAACAAAATTTTTACTTTTAGAGATCAAAAAATTTGACTTTTAAAACTCTTATACGTTGTAGTGGGCAGAGGGCAATTTTAATCTTGATTGAGGTGTGTAAAGAAAAATAAAATATAAAATTTATAAATAGGGTTTCAAAGTAAGTGAGACTAAAAAAAAAATAGTGGAAATATTAGAAACCATAGGAGAGGTCTAAGATGTTTTTTTTTTTTTAATTAGGTATGGTCCCTCAATGAAATTTCTCTGTGTCGAGACCAAATTTTTTCTATGCCAGGCTAACATTTCTCTAAGTTTGGTCGAAAATTTTCTGAGTCGATTTTCTCTATGAAAATGTTGAAAGACCCTAACTATTATGAAAATATTATATGCCATTTATTTTATAAAATCTTAATATCAGAGATCTTTAAAAAAAATTCTCCCATCATCTATCGTATTTGTCTAATACTTTTGTGTAGAAATAATTGAAATAAATTATTTCAATTATAAACAAGTGAATATAAAATTTTCAAATGGAATCAATTGAAATAAATGGATATGTGGATTAATCCCAATAACAAAAACAACATATTTTTGAAATGAGAAATGAAACACAAGTATGAAGAAAATGCTAAGAAAAACCTTTTTTTATGTAATTTATTAAAATTAATTTTAAGAAGATATTTGACAAATTATTTTTGTGTAAGAAATTATAATTTCTAACTGAGCTTAAACTTTTTTTCCTCTTTTTGGACTTTTTTCTCATTTATGATGATTGTAGGGACATATTTTTGGGTAGTCCACGTGACCGAGGATGTTAGCCGAGGTGCCATGTGGGCGAACCATAATGCCGAGATATGGTGCGGTAATACCGGAATTTGAGATATTTGGATAGAGGACTAGAGTCCTAGATGGCATCAAACTATCTATTTGGATAGAAGACTAGAGTCGTAGATGACATCAAACTATCTATTTGGATAGAGGACTAGAGTCCTAGATTGGGAGAAGACTTCAGTTTAGATAAAGATAAGACTGTTAGAGAGTTTATCCCAATCCTACTGGGAGTGCAAGATTAGTAGTAATCCAGAGTCCATTAAAGCAAGGCTTCCATTGGGATTAGGTTTGTGCTGGCTATAAAAGGAAGGTACACTCATGGGTCTAAGGTATACTTTTTATGCTCTGTCTAGTGAGTTAAGCACTATTGGTTATCTTTGAGAGATATTTTACTGACTTGATCATCGGAGTGTCCCCGGGTGGATGAACCACCGCGGGGTTCTTATATTTCTGTGACAGGTTGTTCGGGCTTAATCTATTCTGTTAGTGCTCTCCAACTGAGTTTTCCCTTTTGGTTGTGTGGTCAGAAATCAACACCCACAATTTGGTGCCGTCTGTGGGAACTTAAAGATAATAGATAGCCAACAACAAGCAGGGAGAAAAGATTGGGGACGACATCCCTAGTGGGGGTGGTAAACTTGCCAATCTAAACGTAGAAGAAGAAAATCATAATGAAGGAGCATGGGATCAGAATCCTGGGGAGAATAACATCGGCTAAAAGGGAGACGCACCGAAGAAAGCAGGCCGAGATAAGTACTACTGTAAAAGCAACCTTCAGGTATTGAGGGACAGATACCGGAGAAAAAATGAGAAAACTGAAAGACATGGCAAATAAGTTGACAGATCTACAAACAGTGGTCAACCTCATGATGCAAAACAATGTGATGCAGCCGACATCCCTATTACAAGACATGCCGGCACCAGCAACCAAAACTGGTGCCTAGAAAACAAGATCTCGGCCTAGATGAGTAGGTCCGAGAAAACAAGAGCTCAGCCTAAGTGAGCAGATCCCGGATCCCAGATCCTAGAAGATAAGATCTCGGCTTAGATGAGTAGGTCCGAGGAGACAAGAGCTCAACCTAAGTGAGCAGATCCCAGATTCCAGATCCCAGATCCCAGTTCCCAGATCCCAGATCCCAAATCCTAGAAGACAAGATCTCAGCCTAGAAGATTAAGTCCAAGAAGACAAGTGCTTAGCCTAAGTGAGCAGATCCTGAATTCTAGATCTCGAATCTCGGATTCCAGTACTTGACGATGTTTCTAAGCAAAACATGACGAATAACTTAGACTTGTTATATGGCAAAGTTGAATTATACTTGCATATAATAGAGTTGAACTAAGTTGGTGATGTTTCTAAGCAAAACATGATGAATAACTTAGACTTATTATATAGCAGAGTTGAATTACACTTGCATATAATAGAGTTGAACTAACTTGGCGATGTTTCTAAGCGAAACATGACGAATAACTTAGACTTATTATATGGCAGAGTTGAATTATACTTGCATATAATAGAGTCGAACTAAGTTGGCGATGTTTCTGATTGAAACATGACGAATAACTTAGACTTATTATATGGCAGAGTTCCTACTTACATATAATAGAGTTGAACTAAGTTGGCAATATTTCTGATGAAAACATGACGAATAACTTAGACTTATTATATGGAAGAGTTCCTACTTGCATATAATAGAGTTGAACTAAGTTGGTGATGTTTCTGATGGAAACATGACGAATAACTTAGACTCATTATATGGCAAAGTTGAATTACACTTGCATATAATAGAGTTGAACTAAGTTGGCGATGTTTCTAAGCAAAACATGACCAATAACTTAGACTTATTATATGGCAGAGTTGAATTATACTTGTATATAATAGAGTTGAACTAAGTTGGATTAACATGGACCTGTCATATCGGCAGAATCAGACACAGATTGGAACTAAGTGCATATCAGTCAGATTAACAAAGAGAGCAAGGTTGGTGACCTCGGCCAGTTTTTGTTTGAATCTGACCTCGGCGACAAGGTCAAAGCCACATGCTTAATGAGAACCCAAGTGAAACTTAAGTTCACATTAAGGGGCAGAGGGTTAGAGAATGATGCTTGGGAGTTAGAATTTACAAGCTAAAATTGATTTAACACTTGTTGAAATTTTAAGAAAAATTTACAAGTTGAAGTTAAGCCGAGGTTATGTCAAAGGAAGATTGGTTTAACACTTGTTGAAATTTTAAGAAAAATTTACAAGTTGAAGTTAAGCCGAGGTTATGTCAAAGGAAGATTGGTTTAACACTTGTTGAAATTTTAAGAAAAATTTACAAGTTGAAGTTCGAGGTTATGTTAAAGGAAGTTGGTTTAACACTTGTTGAAATTTTAAGAAAAGTTTACAAATTGAAGTTAATCCAAGGTTATGTTGAAATAATAGAAGACAGAGGTTCTCATAAGTAAAGAGTGAAGTGGCAAGTTGTATATAACACTTGTGAAAATATTATGATAAATATTTTGAAGTGTTAGGTCAAAGCCGAAATAAAACTGCTAGTAGGTATAGCCGAAGTATTCCGCACCGAGAAGATTACACAGTTAAGGTGTACGTTGAAGCCATGCAAAATATTTTAAGTATGAAAACATGCAAAGCATAGAAGAAAAGCGGTGAGCATACATGATGAACGGAATATTCAACACTTAGAAGAAAATAGAAGGCTTGCATTGAAAAGGGACAGCTTGTTCAAGTACATAAACAGGCACATCGGTCTGACAAAACAGATACTGTTCAAAACAAAGAAGAAAATTACAAAGAAAAAGGTACAATGGAAATAAAAATTCCCAAGTACTAGGATCTTGTGCATTGATCTCAGACTATTCAACCTCGGTTGTTGGCATTGTTTCGGTCTCGGCAGACAGCTGGGCAGACTTCTTGGCCATGATTTCGGCATCGATTTCTAGAAAAGTCTGGTCCAGGCTTTTTGCAGCGGCAGTGATCTCGGTTTCAGAAGTGTCGACCTTCTTTGGTGAGGTGCTCTTGGAGACTTCATCCTCATCCTCCTCAATCAAGTCCAGGACTTGATTATTTAGAGTAGAGGACTTGGCCCCAGCAACAGAGTAGAGGACTTGGCCCCAACAGCAGCTTCAGATTCTTTCTCGGCAACCTCAGCCTCAGCCTCTTCCTTGTCTCCGGCCTCCTCGTTGTCGGCCTCTTCTACTTTCTTGGCCTCATCCTCAGATTGATTGGGAGAGGAAGGGAAAGGGACATTGAGCTGACCCATATCATGGAGGGGAGAGTCCTTGGGGACAAACATCTTTTTGAGGGCTGTCATCCAGTCAAGATAATAGCCTTTGTTGCAAGCCATGTTGACTTGTTTTTTCAGCCTTAGCAATGGCCTCTGCTTTGGCAGTAGTAACTTGGTCCACTTGCTTCATATGCTTATCTTTCGAGATATTGAGTTGCTGGAGGCATGAGCATGTCAGATTGACTATAAGGAGATGGAGTGGATTGCACAGTTATGATATCAGGGATGTCAACAAGAAGGTCTTCTACGACAAGAGTTCGGCGAGACATGTCGTCGTTGGTTACGTCGATGGTTACTCACAGATAAGGCAATTGAAAAATTATCAAGGTTTAAGGTTGGAAGCTTAGGACCTCGATCGGTGTTTCCTATTCCTGGTTCTAGCTGCAAGGTTGTCGCTATGTCAGTGTTTGCATTGCCATTGAAATGGTGGGTTGATACGTGGAGCAGTTGTTGAAGTGCTTGGCTGCTAGTCTGGTTCAGCTAATAGAGTTTGAACCTGGGGCATGAATGGATTATTCATGGCAATGAATGCTTTAAGAACAACGATGATGGTTTGCAGAGGCAAAAAGAGAGAGTCTGGGGACACAGATAGAGGCAAAATAAAAAAGATGGCGAAAAGTTATGATTCAAGTCCTTAGGCGACGTGCTCGTACTGATGTTAGACAGCTGGGGGCAAAACTGATATGACACGATGGAGACGTGATTAGTATGCTCCAATCTGATGATGATCTTGATTGAGAAGTGCGATCTCAGTTGAGATGATCTCAGTAGAGGTGATGATCTCGGTTGACATGATGATTTCAATTGAGATGTTGATCTCGGTTGAGATGTTGAATTTGGATAAGAGCAGAACTTGTTTATTCTTGGTTTCTTATGAGATTATACTAGGATCTTGATGTTCTTGAACTAGCAAGTCATGATCTCTGCTAGTAGTGTGATCTATGTTGAGATGTTAGACCTGGATGAGATAGAACATGATGGTTCTTGGTTCTTGGTTCTTGATTCTTGATTATTGATTCTTGACAAGTGGACATATGAGTCCTTATTTCTTGGCGTTGACAAGTCACGATCTTGGTCAAAGGAGTACATGTATAGGTTCCATCACCTCAGTTTGCTAAGGTAATAGAACCTAGGGGCCGTTGTGGAGACATATTTTTGGGTAGTCCACGTGGCCGAGGATGTTAGCCGAGGTGCCACGTGGGCGGACCATAATGCCGAGATATAGTGCGATAATACCAGAATCTAAGATATTTGGATAGAGGACTAGAGTCCTAGATGACATCAAACTATCTATTTGGATAGAGGACTAGAGTCCCAGATTGAGAGAAGATTTCAGTTTGGATAAAGATAAGACTCTTAGAGAGTTTATCCCAATCCTACTGGGAGTCCAAGATTAGCAGTAATCCAGAGTCCATTGAAGCAAGGCTTCCATTGGGATTAGGTTTGTGTTGGCTATAAAAGGAAGGTACACTCATGGGTCTAATGTATGCTTTTTATGCTCTGTCTAGTGAGTTAAGCACTATTGGTTATCTTTGAGAGATATTTTACTGACTTGATCGTTGGAGTGTCCCCAGGTGGACGAACCACCGCAGGATTCTTATATTTCTGTGACAGGTTGTTCAAGCTTAATCTATTTTGCCAGTGCTCTCCAACTGAGTTCTCCCTTTTGGTTGTGTAGTCAGAAATCAACAGCCACAACAACTAAAAAACATATAAATAAACAAAAATAAACTGATTTTCTTGTCACAAATTGAGAGTTTGATTTTTCTATGAAAAAAAAATAAGAAAAAAAAGGGAACAACCAATGCGTATCATTCATTCCTAGACATAAAATAAAAAGAGCCTTGCCCGCTAGAAGCTAAGGTTTCTTAAATGACAAAAATATGAGTAGACATTCAAGTTTAGTGATTCATTTGATAACATCATAAATAAATTATTTTATTGACTTATTTACATCACATTATTCTTTTATTTTTTTATATGTCTTTTCATAGTAAGTAAAACTTTCAACTGATAAACCTCCATAGGGTAGCCTATCAATAGGTCTTAATAGTTGGACTTAATTCCCATCAAGTTTATTAAAAATGTCTTGGCACAATCGTCACTAAAAATAATTTTTTGTGACAATTTTTTACATATGGCACTAAAAATTGACAATTAATGTTTTTTTTTGTACAATTTTTATAAATTGTCACTAAAACTTACAATTAGTGACTTTTTCTGTGATGAATTTTTCAAACTATCGCTGAAAGTTGAAAATTAGTGACGCTTTTTTTTTGACGATCCTTTTAAATTGTCACTAAAATTTATAATTAGTGACTTTTTTTGTAACAAAATTTTCAAATTGCTGCTGAAAATTAATAATTAATGATATTTTTTAATAATGTATGATGAAAAATATCATTAATTATTATACCCAAAACAACCTACCTCACATAGGATGATCCACTTGATCATTCAACACGAAAATTACTCTGATATATGCCTACTTAGTACTATATATTTTGTGCCCTTCCCATGAAAGGAAAATCCACTTTGGCATCACATTGTGGATGGACCGATTAACTTTGACAATAAAGACTCTTATCGTCATTGATTGATTTTATTAAGATAACAAATTACATTTACCACAAAAAAAAAAAAAAAACGCCACATAAAAAAAAAAAAATTATGGAAATGCACTAAAGAATTTCATTGATACAAAGATGCCTCAAATTGGGTTTCTTTACCAACTTGGGCATTAAATATACAAACTTTTTATGATATTCATATGGCCTTAATTTTAACCTAAGGCTCCCAATTGAATATCTCTGTCTACAAATAACTTTAACACAAACTTTATATATATGTGTAGGCCTAAGCGGGTGTGTGTTAGCCACTTATCCACCACGTCAATAGACTCTCAATTTTCTCAAGTCTCTCCAAACCTACCCCATTCTCAATTTCAACACCATATACAAATTTGTATCCCAATGGTGTCATGAAAACTTAGAATTGACCCCCCTCAAATGTTTGGCCAAACTGCCAATTAGCAGGCACCGCGTTGTAGCTAGTAACAGTCCTTCCATCACTAGTAGTGACTTGAAATGAGAGCGACTGGCCATTGAGCAAGGAGTTACTCTGCCAGTTTTGGCCCCAATTCCTTGACATGGGTTGCCACCCTGTGTTAGACCCCTTGATCGACACCGAGTGGACGTCTCCTGCGCCACCAACGTTGCTGACCAAGACCAAGTTGAAGTAAGAGTGACCATTGATTGTAAATTTTATTCCTCCTTTCTTCACACAAGGCACCCTGTCAAGACCATCACACAACCATATTTGCTAGTCAATTTAGAGGAAGGATAAATTATTATTTGTAAGACACGATCCATGTATCACACTCAATACGAGAGCACAAACTCCTTGGTTTTTATTCCTCGGTCAAATTTACTAGCACAAATCAAGCAAATCTTTGACTAAACTTTAAGTTGATTTTTTAACTTTTGGAAAAAATAGGGAAAAAAAAAATCCTAGTTGCACAAAATTAAATCGCCAAAAATTATATAGAAGACACATAGGGGTGTGGAGCCCACGCCCATCTTTGTGTTCTGTGCAACTAGCAAAGCTGTAGGATAGTTAGTGAGCAACCCTTACCTTTGGAAAGACACAGGAACAATTCCAGCTTTGTATTGGGCAATTTGTAAGAAAGCAGGCTCTGCTAAATCAAAATGTTGGAGGGGAGGGTTGCACCACCCACCATTGTCATTAGACTGAGAAGGGTTAGGTGGGCAGAAGTTTGTAGCAGTCACAGTGATGGTCCCAGGGAGACACCATTGTGGGTCATCATTGCATTTGATCTCATAGCATGCTCCACAACTCAAGCCATTGTTGAATAGAGCAGTGCTTAGTGCTGCAGTGTTAGTACCATAGCCTTGGCTATACAAATTTCCATATCCACAAGCACCTCCTGTTACACCAAAATCATCATGGATAAGAAACACATATCCGAAGCTATCAATTTTTATAAAATTTTACATTAGACAAAGTAACTTATATATATATAATGTAAATAAAAAAAAAAAAAAAAAACTTGTAGTCAAATTTTAAATCTAGTATTGTTTTAATGACTCAATAGCAAAGAAGTCATTGTGGTCTAGAACTCAAATTAAGTAAAATGTCAACTTGTGACAAAGCAATGTAACTTTGTTTTGCAAAATCGGTAATACTATCAAAACTACTCATAATATAGTGCTAGCAACACCTGCATTCATTTTAGATGGGATCACATGAAAAAATTTTGTGCATTTTTTTTTTTGGTGTATAACTTGTCTAACTTACCCATTGTGCCAGTTGCATCACCCCCACCATAGAAAGTGGCATGACCACCTTGCCACCCTCCATAGTCACCATAAGCGCCATGGAGGCATAAATTGAAGAAGAAGAAGAGAAGAGAAACAATGGAAAACGCTTGAATAGCCATTGAGAGAGAGTGTGAGAGAGAGATGGATAGATGATAGAGAGGAGAGAGAAGATTGTGTGTCAAGAGCTTCGTAGTAGAAAAAGAGGGAATGGGGCTTCAGTTATATAGGAAAATGGAGGCCAAGTTGAGGACTTTGAGGAGTTAGATAGATGGGGGCATTGTTCTATGTTTGAAAGTGACAACTTAGAAATGGTAACATTTGAGAGAGAAGGCAAAAACCACAAAATCTGAATCAAATAATGTTTTTTTAAGGTCATTTTACCAGGGATCAAACGGTGCACATGCACATGTTCCTACCAAACTATACCAACAGCTAAGCTCACATGACCCCACAAACCACATGCCCAATTGGAAAATTGGTTTGTTTTTCTTCTCTCGTTCGCCTAAAATATGCAGTGAATTAAAGCGATTTTTGTTTGGGTGGAAATGATTTATAATTGAATTAATAATTCTATGAAGTGCATAATTTGATATTTGAGAAAGAAAATTGAAATACATAAGAGTCCATCTAGACAAGTATCCTCATTATTAAATCCCAAGTGAGAGGTTGGGATATAAAATGCAGGGATAAGGAAAAGTTTGCATTAATTAGTTAAATTAAAAAATTAATAGAATTTTTATCAAAGATAAAAAGTATTTTACCGCCTCATAATTTTAGACCGTTACAAATGATCTCCTTACGTTTGAATATATGTAGACATTTCATCTATGATTTTAGATTAAATTACAATTATTACACTTTCCGTCTAAATTAACGGAATTTGCAATACATGCGCCAAACTCACAAGTAAACTTTTTTTCAAACAAAAAATTAAAGTGAAATTAAACTAAAAAGACATTTATACCCTTGTCATCTTCTTCTCTACCAAAGCTTATCAACCCTAACTTCACTCTACAAACCCTAACCTGTAGCTCCATCTTTTCTACCATATGTCCTCACTCACCATCTCCAGCAACCCCATCTTCCCTTCCCAAGCTCTATTGTCATTAGGGCTACAAAATACCGCACAATCCGTTAAAACGGCATTGAGCCACATCAATTGTACTATTCAATTCGCTAACCGCAGATTATAAATTTTATAATTTGCTTTTGAAACTGATCCGCTCGGCTATAGTTATACATATATTATTTTTTAACCTCTAATGAAATATTAAAGTAAAAATAAATATAAGAGAGATTTAAGATGTGAAATTTGTTACAAATTAATAGTTATACATATGAAAAATATTATATAAAATTAGTTTGTATTATATATGTGAAAAATGTTATGCAAATTAATATTATATATTATGTAAATGTTTGATAATTGATTATAATATTATTCAATTCGCCAATTCATTCAAAACCACCCAAATCACGATTTGGCAATCCACCTATCCCCCAATCCTCCATTTGATTTATAATTTTACTTTTAAACCATCCAATCTCACTGCACACAAATCATCACCTCTTACAATCCCGACCATCGCCACCACCCGATCTCCCTTCCCCTCTCCAGCCACCGTCACCACCCCATCTCCTCTCCCCACCACCGGAGTTGTTCCCTCTTCCCTCCTCAACCATCAATCAATTCGAAACATTGATGGAGCAAAGTCTCAACCCATGTATTTTGATCAGTTCCAAGCATCGACCATGGATCAGTTCCAAGCACTGATAGACAAAGCCTCTGTATGCATATATTTAATTTTTTAATTGATTTGCTTTGCCGATCTATTTCAACGATGATAGATTCTGATCGGATTCTCTATTGTGAATTTGTGATGATTTATATGCTCAATTCAATGTAGATTGGTTGACTGTGCGAATAACCCTCTGTGTATATGTATACAATTAACCCTCTTTGTGTAAATATGTAAGTATGTATATGTATGCAATTAGGGGTTTTGTTTGATTAAATAATTTGGCATATATATAATTAAATTAAATAAAATAAATAAGAATTTATAGTTAATAGTAGATGATTTAATTAATTAATATGTAATTAAGTTAAAATGAAGTGTATAATAGAAGAGAGAAAGAGAATAATATTTTTTTTTGCACAAGGGTAAAATAGTCTTTTTAAAGTTAACCGATGTTATATTGTAATTTAATCCAAAATTGTAATGTAGGTATCTGCATATATTCAAACATTAAGAGAATTATTTGCAACAACTCAAAATTATAAGGGGATAAAGTGTTTTTTACCCTTTTATTAATTTCTTCACATAATCCTAAATCAATTCAAAGATGAGATAAGATACATAAACTTAAAAAAAATGATAATCGTTGAACTCCTAAACATACTAATCTATGGCTGATTATTCAGTATTTCTGGAGTATAGATATGTGGTGCTCCATAATGTTTTAATTGGTAGATAGGATAGGGATTTACGATTTATGTTAAAGATGAATGAATAATATGGAAACTAAGTAATTAATGTTTGATTTAAAATATGACCATGTAATATTCTAAAATTATTAAATAATTTTCCCTAATCTCATATAATTCAGTCGGTCCTAATACACCTGGCCTACATGATCATAAAGGAAATGGATTTGCTCCAATTGGAACCACAGCCTACTAGGAGTAACCAATTTGCAAAAGGTAAGCATCTGAGGAGTGGTTTGGTATATTTTAAATAAGTATATTTTTTGAATGGTTATAAAATATATATATATATATATATATGTAGAAAAGAAGAAAAAGTGGATAGAAAAGTAGAAAGAATATATTGATTGATGTGATCTAAATAAGTGTATGTATGCAAAAAAAAGTACACTTTTTTAGTGCATGCCAAACACTTAGGCCAAGTTTGGCATCCTCAAAAAAATCTAAAAAGCTAAAAAATTATATAAAAAGTAAAAAAGACATTACTATTCACAAATAAAAAATATTAAAAATATATTATATATATATTTATACTTCAAATGCACTAGCAACGTGACAGTCCAAAACCAGGAAAAGATCCACTTTTTTTGTAGCCAAAAAAAAATTCCATAGGTAAAGTTTATTAGTTTGATAGTAATATTGGGCCCTTGGGAGCCCACTAAGGGTTCCGTTTTGATAATCTGAACCGTCAATATATAGAACTCGTCGAGTAATATATGCCTGTAAAAGATCACATTGATCGGATATCGTTAATTATATGATCAAATCAGTTTTGTATAAACAAAATTGATGGTGTGATAGTTAACTGTTGGAAAAAAACTAATCCGATCATATAGCTATCGATATCCGATCAATGTGATTTCTTATAAACATGTAATAATTGACGAGTTATACATATTGAACGGTTTAGATTATTAAAATAGGACCTATGGTGGCCCCCACAGACCCACCATCACTGTCCAAAAGTTATTTGCCCCGAAGGAGTTGATTATTTTTCTTACTAAACAGGCTGGGCAGCCACAAGCAGCCATACCATCAATCTTAAATCTTCCACTACACAATTTATTTATACAATTTTTTATTACACATTTTTTCATGAAAAGACAAAAAGTTAACCCAAACATCCATCTTTTTTTCCTCAACTTTTTAGTTCAAAAAGACAAAAAAAAATGCACTTATTTAGGACACCCCAAATAACCCTTTACTTCTTTACACATTTTTTTTATAAAAAATAAAAAATATATATTTATTTAGAATATCTCAAACATAAGAATCTGTTTTCTTTGTAGTTGCCATGTGTCAATTTCATATTCAAATTTTTTTTCAAAAAATAGAAATTAATTTGATAAAAATAAATATTAATTTCTTTTTTTTTTAATTTTAAAAATTATTTTCATCTTTCAAAAAGGTAAAATCATATGAAAATTATAAGTGCTTATATTTATTATTTATTTGTTAAATTAGTATTTAGTTTTTTTTTTTAATTTAAAAAATAAATTCTGAAAACCAAATCAAATGTTAAATGAATCATACATAAATTTCAAGCAACAAATATATATATATATTGCATTTTTCAAAACATTTTTTTGTCATTATAGATGAATCTTCAAACAAGAATAGAGACTGGTTGCTAGATAAGGCATCTAGAATGAAATGTCTAATATTTAGAAGAAAACTAAAAATACTTAAATAATTAAATAAATAAAAATAATAATTACAATACATGGCATATCGATAATCATAATGTGTTGGGTTAATTTGCTTAAATTATCTTTGAATCATAAGGGTATGTGCAAGAATGGTTTTATAATCAAGTTTTTAATTCAAAATCATTGATTTATTGTTGTTGTTGTTGTTGTTTTTTTTTTTTTTTTTTTTTTAAATTTAAATATTAGCTAGAGAAAGGTTTCATAGTTGAAAAATAGGGAGGGATTTAATTAAGGTCCTACCATGTTGGGGACAAATGCATCACTATCATGGTTTTTGGAGCCATTAACCAATTAAGTCTAACCTAATTAACTACTATACCTTCTTTAGGACTTAATCTCTGGGTAGGTCATAATTTCAACTACCCTTAGAGGAGTTGAATTAAGAGAATGCAAGCATTTAGGTACTTTGTCAAGGGTGGGGAGATTTTTTTTCCATAAGTGTTATTGTAACAACTAACAACTAATATTTGTCGATTAGAATAAATAAAATAAAATAAGTTTTGGAGCCATTCATTTCCAAGCTAATATATATATATATATATAAAGAGTAGTTACAGTGCCGACCATTTCAGAACTTGAGAGAATCGAATATATATACACATTATATTATCTGCATATGAAAAACTATTTGTGTATATGTACCAAGTAGTTTATTCAAAAAGAAAATGAGAATCAACTCATGTATAGTACAAAAAGAACAATGATATGGCTAGCATTTTGTTGGCTTCTTTTAAAATAGACAATTGTAAGTTAGGAAGTCGAAAACAAGCATCCTTAGCAACCAATAAAATGCTTTGGCCAAAATCCTCGAATTTGTCTGTTCATTGTGAAAATATTGTGGAGGTGGTGCTGAGGATTTATGCACAGAGCCCTTCAAGATTTATAGTGAATTTTCTTTGATCTTTATTTTTTTTTTATTTTTTATAACCTAGGGTAGGTAGGGCCCTTTAGATCAATCCTAGGAGCGCAAACGCAAGATATGTGCGACTGTCCGTTAACCTCACATATCAAGCAAAATAGTATATCAGAACATGAATATAAGACCTCCTGAATAGAATATGGGTGATTTTTACCATTCAAATTGACCCTCACGGGTTTAGGATTTATTCCTAAGCATTTTTTGTTTTTCATGTAAAATGTTAACAAAAAATGGAATGACAAACATTGAATGCAATTTGGCTTTGGTGTTCTGTCAGAAAATAATAGCTTTGTAATCAATTGATGGCTTTAATGTGATGTGAACCTATCAATACCATATAAAACACAAAAGAAGAATAAACAAAGAAAGGTTGGTGCAAATTTATATTTTTTCTGTTTGGTGAAACTTTTAATTTTAGCTTTTTCAGCTTAAAATTGTAAAATGATTTGTGTTTGTAGAGCAGTTTTTGAGATAAAAAATACGAAAACTTGTTTGGTTTGCCTTTTTTTTAGAAATGGTTTTGGAAAATTGTTTTGGGGAGAGAGTTTTAAAAAAGTGATTGATTTGATGTGTATGAGAGAGAGAAAGTGATTTTGAAAAGTAGGTAACCAAACAAAATTTTGAGATTTTTTTTGAAAAAATTTGTTTGGTTTGATTACTCTTGAAAATTTGTTTGTAGAGAATTTTTCTCAAAATTTTTTCTGAAAAACAAACCAAACAAAGCCATGTTTAGGTGGTTGTACATTGAAAACGTAGGGAGTTTAGTAATTTTCCTTTTCAGCTAAAATAAATTCATGAGGCCAACTTTTTTTGAGCTTTTTGAAGAACCAAACAAGTTGAAAACCTGAAAATTTTACCAAACACAACCTAAATACTTGTTCTATATATTTGTACTAGCTTTGATTTTGTATGACAAGCATGAACAATTTGAGCCATAAGACAGTTATTTCCCTTTTTATGATTTAAAAATGAAAAGAAGTGTATGGTTTCAGTTTTTTATGCTAATATTTGTTTCCATTTTTATGAATCCAACCGGTTTCTGTGATCCTAAACCCCCCAAAGAATTTTCTTTCTGAGAGTTCCCATCAAACCCTAAACCCACAAAAAGCATGCCATGAGGGGATTTATTATCCAAATGTTGTCGGTTAGGAACCAATGAAAGTGCCCTTCACAAGGATTGTCTGTTAGTCCCACTTGTGAGAGACTATGACCTCCCCCAACATGGAAAATAACAACATAAGCAAGAGGGACTTGAAGGATTATTTTCTAGTAAGCAATAGCACCTGCAGACAGCCCACATGAGCTTCCAGGGACCAGCACGTCATACCGGTGGTGCTTAATGTCGCAATAAAGATGTCTGCAGAGAATTCACAGAAATATACTGAATAATATAATGAGTGATTCATATTCAACTCTCCTAGGTATTTTTCTGTGCATTGGTTCCGTGTTTGTAACATTACTCCTCCTAGATACCAGCCATGTTCATTCGAGTGGTAGTTTGAGGTGGTAGGCCATCCATGGGCCTCTAAGACGCCATGTTAATTATGTTTAGGGTCCCAAACTCGGGTTTTATGTCCCTTATATGTTGCATGGGAATGAAAAGGTCACCTTCTAAATTAATTAATTGTTTGGCTTTTGCACACGAAAGGAGAAACATAATGTTTTTTTGATTGTTTTACCATATGAAGGGCTTTATTAATTATATGTACCAATCTTGCATTGAGCAAGAGAAAAACCACCTTCATGAGATGGGTGTGGCTGCAAATTGGTTTGGATGCTTGAAAGGGATCTTAAAATACTCAACAATAGCAAGTGACAACTGAGAATGTTTAATTCAAGGGGAACTAGCAAGTCAACGTTGGTTTTCACCTTTTATATCTGTTTTAGTTTTTAACTCTGAATGGCTGTTTAGATCTTAGAATTTGTGGAGGCATTTGTTGAGTAAAATGAAAAATAAAGCGATAATTGAATGTAGCAATTTTTTTCAATTTTCCCTTGCCTATTTTATTTCCTTTCATAAACTCATTCACAAATCCAAAATTAAAAACTCGAACAGTCTAATGAAACTTGGATAGTCAATTATCGAAATATCTATTCTAACAAGTTGTGGTGCCCTATTCCTATCAATTATTTTGGACACTTACGTGTGGATCCAAATAAGTAAACTTATTGTCCAATAGATCTTGTGAGAATTAATGACATTTTTCATCAAACAAAATTAAAAAACATCACTAATTGTTAAATTTCAGCAATAGTTTAAAATTTTCATCACAAAAAAAAAAAAAAAAAAAAAAAAAAAAATCACTGATTATAAGTTTTAGCAGCAGTTTAAAAAAATCGTCACGAAAAAAGTCACTAATTTTCAATTTTCAACGATAGTCTGAAAATTCGTCATAAAAAAAGTCACTAATTGTAAATTTTAGCGACAATTTATAAAAATGGTGATAAAAAAAAAGGGCTAATTGTCAAATTTTAGCGACATGTAAAAAATCGTCACAAAAATTTATTTTTAGTGACGATTTTCTAAGACTTTTTTTCAATAAGAGTTTATAGAAATTAAATCTAACTATTAATAATTTATCCCAATTCTTTTCCCATTGTCGGTAGATGAAATATAAACTCCTTATTTTATTATTATTATTATTACTCTTAAATACATAGAAAGTCATAGTTGAAGAAATTGAATTTTTGATCTCTTAATTAAGTGTATGTTCATTGACAATGTTGAGAAGCAACATGGAGGGTCGCCATTTGCAACCATCAACATTAGGTGTCATGGGTTGAAAATTTTGAGCAACTGTTCAAAGAAACAAATAATTAAATAGGGAATTAGGAAAAAACAATAATTCAGATGATAATATTTATGATATACAAGGGATAACTCATACTATTAACAACAAATAAAATTTTTTTTTTTCTTCTATAAGAAAGGGGTGAATCGCTCCATGGTTCAACTTGCTGCTTGTCAAAGAATATGAAATGACTACACAAGTAGTCACATGCCTAGGATCGTAGGAATAATTCTGCCATTCTAGTTACAATAATGTTACAATAACAATATTTATATATTACATTTAATTGTCATAATTGTATTAGTGGTCTGACTCTCGCTACAATAATATTATAATAACATTATGATATATAAATTTATTTTTTAAATTCATTTTCTAAATGTGTTAATAAAATGATTGATTGATAATTAGAGAATAAATGAGAAAGAGAGTAAATTTAAACATTTTAATAGAGTCTCACATCATTGAGTTTAGAAAGTAAATTTAACTTTTGGGTTTGAATAATAATACTCAAACAATATTTATATATTACATTTGATTGTCATAATTACATTAGTGGTATGACTCTCACTATTCATATCTATTACCAATATTGTCGATGCTAAAATCTAACCTCATAACCAATCGAATCTCATCTCTGAGATTCAGGAAACAAAGTCAAAGAGCACGGCAAGATAGAGAAGCCAAACACTTGGACACAAGAAGACAACAAACACTAGTGGCTTGTCCACTTAAGGGCACTTTGACGATCAAATCAACAAACTTATTTCTCAAAGATATCAACTCAATTACAAAACTCACAAAGTAAAACATACCTTAGACCCATAGAGTGCCTTCCTTTTATAATGAAAAGTGCCCTTGTTCCCTAGAAGCCTTACTTCATAAGATTCTATTCCTTACAATGATATTATTTATCCAAGATTCCTCCTTCTAAGGTAAAACATACCTTAAACCCACGGGGTACCTTCATTTTATAATGAACAGTGCCCTTGTCCCCTATAAGTCTTACTTCATAGGATTCTATCATTTACAAAGATATCACCAAACCAAGACTCCTATTCAGATTAGAACCAACTCTCTCAAGAGTCCATCCTTACCCAAACAAGTAGTCTGATATGAACCAGGACTCTTGTCCCTTATCTGAATATCTCGAACTCCAGCATATTCGCATCACATCTCGACAATATGAATTACCCACATGACACCTCGGCTAATAACCTAGGCCACGTGGACAACCTTAAAAATATGTCCTTACAATTGTCCCTAGATTTTATTACCTTGGCAAACTGAGGTGATAGAACCAATATCGTCCAGCCTCCTAGCATGTTAGATACATTTCTCCAACCAAGATCATGACTTGTCGATTTCAATAAACAAGGACTTTTATGTATCCACTAGTCAAGAATCAAAAACCAAAGACCAAAAACCAAGATGCTCCATCCTATTTAAGATTACTCCACTAGCCGAGGTCATTACCTGCTAGTTCAGGAACTTCAAGATTCAAAATTTGTCAACTCAAAACAAACTCAAAATTGTCAGAACAAACACACTGACGTGTCATCACCTCATTGGTTCTTATATATCCCATCACTAATGCACGTCGCCTAACCTAACATCAGCTGACGTCAGCCATCCAAAGAATTCAAAATGATTTCATTTTTGCTGTTGTTTCTCTTACCAAAACCCTCCATGTTCTCTCTCTGCCTCTTCACTTTCTCATTCCAACTCTCTCTCTTCTCTTAGATTTTGTCTATCTACTCTCTAACTGCTATTATTGTTCCTCTTCGAATTCACCACTACAATCGCTCCAATCACCATCTCCAACGACCAAAACGTGATTCTGCTCCAATTAAAAGTTTCATCTCACTTTGGCGATCACGAATCCAGAATCCATTCCTTCATTATCGACCCGTAAGTTTTCTAAACCATTGATTTCAGTATTGTTTCTTACTTTCTTGAACTTGTTCATCATATTCTTCATTCTTTATCTAGATTTCTCTAGTCTTTCTAGAATTTCTTGCACATTAGCCTTTATTTTTGCATACTCTAGACTGAAATTTGGGTTTTGCTATTGAATCACACTAGGAAAATGTAAAACTTAGCAATTTCCAGAACTGCCATAGGATTTCCAGAACCTCTGTATTGAAAATCCTAGGTTAACAACAGCAAGAACATATCAATAATTCATAATGGGTATGCGTGCAATGCTTTTGGGGTTACCTAGCATGCCTAACAGTTTAGACTCTCAATCTTATGATCTAGTCTCACTAGTGCAATGTAAAACCAAAAATGAGAAT
Organism: Camellia granthamiana; assembly: GCA_036172215.1. Classification (NCBI taxonomy): domain Eukaryota; kingdom Viridiplantae; phylum Streptophyta; class Magnoliopsida; order Ericales; family Theaceae; genus Camellia; species Camellia granthamiana. The sequence goes on along the minus strand of JAXFYN010000024.1, from coordinate 1,664,683 downwards.
CCAAATCCGTCAACTTTTATAGAAAATTCATTTATTGCAAAATATGCCAAAAATGGACGACATCACCAGATCTCAAAGTCACCACCTAATCTTTTGGAAAAATAAGGAAATCCGTGACTTCGTACCTAAAGCCATTGTTCGTCATAATCAAAGATGCCTCGGTTCGGATCCTTAAGTATGAGGGGGGAAAGTCATGAATTGAGCACCTTTCGTTCACTCGATCAAAAGATCGACCTCTACTAAACCATGATATGGGTTTTATAAAAATTATTTACTCATGTTCCGATTATTTTAATAATGCTAACATTACTATGTGGGGTATGCAATTGTAGATCATGTCACTTATTTTGGTATGCCTTGATTTTATGCATTTTGAAAGGTTTGAATAAATGTACAACTCATAGAGAAACTGAGCTCACATGCATATCAATCAACATTATTCCAATCTAAGCAACACAACCTTCATTCACTAGCATTCAAGATGCTAAACATAGTAAAATAGCATACCCAACTGGAATGCTAAAGCTATAAATGCTCACCTAGTACTCCTCATTGGCAGGCCAAAAAATAATATGCTATATATATATGCATGATCCTATATACAAATAGCTAATGCAATACGTATACGAAATGCAACTAAGGATTCAGCTACTAAGTAAATGATATGTGAATCATTTCAAGGCATGAATTAGTGCACAAAGGCATATAAGAATTGATGAAACCCACAGATGCAAATTAGCCGAATCTTAATACAAGAAAGATGGATGTAAAGCATGAATATGATAAATAAAACATGATGCTATACAGAAAGCGCATAATTAAAAGGGATAGAAAGAAGTAGGGTTGGAAGTTATTACAACAATTCGAATATGAAATGATGGGAGTGAGAGAGAGAGAGACTATTACAACATTGAATAAATAATAATAAAAAGAAGAAAAGAATGAGGGTTGAAGAAATTATTACAACAATGAATTAATTCAACCAAGTTACTGCTGAATCTAACAAATCATATAAAATAAATGAAAGAAATTGACTCACAGCTCCAGAACCACCCGGGGGAACATTTTCCAGAAACTAGGAGTGTGCACGAGTTGGATCGGGTTAGGTTCACCCTTAAATCGTCACTTGAACCAATCATTTCGGGTGAAAAGTTTTCCATCCATTATCGACCATTCTTGAGTTCAAAATCGACCGGTTCAATTCATTCAGATTGGCAGGTGGTTTTGGTCAGCCATTAGTTTTTCTATTTCTTGAGTTTCAGTGGGAAAAAAAAATCTAGACATAGGGAGAAACAAAGATTGCAACCAAAAAACAAACACAGATTGATATGGAGGGAGATGGTGGGAGATTATTTTTACTATATATTCTAGATCTATTACATTTTCTGAGATTTTCTTGAAAACTAAACAAAGTCTTTGTTTGGCATGTGGGTTAGGGATGGGTTGGAGCTAAAATAGCCACAAAAAGACAAAATAAACTTTTTAGCCCTAGGCTAAAAGTTATCCTATTCAAACCATAATCATTTCATTTTTTCTTTCACAGAAGTCAAAAAAAACCAAAAAGTTCATCTCAAACAAGACTATTTTAGCCTCAAGCTAAAATAGCTAAAAAGCCAACCGACATCCCAAACGAAGCTAAAAGAGAAGGTAAGATATACAAGAGATTATTTTGGTTTTTGGTTATAGATCTCAAATCTCATATAGTTTGCACCAATGATCTCAAATTTGATAGTTTTTACTACTATCATCGCCTTGATGAGTTGAGATCATACCTTTAGATAGACAACAAAAGGATGTTTCAGGAAGTGAATGTTATAGAGAGAGTGAGAGAGAGAGAGTTTATTGGGAGAATGCCTTGAGATGAAGGTTTTTTTTTTTTTTTTTTTTTTTGCAGATCCCAAAAAAAAAAAAAAAAAACTTTGTATATATTAGAGAGAAAAAGTTGTTTTGGTAGGTTGCACCCTCAAAGCCAATAAATATGAGAGATAGTTGAGAGTGATGAGACAAAATTAATAGTACCATGACATGAGATATTACACTGCCCAAGGATAATAAGTGCCGACAGCACTTTAATTACTAATTTCAAAGTTAAATAGTGTACCTGTTAAAAAAAAGGTTAAATAGTGTACAAACGTGGGTGAGAGAAAGAAAAAGACGGTCTCTTGGAGTATCTGAAGAGTTTGTCAGATTTTGGGAAGTTGTGAGATATTATATGATTATGTATATTCAAATTTTGGAAGTTATGAGAAATTATAAGGATAGATATCTTCATATTTTTGGAAACTACGAAAAAGTTGTATGTATATTGGTTCGGGTCGGTTTCGACGAGTTAGAACTATTCAAACCCAGTCTCCGAACCGAAACCCACAAATTTTGATATGCCTTAACTGCAGCCAACCGTAACTTCTCTTGAAACCGTCTATGACATGTGCTGGTCGAGCGGGTGGGTTGGTCTGGGCGGTTCCTTGCACACTCCTACAAAAACTGCCTGCTCTGTTCTTGGAGAAGTTAGCCGGCTATACATAACAGTGGTTGGCCGAATTCATCTTCCGACTAAGATTTAGGTTAGTGCAGGATTTCCAAAACATAAGCCACAAGAAACTTTCTGAGGGGTGTCCACCCCTCTTTCCTTTTCTGCTCACAGGGATCACTTAGAGAAGAGATAAATAAGCCCTAACCCTCAACAATGATACAAACATATATATATATAACATATATTTTGCAATAAATCAACAATTAAATAGATCAAAATCAAGAACGATTTCAAGTCCAAAAAATGGATAGGAACCTATATCTTCTCTTTGTGAATAAAGGCAAATCAATACCCAAATGCACGCTATTAAGTAGAGAGCGTAAACTAATACAAATCATTTATGGGTGGAAGCTTTGCTTTTTAAAACAAGGGATTCATCAAAGTCATTGAATGCTCCTCATCTAGTCATAGAACAAGGATGCTTCCACCACTTTCTATGTTCACAAATGATTGAGAAGGGAGATCGCAATGCCCTTTAACCCAAAATCTTTTGTTTTACTTTCAAAGAAAAAGAAAGAAAGAAAGAAAGAAAGAGAACACAACTCTTTTAACATCAAATCCCAAGAATCACTCTAGGAATCCTATGAAACAACCATTCTACTCATTATCTTTGAGCATAGGTTGAAACTCATGGATTGATTCACCTAAAAGATAGGATATGTGAAGAGGATGAGTGTAACAACAAGAAAAGCTATTCTACTTATTGAACTTATGAATGGATGGCTAATAGCTACTCCCAAACACGTCCACAAAGGTCCAAGATGCATAATAGCAATGAAGTTAAAGCTAAGGAAAGTAAGAAAATGAAGAAAGAACTATCAACTCGATGGATGAGTGGCTAAATTCTACTTCCTCTACATCCATGAGGACTTACAATAATCACATGATTAAAACACAACAATAATGAGATATAAAGCTTATAAATGAAGAGAATATGAGAAAATTGCAAAAGTTTCACCTCTTGAAAGAGAGTAAACTTCTTCGTTGTCAAACTCTTTCTTGGCACCCTCAAGGTCCTTTAGATATAGCTTTAAAGTTCTTAGGATCCTTAGCAAAAAACTTGGAGTCAAGCTTTAGTGGAGTTTTGATGGTTGGTGTATAAGGAAGAGAGGTTGAAGATGAAGTGTAGGAGGAGGCTTTCAAACAAGTTCTTATCCTTTTTAAATATTTTGTAACCTCTTAGAAATATTTCTCAACCTTAGTTTTTAGCTTTAATGGAGTTTTGATGGTGTATCAATAAAGAAAGTGAAGAAAAGATAGGAGAAGGTTGAAGATGAGGTGTGGTGTAAACAAAATGTTCTAACCCTTTGAAATTAAGAAGAGGTATATTTATAGGCTTTTGAGGGAAAGAAAATATTTGAGATATTTGTAGAGGAAGCTTACAAGCAAAATATCTGAGATATTTTTGTAAAATTCAGAGAAAATGCCGAATTTTCCAAAACTGCTATGTTTCCTAGACAATTTAGTTGGCCAAACAAAACAGTGGCCGGCCAGAAAAAAATTGTTTGGCTAGACAGTTTTTTAGAAGGGGAAAACAGGGTTTTTTTTTTTTCCAGAAAATTCTCATTTTTTCCACTCATTTTCACTTTGTTCTTGCTCAATTTACTAAGAAAATATAACACTTGAATTTTGAAAATGCAAGTCTCGAACCTTGTAGAAATGTTTAAATTCACACGAAAAAAAAAACTTTTGAAAAAGATTTAAAAAGAGTCTAAAATAGTTTGGCCAAAACAGGTGTAGGGTTGGGATTAAAGCTTGAACCTGGTTCTCCTGCTGAGGCTATTATAACATAGCATATTCTAACTTTCATCATTAGGTGTTCAAAAAAGAGCACCCAAGTCTTAAGGCCGGTCAAAATAGGTTGTCTACAGTATGCACAAATGGAGGGTAGACACCCCAACTAAGATAGAAAATTTTTGCCTAGAATTTGACACTCCAACCGACGTTCACATTAGGCTAGCCAATGAGAATGACTCCACCATTTCTGGGGATGATTACATGTCTTTCCTTGTAGTATCCTTCATAGAGAGTGGAATCAAATTCCCTCTCAATATCTTATTTCGGGAGATTATGCACTTTTACAAATTGAACCCAATGCAACTCACCATCAATACCCTTGGTATCGTTATCTTCATCGCCGAGTTGTGACAATGACATAATGCTAGGCTAACCCTTCCCAACGTCCAATACTGTTACACCATATGTGGCCTCAAATCCAAGAACAGCACCTTCTTCTACCTCAAATCCAAATATCCAGACTCCAACATGGGTGCTGGAGAAGACTACATAATCGTCTCCGGTAATTGGGAATTTGCTCCGGATGAAAACCTTTGCCTCTACCCTTTGCGCAGAGAGATTCTGGGAGATCATGAAGGTAAGCATTAATTCCCTAGATCACACACTTTAACCATTTAAAACAAACATCTTACACTTAAGCCTCGTTTGGGAACCGTCCCGTTTAGTCAAAAAGTCAAAAAATTATTAAAAAAGCTAAAAAATCAACAACTCATACCAAAAAGTCAAAGATTCTCTTTTCTCTCTACTTTTTCCACATCTTTTCGTAAAAAGTCAAAAATTCATCCTAAAAGATACTAGTTTTTTTTAGCTCATATTTTAGCCAAATAACTAAAAATTTACTAAATTAGCCTGTTCCCAAACGAGGCCTTAATCAATTTTCTAACTTTTTCTTTATCTATTTTGTAAAACTTCCTTAACCCAGCAAATCTTTTCGCAAACAAACCATACATCAAGAAAGCCAACCTCACTAGGCTCTTTGAGCTACCCATCTGGGAAAGAAAGGCTCCTCTCTTACTCAACTAAATCGCCATCTATCGATCTTAACTGTCCGACATTCCGTTATAAACCTAAATTCCACCATCAGCAACCACTTCGAGGTCTTCCTCTTCACCTGACCAAAGCTCCACTTTTGATCCAACCGACCAACAATCTACTTCGGCACCTTCTCTACATGTCCCACCTGCTCAAAACCAATGCTGATGTCGACGCCGGCAAAGACAAAGCGATAACCCTGTAGCCAAAACCCAAAACAAGAAACGATGAGGTGTTGTACTTTCAACATACAATCCAAAAAACCCTTTTATTGCTCTTCCAAAAAATCAAACAGAGCGTCACAATCATTGCTAACTCCGACGAGATAGCTCGCTAAGCTATTGTTGTAGAAGACATCCTCGGTGACATCCTTGACATTGTCATAGTGCAATCCACTCATTCTCCTCCCTTAGTCGAAAAAGAAAAAAGAATCAAGAAAGCTAAGGCAAAAGCCAAATAGACCGTGACGCCCCTACTTGGAGATAAAGATCCAGAAGATAGCATCCTTATCTCCTAGATAGCAGTCGAAAAAAGGCTAGCCATAGAGTTTGTCAAGACTATGACTTCCAAGCGCCCAAAATCATATAGCCCCGATGTTAATACTGATAACGCATGAATCCCCGAGATAACCATTGACGGCCGAACACTAAAGGTTGAGGACAGTGTCGCTCAACACCCGAGGTTACTGTTGCTCTTTCCACCGCATTACTACTTCTAGCCGACATGGATGCAATTAGTGATTGCAACTAGTACGAACACTTTGCCTTCATGATAAGGCACTCCATTTTGGTAAAATCTCCATTACCTTTCTCTATACAATATTTAACACTTAGACTATTTTGACTAACTATTTCTTTTTCTTTACAGTCCATCCAGCACACTCGCTTCTTCACCCTCAAGGTCGAGATGATGAAAAAAGACCTGACCAAGAAAACCCTAGAGGCAACTGAATATCTTCGTCAACTCAATGAAACAAAGAGAAAGTGTGAGAAACAACAAGCAGCCATTACTGCTACCAAGGTTGAAACACAAAAAGTTAAACTTGTTGCCAAGGCTGCTTAAGAGAGAGCTGCCATAGTCGAAAAAAAGCTTGCCACAGCCCTAGCAATGAAAGAAGAACAAATCAAGTAGACCGATGCCAAAGCCTACGAGGAGGGAAAAGTGGTCATCAAAGAAGGCTACAAGAAGCAAGTCAACATTGCTTGCAACAGAGGCTACAACCTTGGATTGACCGCTGCTTTGACTGTTTCATTTTGCCTCGAGGATTCTCCACGCCGAGATCTGTCGAAGCTATCTCTGTCTTTTCTCTTTTTTCTGCTAGAAAGCCTCAAGCCGAGAAGACAGTTGGCTCTGAAGAATGAGATGAAGAAAAATGAGAAGTTGCTGCTGGCGTCAAGTCCCTAACACTCAATGACAAAATCTTAGACCTTACAGGAGATGACGAAGAAGTCAATAAGAGCACCTCCTCAAATTAGGCTGAGAAGACTGTGGCCAACAAAAGCATTGAGAAGACCCTTAAGGAGATAGATAATAAGATCGCCGCCGACACTGAGGCCGATATCTCCACCACCAAGACCACAGAGGCCCTCTCTACTGTTGCTGCTCAATCCAAAGTCCAGACTGAAGCTCAACCAAAAGCTTAGACTTAGGATTTTTCTTTCTGTTTTGTCTTGTCTTTTGTTTTTGAACAATGATCGTCCTTTAAACAATACTTTCTTTGTTCTGCAAGGCCGAAGTGCCTTATGATGTAACTCATTTTTAGTGAATGCATAGCTTTTCTTTTTGCCTAAGTGTCGTACTTTACATCCGTTGATGCAGGCCCTCTTTACTTTCATGTCTTCAATACTTGTTTCTTATCCAATTTTCTAAGTGTAATATATTGGATTCAAATCTCATCTTAATAGCCTAATCACTTTGGGCTAAGCTACCTCGAGCTATATATTGTTTGAAAATATCACCAAGTATCACTTTCAAATCAGTAACTCAAATTTCCATTAACTTATCTTTGTTCTCTACCCCCCTAATGTGAATGTAAGCTTAACTTACCTTTACATTAATGAGTCGACATCTCATTCTTACCTAAGTCCTACAGACCTAGACATCCTTGACCAATGTCATCATGTTTAGCTCGTCTAAACAAAACACTGAAGACTTAACCTTAGTGCAGTGATTTCCTAATACTAACTACCTTGGCTTTTCGTCACAAACTAACCAGGTTGGCAGACTGACATTACTATCCCATGGCAAAGTCATAGTTAATTTTGTCTTGTTTCTCGTTGAAACATCACATTGGCGTAACTCCATCTTAACTTTCTACCAAAGTTACATAATAAAATTATACAAAAATCAACAATAATTTAAACAAACAAATAGAAATAAGTTTTTATTAATCAAAATTTCGGTTAAAGACTTTTATATTACATAAAAAAAAAAAAAAAAAAAAAAACTAATAAAAGAAAAATTTTAAGTTACTGGTATTCCAGGGTCTTAGTAACTACTTGCCATTACTATCCTCCAGTCGATATGCTCCTGCATCGACGATCGGGATGATATTGTCCAGTCTTTCCCAATTTGAGCTAAGTTTGCCCTCCTTATAATCTTTCTTGTTGCCAACAACCTTTCTTAAGACAAGGTCTCCCACTTTGAATTATCTTGGATTGACTTTTTTATTGTATGCTCTGGCAAGTCCTTGTTGGTATGTCCCCAGCCGAAGTGCTACTTTATCCCTTCTTTCTTCAATTAGATCAAGATCTTAGGCTAAGAATGCCTCATTTTGGCCGTTCTCTACTGCTTGTGTCCTTACTCCTAGAATGTCAATCTCCAAAGGTATTACTACTTCTATGCCATAGGCCATAGCAAAGAACGTCTCTCCAGTCAATCTTCTCGGCATAATTTGGTATGCTCATAGCACGTTAGGCAACTTTTCTACCTACTTGTCTTTAGCTGCTTCCAATTTTTTCTTGATTCCGTCCAAAGTAGTCTTATTTGATGCCTCGGCTTGACCATTGCTCTGAGGAAAGCTACGCTTTAAATAATTCTTGATCGTATACTTAGCATAGAAATTTTTTATCAGCTTAATATCAAATTGAGTGTCATTATCTGCTACTATGGCTCTTGGTATGCCAAACTTGGTGGTGATGTTCTTCTAGATGAAATTTTTGACGTCCATATCTCGCATCTTGGCTAAAGGCTCAGCCTCTATCCAGTTAGTAAAATAGTCCGTGGCAAGTAAGAGAAACTTCCTTTAGCCAGTCGCTTGAGACAATTGCCTAACTAGATCCATGTCTCATTGGGCAAATGGCTAAGGACTGGATGTTGGATTTAGGTCTTCAGCAGGATGATGTATCAAAGGCACAAACCTTTGACACTTCTCATACTTTTGAACATACATCTCGGCATCTTTCTGTATATAGGGCCACTAGTAACCTTGTTAAATTGCTCTATGGGCTAAGGATCTGCCCCAGCATGGCTCTCACATATTCCTTTATGTATCTCATATAAGAATCTTCAACTTGAGAAGGATGCACACATCGCAATAATGGTCCAATAAAGGACCTTCTGTAGAGATAGCCTTTAACCGACAGGTAGAACCTTGCTGACTTAAGCCTTACCTTGTGTGTCTCTTTCTTATCCTCTAATAGCTTTCTATCTGTAATGAATTTCACAATTGGGTCTATCCAGCTTGAACCAAGCTCTACACACATCGCTTCATACTCTGTAATCATGGGTTTAATACTTGGGCTTGACAAGTAATCAACTATAATGGTTCTGGGAGAATTTGTCTTCATGTAGGCTGACATTCTCTCATATTGGGCTGCAAACTTGCCCGTCGCTTAACTAACGATGAGCTAGAAGTCACAATAGACTATTACGTCATCAGCTTCGACTGTTGTTGTGAGTTTTAATCCTGCAATCAATGCCTCATATTCTGCTTCATTGTTTGAGGCCTTAAATCCTAACTTGATTGGCTGCTCAATCATCTGTCTATCTAGTGAAATCAGAATAACTCAAGCCCCCACTCTTTGTCAGTTAGAACTTCTATCGACAAAGAGCCGAAATGATGAGTCGATATAAATGTTAAAAGGCTTCAGCTTCTCGAACTTTTTCTTATGGGTTCCCATCTCCTTGGCAAGTTTGGGAGATTAAACCGTGATTTGCATATCTTCTAGTCCCACTATCTCTCCAAGTTCGAGGTTCATTGGCTTAGGCCTTGGAATGGAGTTCGGTGTAAACTCAACAACAAAGTCAGCCAAAACCTATCCTTTTATTGCTATCCTTAGTATGTATTTTATGTTGTGCTGATCACTTGTATAGATTCCAGCCTCATCTCTCCGTTTCCACCTTCATTCTTCCTTGGCGACTGGTTCTGCTTAGGTGAATTGTTTCTTTTCTAATGTTTGGATCGCTTAGGTTTATCTTCTTTTACCCTTGCATACTTCTCAATACTTGCCATTAGATCTTCTATTCACTTTGGGAGAGTCTTCGCCAAGGATTACCAAAGTGGGCAATCGTTCTCTAAGTTGTTTTTGAATTAAACAATAGCAAGCCCCTAGTTACACCACAAAATTTGGTTGTAAACCTCATAATATCTTTTGGCATAAGCCCTCAGGCTTTTGCTGTCGTCTATCTTCAAAGAAACTAAGGAGTCAACCCTTAGTAGCTGCATACTATTGGTAATAAATCGAGCAACAAACATCTCGGCCAAACCATCCCAGCTCGTCATCGATCATTTTGGTAACTTTAAAACCAGTCAGAGGCAATGTCCCCCAATGTTACTGGGAACACTTTACATAAAAGCATATTGTTTCCATTACACAACAACATCGCATAAGATAAAGCCCGATGTGGATATTAGGATCAGACTTACCATTATACATATGAAACTTTGGTGTGGTAAATCTCTTCTGTGCTTCGAACGCCTCCAATTCCGCAGAGAATGGTGACCTTGGTGTGTGGAGTGAAGTAACCTCGGTCGCATTCTTTTTCTTCTAAAGGAGGTTTCGTAGGTCCTCCTTAGATCGCCCTAATGCTCTATTATTCACTGATTTCAGCCTCTTCGACGTACTAATCCCCATGCTGGGATTCGGCCTCTTAGATCTGTTAAGATCCAACGTCTTCTCGACATTCTGATCGTGTGCATTGACTTACTTCGATCCTTTGATCTACGATTGTACTTTCCTTTGGGATTCACCTTCGCCAGCATATACTGATCGTCATGGTGAGCCCCTTAGTTGTCTCCCATTATGTTGTGTTGACAATTCCCCCCCTTCTCTCCCCCTCGGTTCTAGACACCAGCATTAATGACCACGGGCGGGGATGATGGTGTCAGCTGCAAAAACTATGTTTGTACCATAACATCATCATGGTATGTAACTCTGTTACTTTGTTGGACAAATTTTTTACCTCCATATCGCAGTATAAACATCGTACCTTCTAAACCTGGGCATTGTTCTCATTGTAATACTCTTCTTGGCCCTAATCTTGTGTTTTACCTTTCTTTCTTCCTTTTATTTACTCACTTATTGGGACCTTCTTGCATGATGACAAATATGTAATAATGGTGTATGTCTTCTAGTCCCCATTTCTTTCTCCCTTTTATTTACTCACTTATTTGGACCCTCTTGTATGATAGCATTTCACATGCATTAGGGTTCGAACACTCGGACACTTATTCGGACCCTCATGCATGATGGCAAATATGTAATAATGGTGTATGCCTTCCAATCCGCATTTCTTTCTATTTGCCATCATGCAAGAGAGTCTGAATAAGTGAATAAATAAAAATGAGAAAGAAATGGGGATTGAAAGACATACACAATTATTGCATATTTGCTATCATGCAGCTTTTGTTGCAACTGATCTACACTGGGCCAACACCAAGACCCGGTCCCTCTTGCATTATGGCAAATATGTAATAATAGTGTTTACTTAGCATTTCTTATGCATTACGGTTTTATTTACTCACTTATTCGGACCCTCTTACATGAAGGCAAATATGTAATAATTATGTATGTCTTCCAATTCCTATTTCTTGCTAAGTAAACATGATGTTCTATGCTACCATTATAAGCGGGTAAATAAAACGGAGAAAGAAATGGGGAATGGAAGACATACATCATTTTTACATATTTGCCATCGTGCACCATTATTACATATTTGCCATCATGTAAGATGGTCTGAATAAGTGAGTAAATAAAAAAGAGAAAGAAATGGAGATTAGAAGACATACACCATTATTACTGCTGAAGCTGAATGGAACATAGAAAGTGATTCCGACTCGACATCAACGAGCTTGAAGTAAGAGCAGCATTGGCATGTCTCCTTTCAAACACTCGGATACTTATTCGGACCCTCTTGTATGATGGCAAATATGTAGTAATGGTATTTACTTAGCATTTCTCATGCATTAGGATTCGAATACTCGGACACTTATTCGGACCATTTCTCCCTTTTATTTACTCACTTATTCGAACCCTTTTGCATGATGGCAATATGTAATAATGGTGTATGTCTTTCAATCCTCATTTCTTTCTCTTTTTTATTTACTCACTTATTCGGACCCTCTTGCATGATGGCAAATCCCCATTTCTTTCTCCCTTTTATTTACTCACTTATTCGGACCCTCTTGCATGATGGCAAATATGTAATGGTATTTACTTAGCATTTCTCATGCATTAGGGTTCGAACACTCTGACACTTATTCGGACCCTATTGCATGATGGCAATCCCCATTGCTTGCTCCCATTTGTTTACTCACTTATTCAGACTCTTTTGCATGATGGCAAATATGTAATAATGGTGGCGATTGGTGGCATCGTTCGCTTACAGATCTCCTTCCAGATTTTCTCCACCATTTTGGCCAACTCTTATCCTAAGATTGATGTGCTCTTCATTCTCACTAAACATATCGTCCTTGGCCTACGGATTCTACTCATTGTATGCAACGTTGGCCATCTATTTCAACTAAGTTCCCACAAACGGCGCCAAATTGCAGGTGTTAAAATTTGATCTCACAACCAATCAAATCTCGTCTATGAGATTTAGGGAACAAAGTCGAAGAGCACGTAGCAGGATAGAGAAGTCCAACACCTACATACAAGAAAACAACAAACACTGGTGGCTCGTTCATCTGGAGGCACTTCAACGATCAAGTCAGCAAACTTGTCTCTCAAAGATATCAACTCAATCACAAAACTCACAAATTAAATATATCTTAGACCTACGAGGGTGCCTTATTTTTATAATGAACAGTACCCTTGTCCCTTAGAAGTCTTACTTTATAGGACTCTATCACTTACAAGGATATCACTCATCCAAGACTCTTCCTATTCAGATTAGACATAACTCTTTCAAGAGTTCATCCTTACCTAAACAGGTAGTCTGATATCAACCAGGACTCTTGTCCCTTATCCGAATACCTTAGACTTCGCCATAATCGCATCACACCTCGACAATATAGATTACCCACGTGACACCTCAGCTAATAATCTAGGCCACATGGACAACTCTAAAAATATGTCTCCACAAATATAATAATAATATATCACATGATATGTAAAATGTGCAGCCTATACTAAAGAGTTATCATTAGTGAGTGATGGGGTCTCATCTACCCATCATGCTACCAAAATGCCTTGAATTTATTTATTTATTTTTTTTATGATAAAAATTTTATTTGATAATTAATTGATCTCATTAAAAAAATAAGGGATCGCATCTGTGAGAAACCAAAACTGATTACGTTTCTCTTCTCAGCACTCAAACCAAATGAGAGATTAATAGTTGAATGGTTACTTCATTATGTGTATATATACATATAAAGAATACGTAATGAGATCATCGTGCAATAATTTCAAAATAACATATCGTTGAATACAAATGTAAAAGTTTATGTACTTTTTTTTTCTTTTTTTGGTTAAGATAGTATTTTTATTTAAGCGTAAATTACAAAACACCCCTTGAAGTTTACTAAAAATATGAATTGTCTCTTGTGATTTGAAAAATTACAAATAATTCCTTGTCAGAATTAATTAAAAAAATAAAATTTCTAACTATTCTTTTATACAATAATAAAATTACTTGAATTATTAATTGAAATGTATTTCTGACATCATTAAAAAAGTGTTAATTAACTTAATACTTTATTAACAAAAAGGGTCATTTGTCATGAAATTAGAAATTTTAAAAGGTAGAATGTAATTTTCAGAATTACATGAGACAATTCGTATTTCAAGGGATATATTTATAATCTACCCTTTATTAAAAGTATGTTTGGAAGTGGAGGGGTTCAAATATTAATTAGTTTAAACGTTCTTTGTTTTTTTTTTTTATATTATTTATTATTATACAATATGTTGAGCATAAATTTTTTGAGTGACCACATTTATAAAATTTTCTAGAGTAAATTATAAATACACCTGGATTGTCCTTTATGGTTTGTAAAATTACAAATACTTTTTGTTTGAATTTTTTATTTAACTGAATTAACTAGAAAAAACAAAAACAAAAAAACAAAAAAAAAAAAACCTAAAATTTTTAGGGGGATGCACCAATAAATCCTAAATTTGTATCTTGTGATCCAGTTGGTCCTATTGTTTTTCTTATGAACTAATAGGTCCCAACCCAATGTTAATGACCAATTATCAAACATTATAAACATCAAACATTAGATTTATCAAACATTATTCATCAATCATGAAACATTATTCATCAAACATCATAAATTATTCATCAAACATGAAACATTATTCATCAAACATCAAATTTATGAGTAACATCATCAAAACAATATCAAACATCATCATCAAAACACCATCAAACATCACAACATCATCATCAAAACAACATCAAAATAACGATTAAATAATTTTGTAAATAACGATTAAACATCAAAATAACGATTAAAATAACATTAAACATCAAAATACAATTAAATAATTTTTTCTGATCAAAAATCATCATCCTAACAATTTTTTTTTATCAAACATCATCATAATAATTTTTTAATCACACATCATCCTGACATCAAAAACATTACACCCGAGCAATATTTTGACCCTTTTGGGATCATTCTCCCAATCTCTCTCTCTCTAACAATGGCGACTGGTTTGGTCCGTTGAGCAATATCTAGGGTTCAGTCCTCCCCGGCGGCGAAGCTGGTATGCATCCGAGCCCACGCATCGGAGGTCGAAGGTCAACAAGTCGAACCAAAAGCCCGACATCTCTCCGACTCCAAAACCTTCCAAATCTACCGATGGAACCCCGAAAACCCTAACAAATTCCCTCGCGGCATGATCGCCGGAAGGTTAGGGTTGGGTCGATCATGTTCTTGATCTTGATGAGGGCGTCGAGGACCATGGGACCGCATTCCTTGAGGTTGATCTGGAAGATTCCACATCCGTGCTTGACGAAGATTCCACAAACTTCCTCTCATGTTAGAATTGGTTTCTGGGGTTCTTGAATTTGGATTTGGTTGTGTTGAACTTGGGGAAGGAAATCTGTTTGCAGATACTGCCATTGATGAATAGAGAGAGAGAGAGAGATGAGTATGTTGAAGTGTTCTTAACCCAGTGGTTCAAACCTAGATTCAAAACCAGATTCAAACCGTGAAGTGTTCTTGGAGTTTTGATGATGTTAATGATGTTGGTGATGTAGATAGTGGGACTAAATGGTGCATAAGAAAATTCGTAGGACTAAATGGTCTAACTTTCTACCACATAGGATTTACTGGTAATTTTTTCAAATTTTTAACTACTCTCCTATATAATAATAAAATTATCTAAATTATTAACTGAAATATATTTTTGACATTATTAAAAATTGTTAATTAACTTCATAATTTATTAATAAAATAGGTCATTTGTTATGAAATTAGAAACTTAAAGAGAAAATATAATTTTGTTGTCTTTTTTTTTTTTTTTTTTTTTTTTTGTGACAGGAAAATCCTCCCTACCCTCCCGCAAGTCCAATGCAGCGCCCCTTGCAGAGATCACCAGGGTGTTCTGTTAGCCGTTCCGAGCGAGGAGACTACATCCTGCAGAGATCACCAGAGTGTTCTGTTAGCCGTTCCGAGCGAGGAGACTATATCCTGAGAACTTGCCTCGACCTCCCAAGACAAGCTCCGCTTAAGTCAGGACTCGCACAGCGGGGGAGTATTGAACCCACACCAAATGCTGATTTGACAACTTGAGGTCCAACCTCCTAATCAACTGTGCTTCGCCCAGGAGATTGGCCCAAGAGGGAAGGAATTGAACTCATGACTTTAGGGCTTAAACCTCAATCCTTAACCATAATGCCACCCACCTTTGGGTTAAATATAATTTTTAAAATCACATAAAGTAATTTATATTTTAAACAAATCTCAGAAGATGTATTTATTTTAAACAAATCTCAGAAGATGTATTTATGATTTATTCAACTTTCTATAATCACCGCTGAAGTCACGTGACTCAACATCCTTTCCTGAATTCCTATATTTACTCCTGAGATTACGCCACATGTGGCCTTGCTTGTGAAGTCAAACTTGGCACTCACATATCCTTTGTAATTTCACCTCTCACATGGATATATTGTCAATTGTTTCTTAATCAAACTTTTGACTCGCAATATTTATAATTTTGGATCTAATTTTTTCAATTTAATTTTTTGGAAATTAAATTTTTTATTTTTCATATTTTTTTATTTTTCATAAATTTTTTAATATTTTAAACAATTTTTTATTTTTTAGATACATCTAATCTAAATATACCTAAAAAGTAAAATATTTGTAAAAAAAAGATATTTAAAAAATCAATAAATACAAAAGAATATAAAAATGTACAAAATTTTCATTTTTTTATATTTTTGGTATTTAGTGAATTTTTAAATATTTTTTTCACAAATATCATACTTATTAATTGTATTTATATTAAGTGTATCTAAAGAGTACAAAATTTGCTTAAAATATTAAAAAAATCACTAAAAATAAAAAACAAATACGAAAAATTTAAAATTTAATTTTAAAAAAATTAAATTCAAGAAATTAGTGTTGGAGCATGTATGAAGGTAGAATCTCATATGAAATAAAGAGTAAAAGAGACGAGTCTTAATATAAATTAGATAGACTCTTCACTTATAGACTTAAGTTTTTAAGTGAGTATGAGTTCTAAGTGCCGTTTTGGGAAGCACGGCAAAGCGCCACGTTTTGCATCCAGGTCCAAAAAACGCTCCTGCCCCAAAACGCCACTTTATGCATTTGGCAACTTCCCAAAACGCAACACTGAAATTACAGTTTGGGCCTATGAGAAAAAAGGTGAAAAAGTAAAAAATAAATGTTGAGTAGGGATATTTTGGTCATTTTGGAGTGATGTGACACTTTAAAAAAATATTAAATCAAAAATCAAAAAAGCCAGCTTTTTACCAACTTCCCAAATCACTTTCAAAAAAGTCAAAAAGTTTGGTAAAAAGCTAAAAGCCAGCTTTTTACCAACTTCCCAAAACACCCCTAAATAATATATGTTGGGCCTTGATATGGTTGTTGTGCACTTATGAGCTCTCTAATTCCCTAACAACTGGTATCAAAGCCAATGGCAGACGATCTATGGACAGACTCTTTTAGAGCATCAATATTAGTGGACTTGGGCTTGCACAAAGACTCTCGATGGAGCAAGAAAAATCCATGATGACTCTTGATGGAACAAAAAAAAATTCCTGATGCACGTGGCAAGATTGGACTGCGATAAGGTGACTCTCAATGGAATGTTGTGGCTCACGATGGAGTGTGTGCGGGTGACCTAAGTTGTACTCGATGTTGGAGAGTTATAAATCAAGATTAAGGGAGAGTGCATATAATCTATGATGAATTTGCTGATGATTGATCAGACTTGAGAGGGAGGATGGAGAGGCCTAATGTTTGGTTCACACATGAGGGGGAGATTGTTGGAACATGTGTGAAGGTAAAATCTCAAATGAGATAAAAAGTAAAAGAAATGAATCTTAATATATATTAGATGGACTCTCTACTTATAGATTTAAATCATTAAGTGAGTATAAATTTTAAATAATATATGTTAAGGCTTAATATGGTTGTGCGCTTGTAAACTCTTTAATTCCCTAACAATTAGAACCATGATTTTCAAACACTGAATTTATTTGTGTCATTGATCCACTGTTTTGAGAGGAGCTGTCCATTGTTTTGCATTTGAAGCCCACAGAATCCACTTTACATGAGAGTTACATTTTGATCTAATTTTGAGAAGACGCCCACAGAATCCACTTTCCATGCGAGTTCCATTTTGATCTAATTTTGGGAAGTGGATAAATAGGAAAATTTAATGTGGATAAATAGGAAAATTTAATCAAAACTTTTTCATTGGATTCTTATTTGATGAAAATGACAATATTTTTCTTCATAAACCCCTTAAGAAGAAAACATATAATTGAGTAAAGACAAAATTAAATATCTTTTTTTTTTTTTTCTTGGCCAATATTGCTAGAGTAACATGTTACTATCAAACAGAGTAATATGTTACTGTGAAATAGAGTAATTGTCAAACAGAATAATATGTTACTGTGAGACAGAGTAGCATGTTACTGTCAAATAGAATAACATGTTATTGTTACTATTTACATCAATTTCAATGGTAATATTTTTTTTATTATAAAGAATTTCATAGTTAATATGAATCTTATTTAATAGATCTTGATGAAAGAATTCTAAAAATGTTAATTTTATTAAAACTAACATCTACATCAAAAGTAATATTATTTTAAAGTTTAATATTTTGATAATAGTGATATTTATTAGACTTTTTAAAAAAGACTTTTTATACTTATCCTTAATATATTAAAATTTTATTATGAAAAAGTTTTGACTAAATCCTCTAAATATTATCTTCTTATATGATAACTTCTTCTATTGGGCACCACTGTTTTAGATCTCACTTAAAATAGTATTTATGAACTCAAAATATTCTTATTATTGATATTTATATAAAAAAGAACGGGATAAGCCTTCATATCAAGGTCATTGATTTGACAAAGTAAGTTATTATAATTTAAGCAACACATAATATATGTCATATTTTTTTATCATTATTCTTATTCTATTACATTCTTTTAAATTACATGTAACACGTGTGCAACCCTCTAATATATTTTAATGAGAGACACAATCAATTGAGACAACTCAATCCAAAACGGATTATATATTTAAAAATAATTTAATTTAAATACACTTATTTAATAAATGAGTTTAAGCAAGTAGAGTTAAATTGAAACAGATTAAATAAATGAAGCTAACCAACCTATATCCAGTAGATGATGATGGAGGTAGTGGTAAATGGGGGAGGAAAAGAGGGATTACTACGGTGCCAAGGGCACAACAGTATCTGTGGTACCTCAAGGTGAGGTTAATTATAGACTTATTTTTATAATCCGAATCGTTCATTTTGTAGGACTTGACGAGTAATTCATGCATGTTAAAAATCATATTGATCATATATCAGTAACCAAGTAATCGAATTACATTTATCATAAAAAAAAATGATAAATACAATTATCCTAAAAAATAAACAATCTATTTTTCTTTTGAAAAATAATATAAAAAATATGCAATCCGATCATGTGACTATCGATATCCGATCAATATAATTTTTGATATGTATAAAATATTCAATAAACTTTACAAAATAAATAGTTCAAATCATAAAAATAAACTAGTAATGAACCTTACATTAAGGCACAATAGTTACCGATATGTCAAGGGCACAATAGTAACTCCATACCCGGTGGTGGAAGAGTGCCGCAAAGGTGATGTAGTGGAGGCAGAGGCAGAGGCAGAGGCAGAGGTGCTACCCATGTTAACAAGTATCATGTCTAACTCATTTAAATTCAAGGTTAATTGAATTTACAAAATGCAACCATTTAAACTTATGAGAGATTTATTTATAAATCTCATTTAGAGGAATTATAATCTAATAAGTTCATAAAAATTTTGTGCTCTATCTAATCCCATATATTTAGACTTGTATCTTAAGAGGTCTTTTTTTCTTTATTTATAATATTTTGGGGACTAATATACCCTTTATTCTATTTTTTATAGTATGTATTACACACAATTGTAATCTTCACGTTTCCTTTTTCTATTTTGATAGTTTTGGTGATCACCGATTCTAGTGAAATTAGTGGGATATGTTTCTTATATGTTTTAGTAGGGCTTCAAAACTTTGTTTTATATGTTGGAGGTGAGAGAATATTGTATTCTTCCATTGTTACGGTTTGAAACTTCATGTTCTTCTATTATTGCAATTCAAAGCTTTGTGTTCTTCCATTGTTACAATTCGAAATTATGTTTCTTTCATTCAGAAATCGTAGGGCAAGGTTAGTACTATTTTTGTTTTGCATCTACATGTAGGTATGCATTTGATAGGAATTCATATTCAATAATGTTTGGTAGGAATGTATGTTCAGAATTGATCAATAATTAATTAAAGTTGGGTTCGACTTTTTATTTCGAGATAGATTGATATGGTATTATGTATCAGTGTGTGTATGCTTATTGGTTAAATCACTGAATATGAACATTCAAATCCACTTAAATCATTATTGTTGTGAATTATCAAATTTTAATGCGTTGTAATTGGTGTTGCGATCATCACATCATTAATCAATGTTAACATTCACATTCAGGAATAGTTATGCAAACGCAAACAATGTGTTATTTTAATCGCTACATATTATGCATCTTAACAATACAACATAGAGATGTGAATACTTACATCAATATTGCATTTGCCACAATGCACACTAGGTCAATAGTTATGTGTATATAATAACAAGCAACTACCAACAATTTGAATGGTCACAAACATAGTCTATACATAGAGATGTAAATGTTCACATTAATTCTGTAATATAAATAGATAGTTGCACCCAATATTAATCTTCACACATTCATGTAACATTGAGTGAGTGTACTATTTCATGAGGAGATGTTATTTACCAGTATGCATTTGTAATGTGAAAGTTTACATTAACATTTATTTGAGAGATAGATAGAAGGTAGACGATTTAAAGTTTTGAAAATGTGAGAGATTTTTTCCATGCAATAAGGAAGAGATTTTTCTCATTGAAATAGGGAAGATATTTTCTCTATGTAATGACGAACTATTATTATTTTTTTATTATATATTGGTTTCAAAATAAAAGCACGCACAAAAATTTGGAAGAGTTTTAATCGTATTACTATAAACATGACTTGATAGAATATTAAAAAAGATGAATTAAACGAAACATAACACCTAAGAATAGGACTTTCTGAAAAAAAGGCCCAAAACTTAATTATGAATTTGAACGAGATTTAAATAGATTTAATTGGATAAATTCACAATTTTGGGTTTAGTTTAAACTCATTCATTCAGTATTTATACATTTTTCTGTTAGTATATAATTTCTCCATCTTTCAAGGATGTGGATCTATTCTTGGAAAGTACACACAAAGTATGCAACGCCAGATCGTGTTAAGAGTCCACCTCCTCTATACTATGGATAGCAACATGCTAGCTACAAATCAAGTCCACAAAAGGAGCAGCTAATTTGATGATAACTCTATGAGAAATTTTCCTACACACACCCTTTAATAAACAAAATACATATCAGCCGTTAGGTCTGAAAAAATAAATCCAAACCATTAATTATAGTTATATTTCATAAATAACATCACTTCTTCGAAGCATAACTAAAGACTATTTTAATCATAACAATATCTACTAAAATAGGTCGTAATCAACACTAATATGTGCCATAACCACACCCCATAATTGGATTATGGGACTAACCAACTTCTATTTAACAATATGTTAGACCGACAACCACAATAATCCATGACCCTTGGGCTCCCTTTAGATAGATATAGATTTCAAATCAAGAGATTTGAGGTTGGATTGTAAAAAAAGTTAAGAGTAACCTACTCTAGGTGGTTAGAAAAACAAGTAAATATATATTTTAGTAGCATCTTTGTAGCTAAAAGAAGAATCCTTAACATGATTTCAAATTACTATAATGTAATACAGAACAGATTTCAAATTATAATACAAAATTTCACAATCACAAATAAAAAACAGGAATAGAGATAAAGTACATCCACCAATTAAAAGAAGTGATTTTAACATTAATTAATCTATCATCATATAAAACAGAAGTCTCAGTTCATCAATTGAATTACAAAATCAACAGAAGAATTCCCCCTTCTCCATGATTAACTACGAAACAAGGGTTAAATAATATGAAACAAATTTAACAATGAAAAATAAGCATTGCATGAAAGATGCAACTCTCCACCCAACATCACAGAAAATAGTTTCCGAAATGAACAGAAAAGAGAAATCAGGAATATCACAGAACCGTCAAAACTACTGAAAGTAGGCCTAAGATCACAAACAAATAAATAAATAAATAAATTTGAAGAAATGATAATTTCAGATGCTAAAGAAGATTTGTCAGTCTATGAACAATTTAACAGAGGGTGGGGTCATGCTCATATCAATATCAAAATGAACTGTTGCTTTCACTTGCAGATATGGAAGGACCTTCGGACTTCACAAGATGAGACCCTCTGCCATTGATATCAAGGCCCTGCAAACGACCGAGGGAGTCCTGCTGCAACATCTCAGAAAACATAGGGTGCTGGTGGTTTAGCATGTTAGATTGGACATGACGGAATTGCCGCATTTGTATCTGTTGCAGGTCGTTTGGTCCTTGTTGCGATTGCTGTGAATAGAATGAAGATTGAGGATATGGAAGATGTTGCATTCCATAATTGTATGAATCTGTTTGGGATGTCATTTCTCCGGTGGCAATTTTGAGCCTTTCCACTTCATGTTTTAGTGCTTCATTCAGCGCTGTGTTGCACAAATATTTTCATAAATATCTCATTCATAACATCACATGGTGAATGTTGGAAATGACATGCAAAAGAAAGCACAAATAGATGGCTAAAAATCTGTAGGGAGGAGATTGACAAGGAGCTTGTTCCATATTTTCTATACCCATCTGGTTAATTAACATTTTCAATTCACCTAGACATTTTCAGTACGGTCCATTATATATGTTTTCGTAGTGGCATACCAATGGCCTATGAAGCATCGGTACAAATACAAATACGATAAGGATATGGATAAGACGATACAATAAAATCTAAAAAAATAGGATATGTGTAAGGTCAAGATAATTTAAAGTTATATATATAATTTTTAGTATTATATCATACATGAGTTCAAAGAATATTGAAAACCATTCTTTAGGAATTAGTTATTACTTTAAAAGCCAATTGTCAGTTTCTTCTTTTTAAGTGAATATGTTAATTTCATAAAATCTAAAAATTAAAAAAAAAACACAGAATACTTGATGCAGGACGAGTCGGGACAACAGCAGAAGTGAGCTTTTTGGGGATTATTTGAATTGGGTTTTATGGCTGAACTTGCAGTAAGAGTATAAGTAATAAAGCAGCAAGAGTTTAAGCATTGAAAGATAGAAATTTAATATTAGTTTAAGAGCCAATAGTCAGTTTATACTTTTTTACAGTGAATACGTTAAAGTAGAATACTTCATGCAGACGAGTAGGGACAGCAACAAAAGTGGACTTTTGAGAGCTGATTTTAATTGGGTTTTAGAGCTGAAATTGCAGTAAGGGTTTGTGACGGTTAATAAAGGGGCAAGAGTTTAAACATGAAAATATAGGATTTCTGGCACTGTTTAGGGACTATTCTGAGGGCTGTGAACAGGACCAGTGACAGCAGCAAAAGTAAGCCTTTTAGGGCTGATTTCAATTGGATTTTATGGCTAAAATTGCAGCAAGGTTATAGGGGTTTTAAGGGTTTGTTTGGGGTAATAAAGGGGTAAGAGTTCATGCATGAAAAGATAAGATTTTCGGCACTGTTTAGGGACTATTCTGAGGGTCGTGAACAGTACCCAAGAACAATAAATTTGTAGATTCTACAGAAGGAAAAAAAAAAAAAACTAATAATCACTCCTAGAATCCATTGGGCATCACAACTAGGGTCAGGATTGTATCACATAAACCAAAAGAAGACTTAAAAGCTCTGAAAGTTTTATAAAATATTAACTCCATTAAATTATAAGCATTATATAACATTATATAAACTTTAGAGATTTCCTTTACCAATTAGAATTTCAAAATAGAAAATTACTAAAATTTTGACTTCCAAAACTTATCTAAGACCAAATAAAACTAATAAATAAAAGGGTACTCGGTCCATAAATCTATATCTCAATTTCGTTTGGCTAAAAGTCCAGGCGGTGAAATACTTTGTCAAAAGGACAAGTTTAAACAAAATGACCAAAATATTCCTGTATATATATATGGTTATACACGGTCCCAAATTCCCAATACCATCACACAATAACACACTCCCTCTCTCTCTGCTCTACTCCTCTCTCTCTCTCTACTCTCCGTCACTGTCGTCCCTTCATCATCAGAGCTCCGTTACTTCTGTCGCCTCACCAACGCCAGCGTGAGATCTTCGTCCTCCTTCTAAGCTCTAGCTCCGCCGTCCTCCTAACTTCCATCCAAATCCACCGCCATATAAGCCATATCCATCGTCTCTGTCAAGATCTACGTCGTCTCCCCCGCCGCCGCCGATGAGGGAAAAGGAAGAGATAGAAACCTATCTCCACCACCACAATATCGAGATCTCCATATCTACTCCACAGACCTCCGCCTCCGATGATGTTCTCCCTTGGCTTGCTCCTCCTCAACTTTGACAACTCATGTTGCATACTCATCCTCAACACCATCCTCAAATCATCCTCCTCTTGATCTGCCTCCGCCTCCGCCTCTACCACCGCCACCGCCACCGCCACCGCCACCGCCTACTTATCTTTGCCGACCTCACTCGATGCCACCGAGCTCTGACTCGCCGAAACTTACCGAGCCGTCCCAGCTCCACTCTGGCACTCCCTTCTCAAATTTGTGTGCTTTGTTTCATGTTGCTACTGATATATATACATATATAAAGAAAGATATAGATAAACATATAAAAGGCTGTAATGATATTGATTTTTCTTTGGGTTAGCTCTGGATCTGTGGAGATTCAGATCAGATCTTTATTTATTTTTTTTAAGTTGTTGATCGTTGTTGCTAATGATGATGATATAGATGTATATGTGATTGTTGTTGATGATGAGCATGTAGAAAAAACAGATAAGATCTGTATGTTTTGAATTTAAATCTTTCTGTTAAATTTCAACAAGTAGGAAAATTAGAACTAGAGTTTCAAACAGATAGGAAAAAATAGAACAATAATTTCAACAGATAGTTTTAGAATTTTAATAGATAGAAAAAATTAGAACAAGAATTTTAACAAAGATTTGAACAGACAAAAAATTAACAAATAGAATTCAGTGGAAAAATTGAACAGACAAGAAAATTTGGACGGATAGATTTAAACAGATAAGTGAAAAAATTGAACAGATAATAAAATTTAGATATATATTTTAACAGATAATAGGAAAAAATTAAACAAATAGTCAAAAAAATTAAACAGATAGAAAAAAAAATTGAACAGATAGATATAAATTTGAATAGAGAGTCAATGAAAAGTCATCAGATAAATTACGGGACAAAATTGGAAACAAAATGTTCTTTCAAAAAGAAAAAAGACTTCTCACCAAACTATTTTACAAATGATGGACTTCTCACCAACAAAAAATATTCACTAGACCTAATGCATTATGCATTCCTTAGATTGGATTTATCACCAGTTTACTCTAAATAAAAACTAATTAAGTTATTAAACCCACAAGATGACCCATGGGAGCACAACCCATATCCAAAAATTCTTCAAAACACCCCTAATTAGAAAAACTTACCAACAACTTTCTTAACCTAAAATAAACATAAATATAACTACCAAGACTAGAAATACAATTATAGATGGTTCTAATTGATCCCAATTGAGTTCGACTCCACACAGAGTCATCTAGTATCTGAAAGTATCCAACCCTTCTCAAAATTAACATCAAGTATTGAATACAAAAATGAAGTATCGAATAGGTATTCGCAAGTATCCGAGAAGTATTGGATATGGGTAAGCTACTAACCAATAAGACTTCCTTTTAGAAATATATGTGCTTGATAGCCAATGACTACGCCAAACTGATGTTGACATACCACAGCTATAATATGAAGATATTCAGGAACCAAGATTTGTACCAAATCACAGTACGTACTCAAGAAGGACATAATTTATTATCCTTTTTAATTCCATACTTCCAGTGCACCTTTGGCAGAAACATCAATTAAGATAATAAGATGGAAATAATCTACTATGTTGACTATTAGCTCTAGAGCACTCCATAGAGCAAATAAAGTACTTCTCCGGCATAAACAAGTAGAGATGTCAAACCAAAATTATGCATGTCTATTGACATGTTTGTTAAGTATTTTATGGAAATATGTATAGAACCCAAAGGCTATATTCAAAACACAATGAGAAAAAATTTTAAAACCAAGTTTGCTTGAAAGGTGAAACATACCATCACGTAACTGAGCTTGTTGTTCCATAGCTTGTAACCGAAGCTTAAGCTCTGTATTTTCATTAGATAGACCTGTCGTATCTCTCTATAAAAGAAAACAAAAAGGTCATGAGCTTTTATGCTGCAGTATATAAAAGTATAAAAGCAATATGTGATGAAGGAATTCAAGGAAAGAGACACGAAATCTTAGTTAAATGAAAATTTAATAGCACCAGAACCTATAAAAGATATAAAGTTTATATAGCAATATCACAAAACCTAGATTAAAAGATTGATAATTAAGTTCAAATGTACTGAAATCAAGGGAGAGATGAAATGCTCAAAACTGCGGGAAAGAGAGGAAAAGGAGTGGGAAAAAGGGTATGGTCAAGGGTGTGAAGCCTTGATTGGGCATTAATCAGTTCATATCATCTTGTTAACAAATCATTCACATTTTTTCTTCATATCACCATCATCAAATTATTCAACAATACTTTTCTATTTGGGAACAGAGCAAGTATTAATATTAAAATAAGAGAGAGAGAGAGAGAGAGAGAGAGAGAGAGAGAGAGAGAATTCAACTAGTTAAAGTTTTAAAAGAACTTTGATTGCCTGAGTTGAATGACTATCAATCAAATAGCCTAACTCGGGAATATTTTGAATAAGAGCAACATTTAAAAGATTTAGTAACTACTAGATCATCTTAGTTCCAAAGAACAAAAAGTGAGAGTCCAAAAAAAACAAGGCAATCGATTTCCAGAATCAACAACAAAAAAAAAATAAGGTGAGCGTGGAAGAAATGAGGAATTAATAATGTTCCACATTCTTTAGAAACAGTTGTGATTCAGCTCACGATAGGCGCAAGGAAAACCAAAATTAAGGAAGCATTCATGATTGGAAATTAATTTATTTGGAGCTCAACTCAATTGGGATCAATTGGAACATCTATAATTATGTGTCTTATGTTTATTTTAGGTTAAGAAAGCAGCTGGTCAGATTTTACAATTAGGGGTGTTTTGGGTAATTTCAAGATTATTGAATATAGCCTGTGCTTGTTGCCCATGGGTCGTCTTGTGGGTCAAATTGTTTAATAGGTTTTCATTTATGGGTTTTATTTGGTCTTATATTGGTTTTGGAAGTCAATTTTAGTAGTTTCCTATGTTGAAATCCCTAGTTGGTAAAAAAAAGCGCCTCTAAAGTCTATATAAATATAAAGTCATCTAATACTTATAATTTAATAGAGTTCATTCAGAGCTTCGAAGCTTCTTTTATGGTTTTTACAATACAATCAAATCCTAAGTATGATGCCTAAGTGATTCCTAGTTTTATTCTCTTTATTTTTTCTGCAAAATTTGCAAATTACTGTTCTCGAGTACTGTTCACAGAATCACAGCCCTTAGAACAGCCCCTAAGCAGTGCCAAAAATCCTATATTTTCATGCTTAAACCATTACCCCCTTTATTACCCAATACAAACCTTTAAAACTCCTATTATGTTATTGCAATTTCAGCAATAAAACCCAATTAAAATCAGCCCCAAAAGCCCAACTTTGCTGCAGTCCCTACTAGTCCTGCATCAAGTCATGAACAAATTCTCAAGTGCTTCATAGGAAACATAATTGCATGCATATCAAGACTTAAACATGAGTAGAAAGCATGACTTTTTTTTCCCCAGTAACCTAGGGGAGATCCACCTAATCAAGCAGCTAAAACAGGTTATCAGAATGAAATATCATATTTCATTATCTAAAATAGGAAGATCTACCATTGTTGGCGTGATGAAAGAAATTAAAAACTAGGGAGATATTAATACCATGAAGTAAAACCAATAATGTCCAGCACAATTCTGTGAAACATGGTAAACAATAACATATAACTAAAATCCGATAAAGAGAGCCACTAGCAGGCAACAATCACCTGGAACAGTGTGAGTTGTGCAGAAAGGGTGGTTGCTTCTGTTTGAAGGGTCAGAACTTTTCTCTCAAGCTCAGTTATATACCGAGCTTTCCTCTCTTTTGAACGAGCGGCAGATTGACGATTTGCCAGAATTCTGCATACATTCTTCAGTGTCAGACACAAGAAGGTTCTTCAAATTATTTGAATTGATTAAAGAGAAAATCACTGCCAAAGAACTGGAACGAGAATTTCTTCTCGTCCAGCTCCAACCATGCGAAAAAGACATAATTGTATACTTAATTTCTTTTAAATATGCACAAAAAGAAAATTTGGTCAGGCGATTGATCTGGCAACCAATAGAAGGTTGCATAGATGACATTAAAACTCAAGACAAGAGTTCACACTTCAATAGAATAGAAGTAGCTTTACACATGCTGATTGGCCAAGTTCAAAAGATCATTACTTGACAAAATTACAGCAAGATAGTCTAGAATACCTAAGTAGCTAAGTATCACGAACACAAATTAATAATCTCTATTTGTTTGTCATTAATTATTGGTGCAGATATTAATACAAAATGTCAAAAGTCTCATTAAGGCAATAAAATCAACGGAGAGGAGATCTAGGTCACCTAATCTGTGGAACATGGCAGCTGGATCATGATCCAACGTGCAGATAGGCAAATTTGGTTCAAAAGTGGGTCAAATCTGCGAACTACAGTCAAATCTGCAAATTGTGTACCAAATTCAATTTCAACCAATTCTTAAATGTCACATGTACTCATAAACTGAAGAAAGACACTGAAACACAGCAAGCATTACACGCTAGCATGAATGGCTGTAAGAAGAAAAAAAATCTACCACAATGAGATTAAAACTTGTGACAAGACACAGGAATCAAATGGTCACCACCAACCAACAGACCACCATTCGATTTCGTCAACACATTATCCAAGTTTTTTATTTAATGCTTCTGTATCATATTACAGTGCAAGTATTAAAGACATTAGATTACTGTGATTTAGTGCATAAAAAAATAATTTTTTACATATATCTTTATATATACATTTATATACGTTCTAATGGCACTCCCGCTCTTGAGTTATTTTCATAAGCACGCTCTTGCTCCAGCTCGCTCCACATTTTGTTTGCTTGAGGGGAGATTGTACCCAAGGTTTCCATCATCAGTAATTCTTTCAAAACAAAACATCAAATTCCCTGTCTAGTAAACCGGGAGAGCAGCCTTATGATGAATACAGTTATTTTTCCTTTTCCTTGCTTCTCAAGCACATTTGAAGTTAGATATAAGACTCAATGGTTTGACTGACCAAGATCTACTCTTCTACACTAGAAACATATATGACACAGTGAGAGTGTATGATTAAGGAGATACATAGATATATATTCGTCATTTTCCCACTATATCCAAATGCTAATTTTTTAGAAATCACTGTGTCCATATCCATATCTTTTTTGTGTCCATATCCCATGCATATCTAGCGACTACATGTCCGATGTATTTCGTAGGTGTGAAATTTGAATGCCAATATTTTGGCCTGTGTGTGAAGCCACCCTCACAATTTTTAAATCTGTTCCTATTTTGGATGATGCTCTGCATACTCACCAGTCAAGAGCATGCACAAATTACACATGGCATCCCAGCAATAGACATGATATACACTGACTAGCAGTTACTTATCCCAATTCACTAATCACACTAGTTTGATTAGCCAAGTATCATAAACACAAATTAATAATCTCTATTTGGTTGTCATTATTGGTGCAGACATTAAGACAAAATGTCAAAAATCTCATTAGGGTAATAAAATCAACAGCGAGGAGATCTAGGTCACATAATCCGTGGAACATGGAAGCTGGATCATGATCCAACCTGCGGATAGGCAAATTTGGTTCAAAAGTGGTTCAAATCTGTGAACTATAGTCAAATCTGCAAAATTTGTCTACCAAATTCAATGTCAACCAATTCTTTAAATGTCACATGTACTCATACACTGAAGGAACACTGAATCACAGCAAGCATTACACGCTAGCATTAATGGCTGTAAGAAGAAAAAAAATCTGCCACGATGAGATTCAAACTTGTGACATGACATGACATAGGAATCAAGTGGTCACCACCAACCAACAGACCACCATTCAATTTTGTCAACACATTATCCAAGTTTTTTATTTAATGCTTCTGTATTACATTAGACTGCAAGTATTAAAGACATTAGATTACTGTGATTTAGTGCATAAAAAAATAATTTTTTACATATATCTTTATATATACATTCTAATGGCACTCCTGCTTTTGAGCTATTTTCATAAAGGACGCTCTTGCTCCTGCTCGCTTCGCGTTTTGTTTGCTTAAGGGAAGATTGTACCCAAGCTTTCCATCATTAGTAATTCTTTCAAAATATATCATCAAATTCCCTGTCTAGTAAACCGGGAGAGCAGCCTTATGATGAATACAGTGATTTTTCCTTTTCCTTGCTTTCCAAGCACATTTGACATTAGATATAAGACTCAATGGTTTGACTGACCAAGATCTACTCTTCTACACTAGAAAACATATATCACACAGTGAGAGTGTATGATTAAGGAGATACATACATACATGCATATATATATATATGTATATTTGTCATTTTCCCACTGTCCAAATCCCAATTTTTTTAGAAACCACTGTGTCCATATCCGTATCTTTGTTGTGTCCATATCCCATGCATATCTATCTTTGTTGTGTCCATATCCCATGCATATCTATCCATGTCCAATGTGCTTTGTGTCCGGTACATGTTGGACATTGCCAAGACAGCTATTTTGGAGTGTATGTATTTAATAGGTGTGAAATTTGAATGCCAAAATTTTGGCCTCTGTGTGAAGCCACCCTCACAATTTTTAAATCTGTTACTATTTTTGGATGATGCTCTGCATACTCACCAGTCAAGAGCATGCACAAATTACACATGGCATCCCAGCAATAGACATGATATACACCGACCAGCAGTTACAGATCCAATTGACTAATCACACTAGTTTGATTAGCCAATCTAACAGAACATAACAAGAAAACTAGCATTGATTAATTTGGTGGCTAACCAGAAATCAATTCAACAATTACCCCATAAGGCCTTGTTGAGATATACAATCAAGGATTCTATTATATACATACATGTACAGTACATGTTTTCCATTATGCCTAAAAGTCTATTCTTAACAATCCTGCTGTTATATTGCTCCATAAAAACCTACTTCAATGTACTTATTAAATTAGGTAATAAGGCACTTTGAACTTGGCAAAAATCTCTTTCCAAAACAAATTCAGTAGCAGAACATTGTTGAGTGATTTGATTCAGGCAACCTTTTAACATTTGGTCATTATGCATTTATCACAAATTACCTAGATGGAAGGGGACAGTCAAATCATCCAGATGGCAGCGAACTTCTTATAATCATTGTAGAATAATTGCGTTGATTCACTTTATATGACACAGAGGAACCCTCACGCCATGTGTTGGATGATATTATCATTGCAATAGAGATGAAGTGACAACAAGCTTGGCCCATACGGGCAACCACAATTCTCACCAACTCCAATTGGATGAATCTACTTGCACTCTAAAGACTAACAGAGGAAACAAATATACAAATGAAAACAACAACAAAGCATATCAACTGGCAAAACCAGACCATATCCAATTGAAATCAACTTATTATAGATCAAATTCCCACTTAAACCTAGAAATGAGTAACTTCATCAGTGGACTAGAGGTAAAGGTTTTGACTAGACCAAGCACTAGATTTGCAAATTTCAATTAAGAAGACATGTTTGAAACTATATACAATTCTTTTTCAGTTAGTTATTCTGATCCACACACCTCAAATCCACTCACATTCCCCACAATGCAACTCAGAAAACAAAAAAATCATCAGCAATTCCCTTAAATCTAGAGAAAAAGTATCTAAAAACAAGGAAAATCGTAACAATACCTCTTGGCTCGCTTGGGATCCATTGTCCATAACTCAGCAAGCTTCTCAGGAGCCATTGCCTTCTTAGCCTCTATATTCTCTCCAAGAAGAATCGATCCATCAACCGAATTACTATGCCGATGCCGAGGCCTCACATTCTTCTCCCCTTGACCGGTCTCCGCTGGCACTCCTCCGACTCCGGCATTGTCGATCCGGTAATCAGCACCGTCGGCAGAGCTAGATCCGAGCTTCTCAATGTCCATGTAAGTGCAGAAGAGATCGTCCTCCGATCCGATCTCGTCGAAACTTCCAGAAGTCCCATCGAAGGGGTCGGAGACGAGATCTAGGTCGTCCGGCAGCCGGAAGTTCACCTCCGAGTGGGCCCGGCGGTGGTGAAACGACGTCGTCGTCGTCGTCGTCGTCGACAGCTTCTGGACGTTTTGGGAGAGAGAATTAGGGTTTGAATTCGATGGATCTTGCATTTCGAATGCCTCTTCTGTAACTCTCGCTCTCTCTGTCTTTCTCTCTATATATCTGTGAATGTTGTTCGTTTTCTCAGTCGCTTTTTTTCAGTCTCTTCAGAGTCACATGGGAACGTTGAGAGGTGAGAGAGAAGGAGAGGGAAATTCAGATCAGAGAGTGGACGAAGAAGGGTGTTTATGGTATTTCAAGTTTTTGTTTAATTGAGAAATGGGGATGTGATAGCGTCGGGTCCACGTTTGATTATTGCGGAGACTGGATCCAAAATGCAATGGACTTTGGCCCACCATCACAAACTTTACGGTCCCTTTTGTTTGAGAGAAAATTACGACCCAGTGGCAGTTGCGAGCCACATGGTGACCCTGGATTTTTTATTTTATTTTTTACTTTTTATGTTTATAAATAAAATTTTAAATAAAAATAATATTTAGAATAAAATATTACTGACATTTTTAAATTTATGAGAACAATAGTGATTATTTTATTAAAAATGAAGTGACTACAATAAATTATGTTTTTATGTATAAAAATTTTGTGAAAAAATCTCAATATAAAAGTAATATCGATTATTATTAATATGCAAATATAATTAATCGCACTATATATATAAAAATTACTAGAGTATTAGTTATATCTACATGTGGAGTTCACATTTTATATATTGCTTTACTATTAGTTGGTGATATCATATGTTAATGATGATATAATATCACTATTTTATGAAATTTTTATTCAAATTTTGTAAAAATTTAATTTATTTTTCTATTATATAATTTATTTTAAGACTTAAATATATGATTTTTTAACATTATCAATGATACACTAGTTACACACAATACTTTCTTTTTTATTTTACTCGAAGTTAATTATAAAATTTTATGTGAAATATTTTTGTAATAATTTATTTAAGTTTTTGTACTTTATATAATATTAATTCAAAAATTATTATTATCTTATTGTTGGTTATGGGAAAAAAAATTAAGGAAAAATTACCAGTAAATCCTATATGGTAGAAAGTTAAACCATTTAGTCCTACAAGTTTTCTTATGCACTATTTAGTCCCACTATCTACATCAGCAACATCAACAACATTATTAACATCATCAAATATTATTCTTCATACAGGGATCGAACATCACCAACATATATACTCATTTGAATGTTAAGACCCATTTATTAACATTATTCATCAAACTTTGATAATCATTATTCATCAAACATTAAGATCCAACTAACATCAAACATCATCGCCAATATCAACATTATCAAACGTCAGACCAACATAAGCAGTTATAAAAAATAAAAAACAAAAAAATTCTGCATTCCCCTATTTTTTATGAATATATATATATATATATATATTTAATTACCAAAAAAAAAAAAGAATAGCGTCTGTGTTGTTGTCTCTCTCCGGCGAACTAGAGATCTCCAGCGGCAAAATCAAAGGCTCTCTCGAGAGTAAAATTTAAGATCAAACTCTGAACAAGAATCATATACGTCGATCGCCTCTCAATCTTCAACGACGTGGAGGGCTATGGATGTTTCTCACCTCTCTTTCCATCTTCCACGAAGCTTATGCCTATGGTCAACATAACTTGTATACTGTATTGTTTCCTACACTTTTTGGTTAATATTTCAAGCAAATTATTATGATGTTCATTAGTTGTTTGATGAAATGTCTCAAAGAGCAAACATTCATGGATATTCAAATTTTTTGGCTACAACATCAAAACATCACTGTGTTGAAGAACATCACTGTGTCCGACATTGAACTGACGGTGGGAACATCACTGTGTTGAAGAACATCACAGATCCGACATTCAAGAACATCAATGTGTTGAAGAACATCACAGATCCGAGATTCGATCCGATTTGAGGGAAGAACATCACTGTGTTGACGATGTTTTGTTAATGTTGATCTGTTTTGATGTTGTTTTGACGATGTTTGATGTTCGAAAATTACCCATAATTTTTTTTTTCTTTTTCAAATTGCTTTTTTGCTTTGAAGGTCTGGAATGCCTACACATTGACCATTGTTTTTTTAGTGATGTATATGTTGATGTTTGATGTATATTTTTTTAGTTTGATGTTGTGATGTTGTGTTGTTGATGATGTGATGATGTTTGATGATGATGATGATGATGTTGTGATGTTTGATGATGTTTTAATGATGATGTTTGTGATATTTGATGTTGTTTTCGTAATGGTGTTTGATGTTGTTTTGATGATGATGTTTTGATGTTGTTTTGATAATAATATTGTGATGTTTGATGTTGTTTTGATGATGATGTTTGATGTTGCTTTGATAATGATGTTGTGATGTTTGATGTTGTTTTGATGATGATGATATTGTTTTGACGATGATGATGTTTGATGTTTAATGGTCATTAACATTGGAATAGGACTTAACGGTTCATAAGAAAATTCATAGGACCAAATGGGTTATAAGATACAAATTTGGGATTTATTGGTGCATCCCCCAAAAATTAAAGTTGTAATTAATAAGTGCCCCTTCTAATTTAGTTTCCTGACTCTGCCATTACCTGTGTGGTATTTGGGTCTTTAGGCCCTGTTTGTTTTGGGTTATAGGGAGGGGATTGGGATTCATAGTGAGGTAGAACCCACTAATATCATGTTTGTTTTGAGAGATGCAGAGGGGATTCGTAATCCCCTCCGGACTATGAATCCCCTTGGGGAGGGGATTAGGATAGGCCTGTAGGACTTGGTATTAGAAAAATAGTCCGGCAGACTAGAAATTTATTTTATTTTATTTTATTTTATTTTTACATATCAAGCATTTTTTTTTAACATTAATGTTTAATTTTTTGTATTTTTTGTTAAGTAAAAATCATTATTTTATTTATTTTATTTTTTTTGAAATTTCTTTTATTTTATTTTTATTTTTTTAAAATTTTTTACATGTTGGGCATTTTTTTTAAAACATTAATGTTTAATGTTTTTGTATTTTTTTTATTTGTTTTATTATTTTATATTTATTTTGTATAAAAATAATTTAATAATCCCCACCCTAACAACTATCATCAAAACAAACACAATTTTACTTAATCCCCTCACTATCAATCCCCTCTATTCTACCTCTGAAAATAAACGGAACCTTAGGTACTTGTTAAGAATGCATTCAATGAGATAAATCACCTTCATTATATAGAAAGTTGAGAAAATAACAAGAGGACTATTATTAACACTTACCTTTTTACTTTGACCTAACGAAATGAGTACTCACTGTTTTCTAAGAGCTTTTATTTGCACCCCAAAAATTAGGTTGGACACCCAATTTAATTATATTTTTTTTAATTACTATTAGGTCCCTATTTAAAATGACCAAAAAAAGACTTGACATAGGAAAAAGTGTACATAAAAGTGTTTTGAACACCCCATTAATCATCAACCTCAATATTTCTTTTTCTCTCCTCTTCCTACTTTCATCACTTTGCATCTTCATACCCAATCCTATTTGCTTTAATTCATCATTCTTGCATTCTATTTGAAATCAACAATGGACAATAAAAAGGATGTTTCCAAATAATTTTCTATAGAGAAAGTAATTTTTAATTGTTGTTCATCGTTTTTCGTACTTTGGTTTTCCGAATTCATTTGGAATTGAGTATCCGAACAAATTACATATGTTTGGAATTAAGTATCCGGACAAATATATTTCGTTCGGCATTGAGTATCCATATGAAACAACTAGAATCGATTTTTTTATGTTCAGCACTGAGTATCTGAACATATGAATATGTTTAGAATTAATTATCCAGACAAATATATTTTGTTCAACGCTAAGTGTCCATATGAAACAACTAAAACCAATTTTCTTGTATTCAGCACTGAGTATTCGAAAATCAGTAACCGTCGGTGGACGTAGAATGTGAGAAGATCTTCGTCTAACGTAGAGTGAGAGGAGACTGCCGATGGATGTAGAGTGAAAGGAGACCTTCGTCGCTTGGAACCCTTCTTCATCTCGGATGAGCCCTCTTCGTCACTTAAAATTCTCTTCTAATTTGGTTCCTCTATTCATGGATAATACGGTGTACAAAGTAGATTTGTATAGGTTGGTAAGGGTTTTAGGGCTATGATAGGTATTATTTTGGGTGTCCAAATAAATAAATAAATAAAATTTTAAATTTATTGTTGGGGTGTTTAAAGTAATGGGATGCCCAACCTAATTCTTAGGATGCATTTATAGCCTCTCATATTTTCTTTTTAAACCTCCACCTTAATATCAACTATACCCTTAAACCTAACCCCAAACCTAAACCCTAGCCCCCACTCCCAAACACCACCTTCGGCACCATTACCATTGCCTCCAATAGCCAATCCGTAACCCATCTCAGACCCTTTTTCTTTTTCTTGTTCCTTCTTCTTTACCCCCTCTGTCTCAACTTCACCAAACTACCATTGCACCACCGTGATCTGAATTCACTACTGCTTCCATAACCATCCATCCATATGCCTCATCATCTTCTCTTATTCTTCTTCTTTAGATCAAGACCTAGATCGTGACCCAACTACCATCAGTCCTTCCATTCCCACACCTCTAGCCTCTTATTTCCTTTTACATCAACTCTTCATTCGATCTCCTTTTCTCTTTTTCTTCTTTTTTTCTCAAAACCCTAGACCTGAAAGTGGAAATCAGGCTGCTATGGTGGTGGGCTCCGACGATGGTGACGATAATGACGAGATAGATCACGATGGCTTATAGATGTAAGGGTTGCGAAGGTGGTGGTAGTGGTCAGGGATCTCTCTCTCGCTCTTTCTCTTCTTCTTCTTCTTCTTCTTCTTTGTGACTCTCTCTCTCACCCACTCTTACACACTCTCTGCGATCGATGATGGTGGCGATAACAACAACGCCGGAGGTGGAGTGTTGACCAAAACTTGATATGCAACTTACAGAGGTGTTGACGATAATGGGTGGTGACAGCAGCGTTAGTGGAATTACGGTTAAGGTTTGGAAAATTAGAGTGAAAAAGTTAGAGATGAAGGCAGAAATTGAATTTTATGTTTGGACAAAATTAAAGTTAAAAATAAAAAAAAAGGAAGAGCTAATAATAGGTAAGTGTTAATAATAACCCTAACAACAATGATTCATCTCACTAAAAACACCACCACTAATAGTACTAATGTATTAAAAAAAAAAAATACAGCTCCAAGACCAAAACATCACATTATTACTGGTGGGACCCACTGCCACCTAATTAGTGAGAGCACTAATTAGTGCTCCCACTCATTTTCCTAACCCTAAATAATAAATGTACTCTATTAAAGAAAATTGTTTTTTTCCAAAGGGGACTAAAATACCTTCTTATATCAATATATATTGCAATTTTCTCAGTATTACATTTTTGTCTACAATAGAGCTAATGATCACCCAAAATCTTCTTTTTTTAATAGTATTTTACAAAAAAAAAAAAAAACTCATGCATATTTAAAAGTGAGATTTATAATATTTAAATATGATAAATAATATATAAGTAGAAAATATATGCAAAAATATATGAATTGATAAATTTGTTAAAAGGTGGACCCACTAACAAATCAAAGTTTTTGCCTATTTATTTGATTTTATAATAATTTCTATATTGATATCAATTTTTGTTTATATCTTTGAATTTAAAAAAATAAAAATTGATTAATCTAATTTACGAAAAAGACATTTGTTAATAAGGATATATTAAATGAGTATTAACTTCCTCCATTACTATCAAATAATGTTTGTTTTATAGTTAGACCAAAATATTCTTTTTGACAATTCACTACATTTTTTATCTATTTTTAAAACTTTTTCATTTTCCACACGTATTAAGAGTTTTTTTTTTTTTTTTTTAATTTCATATTATTTTTTCACAAATTAAAAAAATGCAACAATAATTTTTTTGAAAAATGTTTCAAACTCCCTTTCCCTCCCACCCCCTTTGTCCCCCTTTCCCTCCCATTGGCTAGTTTTTCTTTTCTTTTCTTTTTTCCTTCTCCTCCAATCACCACCCGCCACGTGTGTGTGGGGGTGGTGAGGGTGGTGATTGGAGGGGGTCTCTATCAATGCTGAATTTTTTTATTGACATGGACAATGTAATAGTTCCAGATAATGACCTCATTTGGTGAAATTTATAAATAAAAAAATTAAAATTTTTGTAAAGATTATTAGCTTAAACATTTTATAAATAAATTGTAAGTTTATTTGGTACAATTTTAATAATATGTAAGAAAAAAACTTGAACTTGTTGGGTTAAATAAATTATCATATAATTTTTCGTTGTATGAGTGTGGGGAAGTGGTTTGGAAATACTCTTCCAATCCTAGGGGACGCTCATGATCCTCAGCTAGCCACCTGAAAATGAATGAACACTCCAATCGGGGGTGCCGGAATTAGCACTCAGACGGATAAGTCAGTGTATATTCTCTTGATTGCTTGTATCTTAAGTTAAGCATACTAGTTCTCACATACCTCTTTCTGTCTGACATTCTTCTATTTATATCCTTTCTTTCTTGGGCCTCGGGGTTGGGCCCACTTTCGATTCGCCGTATAACTATTTATTCGGCTTCTTTTGCTGCAAACTGCTTTCCACTCAGCCCCCTTAATCAACCGGCTACTTAGCCGACTAAGGCCGAATGCGATGTATACATTTTGAATCCTGGTCCAATTACTCAGCCTATTTACGTCTCTTATTATTCGGCCCCCACAATTGCCCCCCAAGCACTATACTAATGACAGTTAGCTGGAGTGTTTGGTTTCGAACTCGAAAAGTCATAGCCGAAATTCGACGGCTGGCCTCATTCCAACGCAGATGTCTGAGCACACGCCTATCGGTTATCATTTCAACTTCCCGCCCCTTTGAACACTTCTATTTATTATGATTTAAAATTTCGACATCTTTTCAAATACATACACATTTTTAGGTGTGTGTCGTTGGACTGTTTTCCGAATTACCTCTACAACTTCCTTTCCTTCACTATCCCCTTCGTCTCTTATAAGTTCTCTCCCTCTCTGTTTTGAATTCTTTTTCCTGATTTGTTTTTGGTTTAGCATACTCCTATAGGCTGAAGGAAATGGCAAAACATTTGAAAGATCTCCTCTTCTCGGATCGAATTTCTGGCTTTTGACGCCATTTTTCCATTCCTGATGACGTCCGTCTGTCACTCGTGACAGACGGCACCCTCGATATGGAGAGGGCTAATGAAACCACGATCGTCTTCCCTCTCTTATCAATCGCAAAGGGTGGAGTTTGTTTCCCCCTTCACCCATTCCTTAGGGCTGTACTTTGCCATTAGGGCCTAATCCATTCCCAACCCAATGTCAATTATTTTAGAATCGTAATGGGGATTATAGAGCTAAACCGTCGCCTTAGGATTAATCTCGGCATACCTGCTATTCGGCATGGACGTTATTTCCTTAGGGCCAAGGACACCGACCATCAATTGGTGACTATGCTTTCTAGTTTTGGGAAGCGAGTCGATGATGTTATGGTCATTGTCCAAGATAGTTGGGAATTCGACGAAGGCAAGGATCGCCTCGATCCTATTCCTAAACGGAGGGACAAACCAGGTGGCCGCATAGCTTCTTTTGCTTATTTTTTATTATATTTATAAAGCTTCATTTTTGAGACCTCATGGTTTTGCTTGTGCAGGAAACGATTTGAAGAAAGTCTTGACTTCAATCGACGACGCTGTTCTTTCGGAAATCAAAGTCGCGCTCAAATATTTCGGCCGTCCGAGTCTTTAGAAACAAGGGAGGGCGGCCCACGTTCCGTTGTGATACGAGCCGACTTATACGACTTTCTTAGCGGCAGAAAACATCCCAATTCCGAAGGGTGAAGAGTTTCTTACGGCTCTTATTTTGGCCGACTTCAAAAACTTGCGACAAGTGGGTTTGGAGGGGTCTGATTCGGAGCGGGCGGAAGTAGCTGAGGTTGCCGAGTTAGATCAATCTGAAGCTGAAGTAGACGAGGCTCTGAGGTTAGCCTTTGAGGAAGCCGGCCTCGATTTAGTCAACCTTCTGTCCACTTCGGGCCGAGGGGACCTTCCATTTGACGACATTTTTATCGGTCTAAAGGACCTTCCTAGCGCATATCCTGAAGACATGGCTGGGTTAAGCCTCACACAGCTCGCCAAAAAGAGAAACGCGGAAAGAATGGCCTCGCGGCGAAAAGCAGAGGCCATTCGATCTGAAGTGCCACTTGCCACCGAAAATCAGCCATACCTACTTGTTATCGAGGAGGAAACGACTCAAACTCGAAGTGCCGAGTCTGAGGCGGTTCTGCCGACCGAGTCCGAGGCGGTTCTGCAGACCAATGAAAAGGCTGAGTGGACGGAGAAGCGTCCTGCCGAGGTCGCGGTCGGGTCTGAAGAAAATCGTGCTGACAAACGGCCGCGTTCAGAGGAGTTGGATGTGATTGTGCCCTTTGTCATTCAACCAAAAATAAAAAACACGCCGATCTCCTCTGACGCATCGGCTATTAAAGACCTAGCCAAGGTGTTGAGCATGGCTACGTTCGTCTCGTTGCCGACTGACAAAGCGGCTTTCCGGGCGGAGCCGGATCTGCTGGCGATAGCGTTAGCCACTCAATCGGCTCTTCTGGTATATACCTTGACCTTGTTTTTTCCTTTTATGTAAATATTGTGTTGGTTTTAATTTTCTGTTTTGTAGACGGTTGGAAGAATAGCCGAGATAGGCCGTCGCCAGCATGACGTTGTCGAATGACTCGGACGTTTACAATCGGAAGTAGAGGGCCAGAGGAGCAGGGTCGGATTTCGAAACGGCGAGGGCAAAAATGGAAGCCGCAAGGGCCGAGGCTGAGATGGAGAGGGCGTGAAATGCAGACCAGCTGAGATTAGCCACCGAGAAGAGGGTAGACGCGAGCGAAGACGCGCTCAAGTTAACCCAAGAGGCGATATCCAAACTGGAGGCTGAATTGGAAGGATTAAAGGCGGCGAAGGAAGAAGCCGACTCCAAGGCTTCCAAAGTGTATGAGGCCGGGC
Organism: Camellia granthamiana; assembly: GCA_036172215.1. Taxonomy (NCBI): domain Eukaryota; kingdom Viridiplantae; phylum Streptophyta; class Magnoliopsida; order Ericales; family Theaceae; genus Camellia; species Camellia granthamiana. The sequence goes on along the minus strand of JAXFYN010000024.1, from coordinate 1,623,467 downwards.
AAAGCGCCGCTCTTGACAATTATGTGGAAGAAGTCCCCAAATTTGAAAATTGGGGATCCAAACACAGTTGGCTCAAAGCCCTTGCTGCTGCTGATGTGACATTGGCTATGCCGATTCCATACGAGCAAGTAGATGTTGAGCCGCTGGAGTCTAACTCCGAGAATTAATTAGGGCGACATTTTTTGTTACAACTTTTTGTTTTAGTAGTTTTTATGTATTGCTACAATTTAAGGTTTTCGCTAGGCATTTTCATACGAACTTGTAGCTTTTTGTTTAGTGATTTTCACATGTAAAATGGTTACAGTTTGTACCCAATTTACTAATGAAAATTTCCTTTATTCTTTGCTATTATTTGTGCTTAATTTTGCTATTGATGAATGTACTTTGCTATTAAATCTCCTTTGTACAGTTTTTGCTTAATTTCCTTTGTATTTTGGATAAAACATTGGCGTACACTTGCCGATTAGATAGCTAGGCAGTTTAGTAATTTACCCTCGCCGAATAGCCAATCAAATAGATAAATCTGCCCTTGCCCCAGCCAGTGCATGAGCTCCAAAAACCGAATACTGTTAGCTCATGGAGTGGTTGGGGCATGAATCGATCGGCATCAGGCTTAGATATTTGGCTGATCAGATTAATAAATCTGCCCTTGCCCCAGCCAGTGCATGATTTCCAAAAGCCGAATACTGTTAGCTCATGGAGTGGCTGCGGCATAAATCGATCGGCATCGGGCTTAGATACTTGGCCGATCAGATTAATAAATCTGCCATTGCCCCTACCAGTGCATGAGCTCCAAAAGCCGAATATTATTAGCTCATAGAGTGGCTGGGGTATAAATTGATCGGCATCGGGCTTAGATATTTGGCCGATCAGATTAATAAATCTGTCCTTACCCCAGTCAGTGCATGATTTCCAAATGCCAAATACTGTTAGCTCATGGAGTGGCTGCGGCATAAATCGATTAGCATCGGGCTTAGATACTTGGCCAATCAGATTAATAAATCTGCCCTTGCCCCGGCCAGTGCATGAGCTCCAAAAGCCGAATACTGTTAGCTCATGGAGTGGTTGCGGCATAAATCGATCGGCATCGGGCTTAGATATTTGGCCGATCAAATTGATAAATCTGCCCAGCCAGTTTGTGAACTCCAAAGGCTGAATACTATGAGTTCATGGAGTGGTTGCGGCCAGATCGATTGGCTCTATGTCCAACCGTCAGTAATTAATGAGACCGCCTCGGGGGCACTGCATGTGTTAAGGATAAATGGGGTGGGTTCTTCACACCCATAATTCTACTTATTGTGTTTATGCTCAGATTAACGCGGATGTCAAGTAGATTGTTCTTCAACAGCAGAGGAGAAGAACGAACATTAGCTGAGCTAGACATTGAAATAAATTGCAACAGCGAGCCCACACGCACGGGAGGTAGGACGTCCAAGGAACGGGAAAAACGTCAGCCCCCAATTCGTCGAAGCAGATCACCTCGAAAAGAAAAACATCAACGGGAAAGCTCCCTGCGACCACGATTAAGAAATGAGCCCGACGCGACGCCGTGACCGTTGAGTTTTGCAGTTTTTGTAGGAAATAAACCAATGACGGAGGCATACTCCATTGTTAACGACCCAGGTGTAGCAATCGAGTTTGCTCGACAGATTTTTCCGCCGGAAGTCCAGCAATCGATGGTTGGTCGACAGGATTTCAAAGTATTTCGAGAGGGCATCCATGGGCAATGAAAGGGCTGTATACCGCTTATGAAGTCGGCATGCGCTTGCACGCCGCCCGACGAGAAATAAAGAAGAAAGACGAACGAATTCGAAGTTTGGAGGCTCACGCGGAGAAGGCCGAGCGTGAGCTCAAGGAGCTCAAGAAGGCTCAGACCACCGAGCCGCATGCGGTAGGTCAATTTAACCAGGTCGTGGAGGAGAGAGTGACTCAAAGGTTGTTAAGTCACGCAATTGCCGATCGAGATACGCCAAGCATGTTTGCTGTAGAAAATGCAAGGACAATGGGTTATGAAAAAGGCTTCCACGACGGCCGGAAGGTTGGGATAGAGAAGACCAAAGAGAAACTCGCGGATGAGCTTTGCCAATGCGAGAACCGGGGCTTCAGGCACGGGTGGATTAAGGCTCTCCAAGCCTTAGAAGCACTCCGAGGAGCAGGAGTTGAGTCGGCGTTGCCATTATATCAACGTCAGCACTTTCCTTTTGACGCCTTCGAAATTGAGAAAAGCGATGACGAGGGCGATGCTGAATAGAATTGAACATATACTGTAAATGCGCCAGCACAGATTGGGCGTCAGCTATGTACCTATTGGCTAATTTAATAAAATATTTTATTTTAAATGTTTGTGTTTCATTTTGAACATTTACATGCCTAATTAGGAATCTCGCTTTGAATTTTTGCATATTTTAATGTCTATGCGGTTTCGCCGGCCTAACTTAATTAAGCATTTCTCTTTCAATGTTTGTATGCTTTAAAGTATAAACGGCTTTTGCCGGCTCAGCTTAACGAAGCATTCCACCGAATATTTGTATGCTTTAGTGTGTAAACGGCTTTTGCCGGCTCAGCTTAGCGAAGCATTCCATTGAATATTTGTATGCTTTAATGTAAACGGCTTTTGCTGGCTCAGCTTAACGAAGCATTCCACTGAATATTTGTATGTTTTAACCTTCGTCGTGAAGGGCACTTCTAATCCGAAGTTTTATTCGGCCCAAACATGTTACGCACGGTACTGGCTCCGAATGGTGATATCCACGAAGGATGCTCCAAATTCGGAGGCTTAATCGGCCCAAAGGTGTCATACACCGATAGGGCTCTGAATCCGGAGACTGGCCAATCGTGACATCCATGAAGGGCGCTCCGAATCCGAAGGCTTAATTGGCCCAAAGGTGTCTTGCACCGATGGGGCTCCGAATCTGGAGACTTGTATTGGCTAATCGTGATATCCATGAAGGGTGCTCCGAATCTGGAGGCTTAATCGGCCCAAAGGTGTCTTGCACCGATGGGGCTCCGAATCTGGAGACTTGTATTGGCCAATCGTGATATCCCTGAAGGGCGCTCTGAATCCGGAGGCTTAATCGGCCCAAAGGTGTCTTGCACCGATGGGGCTCCGAATCCGGAGACTTGTATTGGCCAATCATGATATCCACGAAGGGCGCTTCGAATCCGGAGGCTTAATCGACCCAAAGGTGTCTTGCATCGATGGGGCTTCGAATCCGGAGACTTGTGTTAGCCAATCGTGATATCCACGAAGGGCGCTCAGAATCTGGAGGCTTAATCGGCCCAAAAGTTTCTTGCACCGATGGGGCTTCTAATCCGGAGACTTGTGAACTGAATTGCGCGATGAAGAAATGAGAAACTTTGCATTGCAAAAGTGAAATATGTACAAGTATCAAGCCCCACAAATCGGGTCAATGATCGAATTTACGTAAATGCGTTGAATTCCAAGGCCGTGGTAGACTCCTTCCAGACATGTCTTTGAGCCGATATGCCCCTACTCCCGCGATCGAATCGACCTGATAGGGGCCGTCCCAATTAGGACCCAATTTTCCATCAACCGGTTTTCTAGCAGCTGGGAGTACTTTCTTCAGGACCAACTCTCTTGGTGTGTAGCGGCGCAGCTGAACACGTTGATTATACGATTTAGCAAGCTACTGTTGATACTGCGCCATGGATGCAAAGGCACGGTCTCTTCGTTCTTCAATCATAATCAAATCCAAGGCCAGCATCATGTCGTTTTGGCCCATATCAAAAACTTTCGATTTTAAGGTTGGGAGGCCGATCACCAGGGATATGATTGCCTGGGTTCCAAAGTATAGAGCAAACGGCGTTTCCCCAGTAGATCGCCTCGGCATAGTTCGATGAGCCCATAACACACTGGGCAATTCTTTGACCCATTTGCCGTTAGCTTTCTCCAGCTTTTTTTTGATGTCGTCCAAGATGGATTTGTTAGAGGCTTTAGCTTGACCATTACTTTGTGGGTAAGCCGGCGTGGAAAAGTAACGCCGGATACCATACTTGCTGCATAACTCTCGGTAAACGCCACAATCGAACTGGGTGCCGTTGTCTGAGATAAGTGCTCTTGGAATGCCGAATCGTGTTATGATATTTTTCCAAACAAAACGCTTCACGTCGGCATCTCGGATGTGCGTTAGTGCCTCCGCTTCTACCCATTTTGTAAAATAATCTGTCGCGACAATCAAAAATCGTTTGTTACCCGGGACACGAGGCAATGGTCCTACGATGTCAAGTCCTCATTGGGCGAACGGCCAAGGACTGGTTATGGAGTTTAGCTCTTCAGCAGGCATGTGGCACTGTTCACACTTTTTCACGTAACATTCGGCATCGGCTCTCATTGTCGGCCAGTAATATCCCTGTGTTATGGCTCGATGAGCCAAAGAGCGCCCGCCAGAATGGGCGCCACAACTGCCTTCATGTATTTTAGTCAGAAGCTCTTCGACTTTGTCCGGATGGACGCATTCCAAATATTGACCAGAAAGAAATTTTTTATAAAGCTTTCCTTGCGGATCCAAGTAGTATCACAGGCCTTTGTTTCGCAGCTTGTGCGCTTCTTTCTTGTCCTCTCGGAGCTGTTCGGAAGATAGGAATGCAGCAATGGGATCTATCCAACTCGGTCCAGATTCTATGACATTGACCTGAACTTCCTCCGAAGGGCCAATGCTCGGCTCCAGGATGAAACCTACTTCGATGGTCCGTTTAATCTCTGAGTTAATGGTGGAGGCTAGGCAAGCCAAGGCATCTGCATGTGTGTTCTGATCACGTGTTATCTGATTCAATTCATGATGGTCAAATTTTGCCAGCAAGGAGTTAGCCATTTTCATGTAAGCTGTCATACAGTGATTTCTTGCCGCGTACTCCCCCTTTAGCTGATTGATCACCAGTTTTGAATCGCAAAATACAAGCAAACGCCGAGCACCCAGAAGATGTGCATTCCGTAAACCGGTTAGAAGGGCTTCGTATTCGGCTTCGTTATTTGATGCTTCGAAGCCGAGCTTGACGGCCTGTTCAATTATTACGCCGTCGGGAGCTATGATTACTACTCCGGCTCCACTGCCCCACTGATTGGATGATCCATCACAATACAATTGCCAAATGTCCTCAACATAAATTCTCCAGTTTAGCTTCGGTCGAATTTCATCAGACTTGAAGTCGGCAAGACCCCTAGTGAATTCGGCAACAAAGTCGGCAAGCACCTGTCCCTTGATTGAGGTTCTAGGTAGAAACTGAATATCGTACTGGCCGAGTTCAAGAGCCCACTTTGAAACACGTCCTGATGCTTCTGCACTACGTAGTACTGATCAGAGGGGATAATTTGTTAGCACCCTGATGCTATGCCCCTGGAAGTAATGCATCAGTTTTCTTACCGCCATGACTAGGGCTATGATGAGTTTTTCCAGCGGAAGGTAGCGTGTTTCGGCGTCAACCATTGCCTTGCTCACACAATACACTAGCCGCTGCTCTTCCAGCTCTTCCTTTATTAGTACGGCGCTGACGGCCCAGTTGGAAACTACCAGATACAAAATGAGCGGGTCACCTCCCGAAGGTGTTGTCAAGAGTGGTACTGATTGAAGGTAGGTCTTAAGGCCGTTGAAAGCGGTTTCGCACTTGGCGGACCATTCGAAAGCCTTACCCTACCGTAGTGTATGAAAGAATTGTCGGCAACAGTCCGTGAAACGACTGATGAACCTGTTGAGTGCGGCGGCCATTTCCATTAACTTCTGAACCTCCTTGACCGATCGAGGGGAGCCGAGTTCCAGGATTGCTGTGATTTGCCTTGGGTTGGCTTCGATTCCTCGGTGGTTGACAATATAACCCAAGAATTTGCTAGAGCCGATCCCAAATGCACATTTGGAAGTATTCAGCTTCATTCCATATTTGCGTAGAATGCCGAATGTCTTTTCCAGATCGGCTATATGATTCTGCTTTTCCTTGAACTTGACCACCATATCGTCAATGTACACTTCCATAGTGTGGCCGAGTTGCTCCTTGAACATGGTGGTGACTAGTTTCTGGTAAGTTGCTCTTGCATTCTTCAGTCCAAAAGGCATAACCTTATAGCAATAGGTTCCTCTTGGGGTGAGGAATGCAGTTTTTTCTTGGTCCTTCGGATGCATGGCAATTTGATGGTAGCCTCTGTAGGCATCGAGGAAGCTCATACACTGATGACGTGCCGTAGCATCTACAAGTTGGTCCATCCTAGGAAGAGGAAAACAATCTTTGGGGCAAGCTCTGTTTAGGTCCGTGAAATCAACGCAGACTCGCCAAGTCCCATTTTTCTTCTTCACAACCACAGTATTAGAGAGCCATGTAAGGTAGGTCACTTCCCTGATTGCCCCGGCGTCAAGCAACCGGTCAACCTCTTCAACAACGGCGGCAGTGTGCTCTGCGGCTGATCGCCGGCTTTTCTGAATGATCGGCTTGCATTTAGGTCAACATTTAAACGATGCTGCGAAACAGACGGATCTACACTCGGCATCTCATATGGGGTCCACGCAAATATATCAAGGTTGCCGAGTAGGAAGGAAATTAGTTGCTATCTGTCGGCTTGATTCAGGGAAGCGCCGACCATGAAGAACCTGTTTGGGTTTCTTTTGATTTCAACTTGATCTAGGGCTTCCGTGGCCTTTTAATTTAGGAGCCGCCCAACATCGTCGAGGATTTCTTGATCCATCACCTCAATAGAGTTCACTTGTAACTCCTTTGGCATTTTTTCAGCAAGGAGATAACATGCTTGTGCCGATTTCTGGGAGCCACGGATTTGCTCAATGCCGTATTCTGTCGAAAAGCGTAGCAGTTGATGATAGGTGCTTGGCATGGCCTGCATAGTATGCAACCAAGATCGCCCCATGATGAGATTATACGGAGATGGCAGCTTGACGACCAAGAACTCCACATCCACTGTTCGCGAGCCCGCTCGAACGGATAATGTGATTTTTTCCAACGGGTATTCTGGATTGGCGTTGAAGCCGAATAGTGGATAAGGAGCCGGAGAAAGATTCGATTCGGAGAAGCCGAGTTTGGTGAATGTCTTGTAATACATAACTTCCGATGTGCTCCCTAGGTCAATGAGTACGCGCTCAACGGTGAATCGGTTTACGCGTAACTCGATTACCAAGGGATCAATGTGGGGAAGTGTCACTCCAGCCAAATCTAAGTCATCAAAAGCAATGCTCGCAGCTTCATGGGGCCGTTTAGCCGGGGTGAGTTGATTTTGAGGGTCGGGATTCGACTAAATCGTATGCACCGCGGATGACATTGGCAGGCTGTATATCATGTGGATCATGCCGAGTGGAGGTGAATCATGTCTCAAGGCTATTGCTTTGGTTGAGTTGCCTTTTCGGACATACTGTTGTAGCCGACCATCTTGTACCAATTCCTCCAGGTGATCCTTCAATGCATAACAACTCTCAGTATCATGGCCATGATCCTTGTGATACTCACACCGCCTATCCCGTCTTCGCGTGTCGGGAGGTCCTACCATTTTCGACGGCCATTTGAAGAACGGAAGGTGTTGGATTTTGGACATAACCGCGCTAATCGGCTCTGTCAACTTCGTATATTTCTTGTTGGCGCGCCTTGCGCCCCTGCTATCGACTTGCAGTTGTTCATTTGCTCGGTGGGAGCATTGGTCGCTTGATCGGCGAGAATCCCATCTCTTGTCCCGTTTAGCCCAATGCCGTGGTTCAGGGCTCTGAGGTGGTACAGAATTAATGGCTGAGCAATTTGAGAATGAGCCATTTTGTTGGCCACGTTTCCGGCTTTAACTCACAAGGCGTCACAGTACTCCTCAACTTTCTTCATCAACGACCAGACTATTTTGGGGGGCCGTCTGGTCAAAGAGCTGTGGAGGGCACTGTTGGGATGTAACCCCATCTTGAAGGCGGTAATGGCCATGGAGTCATTGCAAGTATCATCTACCAGATTAAAACACTCTTAATACCGCGTCGAATATGCACGAAGGGCTTCCCCCGGTTGAATCTGCATTGCCCAGAGGGAATCAGCTTGCTTTGGCTGGACCTCATTAGTGATAAACCTTGCCGGCTCCAATTTATAATACCACCTAACAGCTAGTGGTCCCAAACTGCTCGAAAATATTCTACACATGAGAGCCTCGTCGTCTGCATGCAGCGTCTTGGCTTGCTGTAATGGCGGATGTGGTCGATGGGATCTGATTTGCCACCGTACAAAGTGAATGACGGTGCTTTGAATTTCTTGGGTAGTACTGCCCTTGCAATCCATCGTACAAAGGGATCGTGCTGGTCTTCTTCGTCTGAACTGTTTCTTCTTCGCTTATGCCTTATACGTGGACCCTCTTCAGATGAACTGGTAGTTTCGGGTCATCCCTTCTTCTTAGGCTCCGGGGATAATGAGTCGGAGTCGCTATCAGTGTCTTGTTGTCGGGCTTGAGGTCATCGACCACTTGCCCTCAGAGGTCGTCCCGGATCTTGGCGTACAGCTTGTTTGGACTTCGCCACTTCCAAGGCCAAATCCTGACGGAGACGTTCGTTCTCAGCGATCATGTTCTCCAACCTCTGTTCGTTTTGCTTGGCTTGTTCCATGATAGCTTGCATTGTCTCAGGCGTTGAAGTCGAGGGTGAGGCGAAGTTCAAGGCGCGTCTTGCGGCGATAGTCTCTGGTCCAAGCATGTTTGTTGGAGTGAGGTCGTCTCTCTGTGTAGTTTCGTTAGTAACTATTGGAAGGTCTTCCGTTACGCCCGCCATGGATGTATTTGAGTATTCCCACAGACGGCGCCAATTGTGGGGAAGTGGTTTGGAAATACTCTTTCGATCTTGGGGGACGCTCGTGATCCTCAGCTAGCCACCTGAAAATGAATGAACACTTCGATCAGGAGTGCTGGAATTAGCACTCCGACGGATAAGTCAGTGTATACTCTCTTGATTGCTTGTATCTTAAGTTAAGCATACTAGTTCTCACATACCTCTTTCTGGCTGACGTTCTTTTATTTATATCCTTTCTTTCCTGGGCCTCGAGGTTGGGCCCACTTTCGATTTGCCGTATAACTATTTATTCGGCTCATTTGGCTGCAAACCGATTTCCACTCAGCCCCCTTAATCAACCGGCTACTTGGCCGACTAGGGCCGAATGCGATGTATACATTTCGAATCCTGGTCCAATTATTCGGCCTATTTACATCTCTTATTATTCGGCCCCCACAATAAGTATTCAAAAAGTCTAGTCCGTATTATCTAATAAGTTCTTAATTAAAAAAAAATGTTCACAAGATTAAAAGGATTAATTATATTTTACTTCCTTATGGTTTAACTCAAAAACAAATTAACTCTTTATAATCTAAAAATAGATACATAACCTCCTTGTAGTATAAACTTTTTTATCTTTTTGTCGATTTTTTTTTTATTTGCCATCACAAGCAAATATTTCTCATCCTATGAAATCATTCCCCTCTTGCTTGACCATGATGTTTAAGAAGTTAGTAAAAAATTGACTTTTTGATTTTTTTGTGATTTTTTAATTTTTTTATGTTAAAAAAGCTGACTCTTTTTTGCGACTTTTTTATGTAAAAAAATTAAAAAGTCAAAAAATTAACTTTTTAGCAAAGTTCCCAAAGCACCTCAAACATCACCAACTGCTTCCATGTCTAACAGGCCACCATCTATTTTTTTTTTTTTTATTTCACCTTATCTTTTTCATCTTCTTCCCCCCTTCCTTCGGCACTTTTTTTTTTTTTTTTTTTTTTGCTCTTTTTATTTTTTTATTTTTTCCATGGAATAAGCCATGGCTTCCTTGTTGAAGCAGCCACCCATGGTGGTTTCTTAACACCTTAAATCAAAAGCAGCCACCCATGGTGGTTTTTTAACACCTCAAATCAAAACCCAATTCCCTTTTGTGCCATATGTAAGAATTTTTCTTAAATATGGCTTAATGTGACTTATGCATGATTATACTAGATTCATCTCATTAAGCAAGATACATGTACATCAATTAGATTGTGACTAATTATTGATGAATGTACCTATATATACATAATGTATAGAAGACTAATAGAGATAGTGTCAATGCATTGAATGTGATAGATTCATTATGAATGAATCTTAGAAATGCATTATGTATCTATTATGAATGTAGAAGATACATTAATCTATCTAATGAGTTCATTAATATAGAAGATGCATTATGTATCACGAATGTAAAAGATACATTAATCTATTTAATGAAATTCATTGAATGAATGGATTCTTTGATGGAAAGAATATTAGTATAAATAGTGTAGAGTCCCAAACCACACTTTCCATTACAAAACTTAAGTTGTCACCACAAGAAGGCTCTCATCGTCTAGAGAGAGAAGTGGTTTGAAGATCTTAGACAAGTAAAGAATTTAAAGATCAAGATCTTCCATTAAAGATTTCATACAATCATGGATCAAGGTATGTATTCACTTATTTTGTATAGTAGAAATTTATATAATTTTCATGTATATAATTAAATCCTTAATGGTTTTTAGCTTATGTTCCGCAAAGTTTTCTATCACTATACGCATCAGAAAAACTCATTTTGTTTGGGATATTCTAAATAAGTGTACTTTTTTATTTTTTATGAAATATGAATTGGGTTTGAAGTGATATGGTAGAGAGGTGATGTAACTTAAATAAGATGATGTGACTTAAATAGGATAGTGACTTTTTGACTTTTTTAAGAGATGCCAAACCTAACCTAGTCAATTAGGTAGAATTTTGTAGTAAAAAATATTTTTTTTTGTTTGTCTTGGACTCTCTCTAGAAAATTTTCTAGCTACATATATATAATGTGAACAGTTAATTTGCTGTGAACAAAAATACGAAGTTGTGCAGTAAAAATTGTTCCAATCTTTCATGTGTGGATCGAATCCGGGAAGAGCTTCCCTTGTGCTGTAAAAATTGTTTCAAGTTCCAATCACTCTTTGCATTATAATTTGCAACTTTTATTAAACAACTCAAACTATGTTTCCTTTAATTCCAAGTGGGTCCAATCTGTTTGGCAAATTTGTTTGGAAATTTGCTTTTGAACCTAGGTATGATTAAGAATGGAGGCAGTTGATATGTATGGCTTTGGTTGTTTACGAAGTGAGAGATAAGAAAAGAGAGATAGAGGGTGAACCATGTTGGTGTTACGGGCTGAGTTTAGCTGCTTCTATGCGGTGAAGATGAGGAATGAAGAAGGAGAAAAGAAGAAGAAAAAAAGAAAAATTAAAAGAGGACAGAAACGTCATTTGCCGAAAATATTTTGCTGTCCCACACATAATTGAGTGTGTTAAACATAAGTGTGTTAAACACCCCGTTACTTTAGACAAAATTTTCTAACTTTGCATTTTACTCTAAAGGTGTTATGTGGCTATTTTTAAAACATAGGGAGGTAATCTATTTTTGGGTTAAATTATAATGGACTAAAATGTATTTAACCAAAATAAAAATGTCAGCTAAAAACTAGATTAAAAAAATATAGAGAAATGTCAAAAAGAATATTTTGGTCAAACTATAAAATAAGTACTCCTTAATATACCTTCTATGATAGTGGAGGTAGTTAATACTCATTTAATGCATCATTAACAAGTAGCATTTAATAACAAAAGAATTTGATTTCTCTTAAATTATCATTCTAATTTGAGAGAGTATTTGGGCTTGGTAGATCCATTTTGAAACCAATTCTGGTGATTTGAACTGTTCACTTTTTTGGATTTATTGATTATAATATTCATACAAAAAATAAGATAATTGGACATCGGTAACTATATGTTTGAATCATATTTATTTTTAAAAAAATAGACGACAAATATAATTTTAAGAATAACTATCCATTTTTTGTAATTCAAATTTGATTCAAACATATAATTGTCAATATCCAATCATATTAATTTTGCATTAATATTTTACTTAACAAGTTCTAAAATGTGAACTGTTCGGATCATTGAAACTCGACATGTGGTGGGCTCCACAACCTCCTCAAATTCTCTCATATTAAAATGTGAGTATGGGAGAAACCTAACCCTTAACAAAAAACCCTTCATAAAATTATTATAAATTGATGGAAAATTTTAAAAAATTAATTATTAATATTTATAAAATTTGTTGCTCATCTGTAACTATTTTTTTTATTTAAATATAAACTGAATTAAACCCTTTTTTTAAATTTCAAATTTACTATAGTTGAACGTCTCTACTTCATAGTGAAATTGACCCATTATGAAATTAATTTGAATCAATTTTAGTGATCTAAATCGTTCATCTCATACAATTAACTAAGAAAATTATTCATGCAAAAAATTAAATTGATCAAACATAAAAAAATACATAATCAAACTATTGAAAAGTATCACTTTACCCCCCCTTAAACTATAAAAAAATAAATGGATCTCTTAAACTGTTTACGTGTTTCACTTTGACCCATTCCGTCAACGGTTTAATTTGTACGTTTTTATAATTTAAAGACATATATATGTTTTTATAGTTTAAAGGACAAAGTGATACTTCTCAATAGTTTAGGAAGTCTATTTATATACTTTTATAGTTTATGGGATCAAAATGATACTTGTTAATAGTTTAAGAGGGTCTTCATGTAAATAACCCTAAAATAAATTACAAATACATTTCCTAAAGTTTGCTTAAAATACAATTTTTTTTCTTATAATTCTTGAAATTACATCCCTTTAAAAATTTTAATTTCATAGTAAATATCTTTTTATTAATAAATTATTAAGTTAATTAATAATTTTTAAATGATATCCGAAATTTATTTGAATTACTCTCAAATTTTTGGTTAATTGAAAAAATGAGTGGCTGTTTTAGTTAATTGAGAAATGAGGATGTGATAGCCTCGGGTCCGCGTTTGATAATTGGAGACACTTGGATCCAATTGTAATGGACATGGGTGGGGTGCACTATCCCAAACTTGACGACATGGGTGCACTATTTTTTTCGCCATTATTTAGGATAAATTATGCTTTTTTTTTTTTTTGAAAAGGACTTACATGTAAGTCTTTATAAGTGAATGTAGCTCTTTATAAGTGAATTTGTAATCAGAGCATTCACTCACTTTCTAAATTAATAAATATTTGACACACAAAATTAGATTTAACTTTTATCAATTAAAAAAAAAAAATCATATATCACACTTTTATCAATTAAGACATGGGTATTACATAGACTGGGATTAGAGGCATGCTTTGGCAGTTTATAATTCTTTTAGCGCTTTGAATAGCCATAGCAGTCCAATGTAGAATAATAGCTTGGAAAATGAGTGAAACCTCCTTTTTGGAGGACCTCCATACCATTCATGATGTGTGGGGTTCATTCATGTATGTGTAGGGTCCACATCATAAATGATGTGAATCACTATATGAGTTGTAGAGTCCTCCAAAAAGAGAGTCTCTATCATTACTAATAGCTTTATGGCCCCTTCCCTTGACACATTGATAATTGATCAGAAAGAGGGGGACCTACTGAAATTTTGTAGCTTTGAGAAAATAAAAATTAAAAAAACAAAAAGAAAAAAAAGGATTACGTTTTATAAGTCAATTTTAAAACAAAGATTGAGGTGGCAGTGTCGACGATTTTGATAACTTCAAAGATTGACATATATTTTTCTTTTTAATCTTATCACTTGGATTTTAATTTTTTTATATATCGCTTCTTCTGGGTTTAAGCATGATTAGATGATTTCAAACTGTTAAATAACTTTTAAAAGGTTGGACTTTCTTTCAATTTATAATCCTGATAAGCGTCTGTTTGATTAGGTGAATTATAAAATATTAAAATTATTAATTTATGAGACTCATATTTTAGTATTTTGTTACAATTTTTTTATTTGTATTAAATTCCAATGGATATTCAATCCAACAACATTAGCGAATTTTTTTAATCTTACAACTAATAATACAAAACAAACATATAGTTAGGATTATATATTTTCATGTCTATCGTAAAACAAAAGTAGAAAATATGAGATTATTTATTCCACTGATCTAGCTGAATAACAAATACTACACTAATATCATGAATTATTAATCACTTTTATTATTAATTTTGAAATCAAACAGAACCTTAAGTTACAAAAACATCAATAATGTTGGTAGGAGTGTAAATCTAGGCCACCTGTGGCCCACTTGACACCCACCCGCAGCCTGTCCAAGCCCAGCCTAAGACTCTAGGTCTGGGTCGTTTGTTTTGAAGCCCAGCTAGATAGGCCCGAATTTTTTTTCATTTTGATATATATAAAATTTTTCATTCTACTTTATTTTTTGGGAGAAAACACTATGGACGCACTTTATAATTAAATAAGAAAATGACATAATTTCATACTTTTTCAGTCATAACTATAAAACATAACCTAACTAAATATCTCATTAATCATAATTAAATTAATGTTATAACTTAAGAAGAAAATTAGTAATAACTAAAGTAGAAAATGACATAACTTGATATTTAATCATAACTATAAAAAATAAAAATAAAAAAGTCGTAACTAAGCCCTGGTTTGGCAACCGTTTTCAGGTTAAATAAACACATGCGGACAAAAGTTTGCTAGAAAATGACAAACTGCCAAAAATTCATACACGTGAGATATGAGGCACGTGAGGAGGATGGACAATTACCAAACTACCCTATATACACCAATACACATCTCTATGTATTTGCTAGGGTTTCATTTGTAGAAACACACCAAGCAGACGGCGACGAAGAAGAACGAGAGAGAGGGAGAAGATTGCACAACATCGGACGACCGATCCAGGCCAACAACGCTTCCTTAACGCATCGACCATCCTTTACTCATAACATTGTTCCGTGTTTGCATCTTTAGTACGCATAACTCGATTTATTTTGGGATTTTCCTCTCTTTGCATGAGATCTTACTTGTTTCTTGCATGCATGTTCAAAATCCGTCGTTGTTCTATTCGATCAGTGCTAAAATGCTTTTGTTGGTGTCAATAAAGGTCTAAACTTGAATGTCTTTTGTATAGATTGTGTGAACTGTGATTATGGGAACGTGTGTTTTTTTTTTTTTTTTTTTTTCACTTTCATTTTTCTTCTCCATGAACTCAATGAAGAACATCATACACCAACAAATACTGTTTTTTTTTTCTTTTTTTCTTTTAATTTGTTACCAATTTTTTTTAACTCACTAAAAATGGTTGCTTCCAAATTGATGAAATTCTTTCATCTTTTTTGTATTCACTTTCGTTTTGCTTCTTGATGAACTCAACAGAGCATTTGAACTTTTTTGTTTTAATTTTTTCTTTTAAATGTGTTACCATTTTTTTTTAAAATTATTTTTTAACTCACTGGACCTACTGTCCATACAATGGCTGCTTCCAAATTGAGGTTAGATAGGCATTTTGTAAAATAGTGAAGCAAAATATGAACCAATTTTAGAAATTTTTGCAAACTGTGCCTAATGTAGCAGAAACACAACAAAGCATTTGAACATTTTTTCTTTTAAATCTGTTACAATTTTTTTTAACTTACTGGACCTACTGTCCATAAAATGGTTGCTTCCAGATTAAGGTTGGATAAGCATTTTTTAAAATAGAGAAGCAAAATATGAACCAATTTTAGAAAGTTTTTGTCCCATGTGCCTAATCCAGCAGAAACACAGCAAAGCATTTGAACTTCTTTTTTTCTTTTTCTTTTTAAAATTTTTTCTTTTAAATCTGTTACCAACTTTGCATTTTTTGTTTAAACTCACTGGATCTACTGTCCATAAAATGGTTGCTTCCAAATTGAGGTTGGACAAGCATTTTCTAAAATAAAGAAGCAAAATAAGAACCAATTTTAGATTCCCCCCCCCCCCTCCATGTTTGCAGAAAGACAACAGAGCATTTGAACTTTTGTCATCAGTCAATTGTGTAGTCCAGCTGTAATGTGGTGGATGGTTATGTTGTTTGTTTTCTATATATGGGTTGGATGGAAAACATAATCAATGCAAATATGTCAATTTGAACTGGTTAACCGTTATTATGAGAGCACATAGACCATGGACATCCATAATGAATGGAATAAGATGATGCTGGAGAGAGGATAGAGTGCTTCTTCATGTTTATCTTTTCCTGACTTCATTCTCCTTTTTCACACTTATCTATTTGGCATTTGTTACTTGTGCCAACTAAATGCATACAGGACCAATCTTTTCCCCACCCTTATCAACCAATAGTTTCACTCCAATAGGCTTCATTTTTGTAGTAGCAATTTACTTTAAGTGGAGAGGGTTTATGCTAAGATCTCCACATATTCCATCCATGTTTCTAAACAAGAGTTTTACTAACATGTTTAGAACAAATCTTGTAGTAGACAACCATCTCATTACCACACATATGATATATGACAAACACACGACCATAAAATACAGAAATAATGCCCTAATCCAGAAACACAATGGCTAGCAAGAATCATGAAAATGTATGTATCAATTTAAAGAAGCATCAAATGACAAATAACAACCTAGAAAAGCGCATTGCTGTGGGCTCGAAAGCAATAGGTGAACCATATGTTCCTTGTTTTGTGTGGCCATTACCTATCACTAGTAATGAGAATAAAACTATACCATACATTTGAAGTTATTCATAAAGCTGTACCATACACTGTCTTACACCTTGTCTTCTTCTTTTATTAATCTATGGTACAAAACAAAGCATGGCTTTTTTCATGTCAACTGGCACATCTACTATATGGCCACGTCGTATGTGTCCCTGTGGCTACGGTCAATGTCTTGTCAAGATTTCCATATCTCATAAAAATCCAGGACTACTACGCGTGTCTGAATCTTGTGGTGAGTACACCTTTTATTTTCAGTGACAAATTTCATTTCATTTAAACTAGTTAACTAATAACTTTGTACATACATTTCATCAGCCATGTTTAAGTTGGATTGGTTGGTGCGACGAACCTAGGCGACTGAACACCGACTATGACTCCGCCACACACGACATTGTCATGTACTTGCGGGATGATGTCATTCACATTCAACAAACGCTACATATCTTGAAAACCATTGTTTCCGTGTTGTGCACTGTTGTTGTAATCTTATTGTTGCGTATATGAAAATGTTCCAAGTGTCTTGTGGCACCCTAACAAAGCTAGTATTGTAATGACTTATGTTTGTTGTGGACTTGATAGCAATAGCTTTGTGAATGACATGTAATGGAATTGTGGTTTGTATCTAGATAACTATTTCTCTTTACTTTCTCTTAATTTTTTTGATAGAATGTCACAATGCCTAATCTATTTTATTGCGCAAATTCGTTTGGGTGAGTAATACGCATACATATATAAGGTATTTATGCTTTAATTTATCAATTGCATTGTCATTATGGCTTTCATAAAAACTTCACCACGTACCCTTTCCAAAAATAAAGGGGTTGCTAGGGCTCGAGCAATCGTTATTAATGATAGCCAAAATGTTCACAAAGCTTTGTGGGATTCTGAATCCACAAGGCTTTTCCTAGAGCTTATTGCCGGTGAGATTCTTGGGGGCAACCGGCCATTCATGGTTTTGAGCAGCGCTGGGTACAAGTCGTTGGCGAAGAAGTTTGAAAAAAAAAAAAAACTGATAGAAAACATGATGTAAAGCAATTGAAGAACAAGTACGCATACATGAAACGAATTAGACTGCGTGGATGAAGTTGATGGACCGTACTAAAGGAATAACCGGAATTGGATTTGATGCAAAAACATGCATGTTTCAAGCTTCTGATGAATGGTGGGATCGGATGGAACTAGTAAAGTATTTACACCATTTTCTTACCTTTCTGCATTGTTTTCATTTTTATTTCGTGACATATTTTCACTAATAATTTTGTGTTTCCTGTGCTGCAGATAAATAAGAGTTGTGCAAAGTTCAGGAATAAAACTTTGGAGCACCGGGAGTTGATGGAGATTGTCTTCACAGGGGTTGCTGCATCTGGCAAACATCATTAGACACCGGGGGAGAGGACTGTCGAAGATAATGAAGGCTCTTCTGATTCGGTTCAGAGCCTTAGTATGTAGCCATTTGCAGATCCAATCCCTTCAGTTGGTATTGATGTGGAGGCTGAGTTGTCAATGGGCGGTATTGAACCTGGGGTTGACGCTGGGACGAAAAGGAAAAGGAATACTCTCGTAAGTTCAGGAAAGTCGTGGAAGCCGACCAGTGGAGCATCTGCTATAGCCGACAGCGTAAACAATCTGACCAATGTTGTCTGGAGTTAAAACCAACAACTTACTATCAGGCACTTAACTAGTAATGAGTCGTTGTACACAATTTCAGAGTGCATGGAGAGGCCGAAATCCATTCCTGCCTTAGTGAGTACACCATTGTTCCACTTTGCATCGTCTCTTATAGACAACGCTGATTACCGAGAGGTTATGATGTGCCAGCCTAATGATCACCATATTATCAGGTGGCTTACACAGAAGCAACTACAAAGCTACGTTCGAGCTCCATTTGCGAACCTTTTTGGTGCACGACGGGTTTAATGGCTACTGGGATGGGCCACGGGGTTGAGCAGCTGCTGGGAACTGATGGGAACTTGTCCGTTTTATGTGTTGATGTTTTTTATGGAAACTTGTTACTGTGTTGGATTTTTAGGATGTCTTTAAGTTTTTATTTTTGTTTTATTTGGATTTGTTTCGTTTGCAGTACTTGGTTGGATGGTTTAGTGGAACAATATGACTAGTTTGTGTTTATTTATTTATTTATTTATTTATTTATTTTTCATTTCTTTGTGTGGATGGAATAGATGATTTATGCATATTTGGTTTGACAGATTGCTTTTCTTTTATCTTGGTTATGCATGGTATGCTGTTGATGTCTATATGTAGTGTTAGTTAAATGGTTGAACAAGTTCAAAATGATAGTAATGATTTTAACGTTGGACATATGTCTTGTAGGCCTCACCGAGGTCTTGGCCATGTCTAACGGGGAAGCTAGTAGCAACGATGACTTCGTTGAGCAAATAAACCAAATGGCTATTCAGATACAACAACAAAATAATTGGACGTACGTGCAAGCATGTCGGTATGTACAAGAGTATTACAAAAAATACATGTTAAAAACTCCATGTCGAATATCAATATTGATTGGATGCGCATGGATATGTGAATTATACAATGGACACATTGGTCATTTTGAAGAAAATGTATGTATGCCAAAAGAAGTATTTTTTTTGTTGTGTGAAACGTTAGTTAGAGATTTTGATTTATGTGTTAACCAACGTAGCCATGGATTAGCCGTGGAAGAAAGTGTTGCAATGTTCATACATGTGTTGAGAGGGTTTAAGAATAGAGTCATCCAAGAATAGTTTTAATATTCGGGTAAAACCGTATCACGCCAAGTTCATAATGTTTTGGAGGCGATGAAAAAGTTCACGGTTGTGCATTGTAGGCCAATAACAAATCAAAATGTTCAACATCCTCACTTGCGGTCAAAAATGAAATACCTACCATTCAAGGCAAAACATATTGTTTCTTTACGTCAAAGTTTTGGCATATATTGAAATTTGTTTTGTTATTTAATTTGGAAATTAGTATTGCATCGGCGCAATCGATGGCACGCAAATACTGTCACACCCAAAACATCATGGCGGTGGCTGATTTCGACATGTGTTTTATCTTTGTATCAGTTGGATGGGAAGGCAGTATGCATGACAGTAGAATTTTCGTTGAAATAATTAACAATGAAAATATGCCGTTTCCATATCCGGAGGAAGGTACAGACAATTTTTTTTTAAAAAAAATTAGTATGTAGAAATATGCACACAAAGCTTATACCGTTATTTGTTTACATCCGATAGGGAAATATTATCTTGTTGATTCGGGCTATCCTAACCGAACGGGTTACCTCGCCCCATACAAGGGCTACCGTTACCACCAAGAAGATTTTCGGCGAGGTGCAAGGAATGTAGCGAACCCAAGAGAATTATTTGACAAGGCACACTCATTGTTGCGCAGTGTCGTTGAACGAACCTTCGGGACATGGAAAAATCGATGGGGTTTTATTGAAAATATGCCTCATTATGATTTTGAGATTGCGCAGGTGCATTTAGTTGGTGCGTCGATAGCATTGCACAACTACATACGGAGAAATACGGGTAATCCAACCACTGTTCAACCCATAGTAATAGAGGCCGACGTGGCAACCATAATCAATGCCATTCCTCTGTCAGCACATGGGGAGGATGGACTAATAGTTAGGGATGGTGACCCACATATGGAAAGCATGCGCTTTCTCGTAAGATATTGTTTGGTCCACATGCGCAATCACGGCATGTTGGGAAATATATAGGGGAATTCGGTAAACCAAGTTCATTTTTCTTGTTGTTTGTATGTAATATTTATGGTATTGTGCGTATGTACGTTATGTAATTAGGTATGCACGTTCCCATTATGGTATACTCAAGCAATTGGTTATTGTGGAGAGGTAATTACCAACAAATGGATCTTATTATGTATTCATTGATGGAAATATTGTTCGTACAAACCTTTGTTGTGGACTTGAAAATTTTATTTTATTAATGTATTTGACAGATTTTAGTGTTTTTTTATTTTTTTATTTTTTGCAATAGTGGCTTGGTGGAAATAGCATACTAGAAATGTTTCCCAAATTTTGCAAAACTTTTCCGTTAATTCCGTACAATTTTGATTCACAGAGTGTTTGATTTGTTTGAATAGTTTCCCTATTCAAAATCAGCAACCTACCAAAACCAATTTCCTTGAAGCAATTTACAAAAAATGTAAAAAAAAAAAAAGGGAAATGGAAAAAAAAATTAAAAAAATATTGCGTAATTCCTAATGCAAAATCTGTATATATTTGGAGGTGTTATTGGATTTGGCCATTTGAGGGCAATTTTGTCATTTCACTTTTGCCAACATCATTTCCAATGCAAAAAAACCAAATAGGAAAACCAAATAAACAAAAAAGTCGCAGGCTAAAAAAGTCAAAAAAAGCTAAAAAACCAACTTAAAAAGTCATTACCAAACGAAGCCTAAATACCACACGAGGCAAAATCAAATAACTTTTATGAATCATGAATAAAATAATGTTATAACGAAATAATAAAATTGCATAATTTCATAATTTTTTAGTCATAACTAAAATAAAAAAAACATAAGTTATAACTAATAAATACCACGTGAAAATTAGCCTATGCCTAATCCTATATTTTGCCATGTGGCCCAACCTGGCCCCGTCCGAATTGTGACAAAAGCCCGCACGGCCCGTCTCGAGCTTGGGCCCGGGTGATCCGTACCAAATTTACACCCTTAAATGTTAGGATTAGTTTCGCATATAAAATTAGGCTCATATCCCTGAGCCTACCTGAGCTCGTCCTAAGCCCATTCAGCCGCTTGGGTTAGGCTTTGACTAAGGTTTTTTAAGGACAATATCCGCCGATTTTGTGGATCAAATTTATTTATTAAATTTTTTTATTTAATTTTTAATAATAAATTTATCAATGTAAACATAATTTTTAAAAAAATACAATTCATACTTTAATATAAATAAAACAAAATTAAAATATCTCAATCATTTATCACTTTAATATATTTATCAACATCATTATTAATACCAAATAATCATTTCACAAATGCAGAATACATCTAAAAGTGTCCCAAAAAAAAATTTATTATCAAAATGTGGAACAAATATGTTCAAAAACAAATACTCAAAACTTATGAGCAAATAAGTCCAATTATCTGCCCGTAATTATCCATTTTTAAAGCCGGCTTCACACAAATTTTTGGAAAAATCTAAAAAATTAATAAATAAAAAAACCGTGGGCTTGGGCCGGAAGTTTTGGAAGCTGGCCCAGCCCGGCAAAAGCTTTCACTCATCAACTTGAAGTCACTAACGGGTGAAGTTCTTCAACTATAGGAGCTATGTAATCTATTTTTTAAACAACAAAACTCCTCATTTGACATCAATTTCAGAAAGTTTTTTTTTTATTTTTTTGGGTTCTCAATCATGCAAAAGGTGACTTGGTGGAAGTGTTGGTAAAATTGTCTTTGAAGACAACCTCCCTCCAAAAAAAAAAAAAAAAAAACAAAACAAAAACAAAAACAAAAACAAATATTTACTGTACTTCGAGTTTTCAAATATTTGGAATCAAGAAATAAATTTAAAAAAATGATGGTATTTTCAATTTTTCCATAATTTTTGCTTTCAAAAAATGCAAAAAATGAAAACAGAAAACAGCGTTACCAAAATGGTCCTAAACTCTCCTATGCCGGTAAGCAAGAATGGGGTGAGCACTGGCTGCAATGCTAGTTGGGTCTCAGTTGGCATTGAGGCTTGTGCGGGATCGCAATAATATAGTATTAATTTGTAAGCAATTTCAAAATTTTATTTCTATTAAAGTAGGGTCGCACTTTCAAAATTTTGAAAAAATTCTAATATCATAGTATTAATTTGTAAGCAATTTAAAAATTATAGAATTCGCACTCCCGAATTTGTAGGAATTTGCAACCCTAAATAAAATATACAAAACATTTTAAAATTAATTTCTAATCAATTTTTACAAGAAGAGAAGTAAATCAAGATTATATATATATATATAATAAGGGAGAACAGTTTTTGAATTTGTCCAAAAATGTATCAGAGATAAATTTCGTTTGAACATCTGAGATGATTTATTTTTAATCATTGAGGGCAGAGATGCTTTGTGACATTTTCAACTTCCTGCCCAAAACAATCCCCCCCTCTCTCTCTCTCTCTACAGCGTCCCACCCACCCATTGTAGGTTGCGACTCTGAAATCTGGCAATGCAGTCCATTTTTGGCATTTTTGAATCAAAATCTATTTTCTAAAATGATTTGCCAAATTTAAACTCTTTTGTGTTTATCCGTTTCACATTGCACCTATGAAATCAGATTTAGAACCACAAGAGTTCGAACTATAGGGCTAATCATATCTGAAAGGAGCACGAAAAACAAGCTACAGTTTTTGCCTCCATTGGGGACTTTAGAGAACTTGACTCGAACTTCATGATTTGAACTTTTATCTACACTTATATGTTCTTTGCATTGCATTTGTGTAGTTACTTTAAGTCACTGTGTTTTCCATCTGCTATTCCTAGACAGTTTGCCGGAGGTTTGCCCAAAAGCTTGCCAAAAGGCTGACCAGTCGTGGGCTCTGCCATGTTGGAACCACAACTCTTGGATCTAGATTACCATTGTACCGTTTGATCCTCCTTTCACTTCTCGGTGTTAGGTGTGACAGATATATTAAGTAATCTTACCGAGGTACCCTTTTTGACCATTTGGCCTAGCTGCATATAGTAAAGCCATAGTGACTGTTCCAAATTAGGACAAGATGCCACCCATATACAAGATTGTATAAAACTACTTGCTTAAAATAGTGAGCCCCTAATTCATGACAAAACTAGGACAGGATAACTCTACTTCCTCATAAGGGTGTTTTGGCTCTATATTATCTGGTATGTGCTTTTACAGTGAAACTGTACAGGAATGTTCATATCAATGGTACAAAGTCGATATCAGTTTTGGGGGCAACGTTAAGTGAGAAATATAATGTTTCAGTTGTGCTTATATCTGTTGCAATTTAGGCCAAAGAGTTGTCCGGTTTTTTATTGTTGTTTTTTTTCTTTCTTTCTTTTGCTAGGTAGTTTGCAATCACAGCTTCAGACGGACTTGATATCCCCCAAGTTGTGTGTACTCGTTCCGGCAGACTTTGCAAAACTCAAGACCTTGTTGGTCGTCAGCCAGTGTTAGTCTCGCTCCTACCAGTTGTGCAACGAAGAAGAAATAGGCAGTTACCATCACCGACACGGATCACTTAGCAGTCACCTGTTCGCTCACCAGTAGCTAACTCTCCAAGGCTTGTCACGACGCAAAGTCCAGAAGAGGTTACTGCTATGATGGCAGCTTTTCAGAGAACTATGGATACCTTGAATCACAAAATTGCTGCTCAAGACAAAACCATTGCTAAAATGAGACACTCATCTGGAGCATCAACATCCACTGTATATCCTGTTCCAGCTGCCCAGCCGAACCCTGATCCACCTCTACCAATTGAGAACCTCCAGGTCCCAGATCCTCAAGAGATGTTTCCACAAGCTCTAGCTTTTAGACCTCTGGCACAGCCTTACGGGGGACTCTTTCCCTTCAACATCAACGATATTGATCCGACTCTGATTAAAATTTCCAAGCTAGAGAAAGCGCTAAAAAAATCCCAGGGCTTCCATTCTATTCCGGATATTAAAGATGGTTACACTGAGGCTTCAATCAGACTACCGGAAAAATTCAAAATTTCCCACATCGATAGATTTGATCGTAGTGGGGACCCTATTGTTCATGTCTGCTTGTTTTCGGATATGCTGAGGCCAATGGGCCTGACTTGGGCTCAGAAGCTGTCTCTGTTTGGAAGAACTCTATTAGATGTGGCAGATATTTGGTACGCTAAATTGGAGGATTCTACTAAGCGGAATTAGGAGGAATTATCTGAGGGGTTTGTCAACCAATATTCATACAATACTCAGATAAAAGTAACCATCAGTGAGCTAGAAGCGACTACCTAGAACCCTAAGGAACCCTTCATCGACCTTGTCGCCAGATGGAGGGAAAAAGTAGCCAGAATGCAAATAGGCCATCCGAAAGGGAACAAGTCCGGCTAGTGGTTCAAAATCTTGAGTCGGATATGTTACAGAGAATGATAGTAGCACCGTTGTCTACGTTTGCTTCTCTACATGAGTTGGGGTTCCAGATTGAAAGTGCATTAAAAAAAGACATTATCCAAAGAACCAGCAAACCCGCGAAGAGGCCGTTCACGAGGAGTACCAATGCTAACAGTAGCACTATTCCTCAGCCTGTAGAAATCAACACCGTTGCTACAGTTGCCAAAATGGCTGATCCTTTCGCCACCGCAACCTCACGATCCACCAATCCGAGCCGAAACCAAAGAACCTTCACCCTCCTATACATGAGCCTAGCCCATGCTCTTAAACTCCTGACGGATAAAGGGCACATTAAGCCTTTCGAACCTCGACCTCTCCTCGACCCACTTCCACCTAGACACGACTCTACCTAGTACTGCATCTTCCATCAATAGCACAGTTATCCCACTAATCGGTGCTACCACTTACGTCATGAAATCCAAGATCTCATTGACAATAAGATCATCGTTCCACCCTCCAAACCGAATATAACCACCAACCCATTTCCTGCCCATAACCAAGTCTCACAGCGCAAAAACATTAACCTAATCCATACACTACCACCCACCTTTAACCCTAACGCATATATCACCCCATCCCATTTACCTAAGCTAAGGTGGTTATTCCACAGAGCACAGACATGTGTATGATGGATATAACACCCGAAACCCAACTAAGGCCTGTGGTGGCGGTGGCGGAGGCAGAGAAGAAGAAGAATGCACTAGAGACGGGGTTGCCTAACACCCAAGTTATAGAGAAAGGGACCTCACTTGTAGAAAAATATGATCCCAGCCTATACATTGTGGCTACTAACCAGCCAAAACCTGTAGTCATATTACCAGATTCCCTCAGCATCAATGCCATTGGAGAAGAGAAGCTAAAACAAAATCTGCATAACCGGCCTGAAAAAGGTCTAGATGACCTAGCAGAATTAGAAGAGGACCTGGAAAAACTCGAGGAAGATCTGGAGAACCTCTACTTTTTTGAAGAAGAGGATGTTGATAGTGTACAGATTGGGTGGTGAGATCTAAACTAACCTGAAACCAGTAATAGGTGGTTGAGTGAAGAGGAATCAGACACGGAGGAGCAAGTAAACAAGACTGTGAAAAGAGAAGAAGTTGGTGATAATAACAAGATTGAGGCCATGCCTAAGACTGAGGTTGTGCCTATAATTGACAAGGAATGGGAGTTGGAACATTTCCAACGAGAAAGAACAGAGGAGATCTAAAGGAAGATAGCCATAGAATAGGAAAAATGGAAGGGAAGAGAAGGGACCAAGACAGCGATGGACGATGTCCAAACCATGGAGAAACCCGTGTAGAAGTCTGGTGATAAGGGAAAGATGCCAAAGAAACTTCTACAGTATCGGAGGGAAGAAATTGAATCAGCTATAGAGGAGGAGTGGTATACTAGTGAAGAGAGCGATGTAAACATGATCCGGGTAGAGCCCGATGATGGCCTAGCAATGGCTGCAAGGGAGTGGTGGGAAGACAATGATCTGAGCCATTCGTATACTGACGAAGGGTGAAAAGCTGATACCCCTGATGATACATGGTATACTGACAAGATTAACCACATGACTCGAAGGGGTTGGTATTTCAAACCCCTAGCTTTAGATCAGCCAGAATCCTCTGGGAAAGAGGCTAAGATATCAAAAGAGAAAGATGTAGAGGAAGACCTGGTCTTAAAGCAACTTAAAAAGATCCGGGCAGACATGTCAATCTGGAGGCTGCTAATGGCTTCCCAAGAGTGCAGGCAAGCATTACTAGAGGCAATGAACGGAACGAATCTGCCTATCGACACCACCATTGACCAACTGGTGTCATTGGTTACATTAGGGGGTGTTTGTCCAATGTTATCTTTTACGGACAAAGAGTTGTCACCTGAGGGTGCTAATCAAATTGACCCCTGTATGTGACTCTGGAGAGCCGAAAGAAATCGATACCGGTGGTATTGGTGGATATCGGCTCGGCAATTAACGTGTGTCCGGCAAGGATTGCTTATGCCATAGGTTTGAGACCAGCTGATTTCACGCCCACAACTCAAGCTGGTCGAGCCTATGACAACACTAACCGAGAAGTCATGGGGACCTTTAAAACCCAAATATTGATCGGCCCGTCTGAATATGAGGTTAAATTCCATGTTATGGACGTACCAGCAACATTCAATCTACTCTTGGGAAGGCCTTAGCTGCATCAGATGAAGGCAGTATTATCAATAGTTCACCAACTGGTGAAATATCCTTTTAAAGGTGAGATTGCTACTGTCTTACGGTAATTTTACGATCCATCCTCCCTAGGGAACTACCACGCCTACATGGGGATGAGGACGTGTTCCTCTCCGGCCTGGCTGGTCCAATCTATCATAGCAGAAGATGATGGGAACTATGTGAGCACCCAGTCCATTTACATAATGAACAAACAAAGGCATATTCCAGGATCAACACTTGATAGAAGTGGCAGGCAAGGAGGTATTATTGCCAGAGAGATAAGTCATAACCATCATGCTTTTGGACTGGGTAACAAGCTTACTGCCGAACACTGGAAAAGAAAGAGGGATGAGTTGAGAAGGAGACTAAAAGCGAAAAGGGTTGGGAGGCAATATAAACTCATCCACAAGCCAATTCGGGGAACCCTAGATGGACGCTTTGTTTGCCAATGGGAAGATTTCCCTTTCCATGGATTCCCAGAGCCATGGATCGACTGGGAAACAAAGACAAGGTACTCAGGATTCGAGATTTTCTTCGGACACCATTTACCGGAAGATGAAGATGAGCAGATTAACCTAAGCATCAATACAGAGCAAGACAGGACTGCAAGCTTGGGCATTGACGAAGATGAGCTGCTAGGGAAGGCACTGGTTGACTTACTAATGGATTCTAATGCTAGGGCTGAGTCCGTTAACTTGGGAGATAATGTTACTATCTTTGTGATCGGGGACAAACCAGCTGCAGATTTCTCTAGTCTCATCGTGGACGTGTCTGAGGCTCCATGCCTAGTTTGGCAGTTTGAGAAGGGCATTATTGGCAGTTCAGAATCAAATAATGAGTCCGAATCTGATTCCATCGAGTCTGTGGAGTCGGGATCAGATTTGAGTTCTTCTGAGGAGTCCCAGTCTGGTACTTCTAGGGGTGGTAACTAGGATGCCAAAGTCCTGTTGAGGTCTTCTTTTAGTTTTTCTTTTGAGTCGACTGTAACCGAGGATCCTGACTTTTTGAATGGGAATGTAGTAGATTTCACTTACTTCTCTATGCCTTTGGTTTGTTGTACTAATCTTGATTTTCAAAATTTTGACTTAAATGAAGAGGAGGAAATTCCTCGGGCTTTGAAAATTTTGGTTGACCAAGAGGAGGAGAGATGTGTTAAGCCCTGCATGGATGAAATCATAGCAATTAACATAGGCACTAAGGAGGATCCCTGCTTGGTCCAGATCAGGTCTACGTTGTCTTCGAGGAACAAGAGCGTTTAATTGCTTTATTAAAAAATTTCAAACATGTTTTCGTGTGGTCTTACGAAGACATACCTGAAATTGATCTTGAAATTGTACAGCACTGGATCCCTCTTGACCCTGAGGCCCAACCAGTTAAGCAGAAACTACGCAGAGTCTGTCCAGACTGGGCGTTGAAGATTAAAGAGGAGGTCACCAAGCAGATTGATGCCGGTTTTTTGATGGTATATGAGTACCCGACTTAGCTGGCTAATGTTGTTCTGGTTCGAAAGAAGGATGGCATAATCAGAATTTGCGTCGACTTCTGGGATCTGAACAGAGCTAGTTCGAAAGATGACTTTCCATTGCCGCACATTGATGAACTGGTAAACTTCACTGTAGGCCACGCGTTACTTTCATTCATGGATGGGTTTTCCAGGTATAATTAGATTTTGATGGCACCGGAGGACAGACAGAAGACTATTTTTACCACACCGTGGGGTACGTACTGCTACCGAGTCATGCCTTTTGGGTTGAAAAGTGCTAGCGCTACATATCAGAGAACTGCAACCACAATCTTACACGATAGGATCCATAAAGGAGTTGAGGTGTATGTGGACGACATGATTGTCAAGTCCAAATAGTGAGAAGGCCACTACACCGCACTGGAAAAATTCTTTGAACAGATCAGAGAGTACAGACTAAAGTTGAACCCACAAAAATGCACCTTTGGGATGACTGCAGGGAAAATACTGAGATTTCTGATTACGCAGAGGGGAATTGAAGTAGATCCATCTAAAATCAAGGCCATCCTAGAAATGCCACCACCAAAGACTGAAAAGGAGGTACACGGCTTTCTAGGTATGGTGCTATTCATAAGACGGTTTATCTCAAAATTAACCTTGACTTGTGAACCACTGTTTGGTCTGTTGAAGAAAGAGAAGAAGTTCTAATGAGATGCTTGATGTCAGTTTACCTTTGGGCAGGTCAAGCAGTACCTTTAGAATCCACCTGTATTATCGCCACCAGAATCGGGGAAGCCATTGATCTTGTACCTTTCGATAATGGATTCGACCATGGGGTGCATGCTAACTCAAGAATCAGAAGCTAAGGTAGAGAAGGCCATCTACTATCTGAGCAAGAAGATGCTAGAGTACGAGACCCGCTACACTTCTCTCGAGAAAACTTGTCTAGCTTTGGTATGGGCAACGAGGAAGTTAAGGCACTATTTGTTAGCTCACTCTGTAATTCTGGTTTCAAGACTAGATC
Organism: Camellia granthamiana; assembly: GCA_036172215.1. Taxonomy (NCBI): domain Eukaryota; kingdom Viridiplantae; phylum Streptophyta; class Magnoliopsida; order Ericales; family Theaceae; genus Camellia; species Camellia granthamiana. The sequence continues at coordinate 1,594,105 of JAXFYN010000024.1, read as the reverse complement.
CCATCAAATATCATTTGAGAAACTAGTGCTTACGGGTAGGCTCACTCGTCGGTTGCTTCTCATCTCTGAGTTTGATCTCAAGTATGTCATGCGTAAATCTGTCAAAGAAAGAGCCGTAACGGAATTTCTGGAGGACCACCTAGTGGAAGGAGATGAAGCAATAGAGTATCTATTATCAGATGAAGGCATTCTGTAGATAGAATAGGAAACATGGACAATGTACTTTTACGGAGCATCTAATCAATATGGTTATGGGATATGTGTGTTGCTAATAGCACCCGATGACTCCCATATACCCCTAGCCTTCAAACTTCGGTTCAAAAGTGTCCAATAATGAAGCAGAATACGAGACGTATATCACTGGATTGGAAGCTGCCCTAGAACTAGGGACAATAAGGTTAGATGCCATCATAGACTCAAACCTGGTTGTTTCTTAAGCCAATGGAGACTGGAGGGTCAAGGAAGAGAACATGAAGATGTATCATCAGACCTTGGACATTCTGATTTTGAGGTTTGAAAAGCTGACGTTTACACATCTGCTAAGGGAGAACAATCGGTTTGCTGATGCATTAACAACTCTATCTCCCATAATAGACATCTCGTTGGGAGTCAAGATGCGTCACATCATCATTGAACAAAAGTATATGCCCGTTTATGAAACCATTGCCGCAATAGATGAGGTTCAAGACAAAAAACCCTTAGTATTATGACATTTGGAATTTTCTAGAAAAATATATGTATCCATTAGGGGCAAATGCTAAGGATAAACAGGGAATACGGCGTCTGGCCGTCTAGTTCATCGTCTGTGGGGATAAGTTGTATAAGAGATGTCATCTGGGAATGCACAAGCTCTACGTTGAAGAAGAGGAATCGAAACGTCTCATGGAGGCCATCTATGGAGGAGAATGTAGAGCACACATGAATGGTGTGATGCTGGCTCAAAAAATCTTCGGACAAGGCTATTATTGGTCAACTATGGAGAAGGATTGTATTAGCTTTGTTCGGTGATGCCACAAATGTCAAATTCATGCCAATAGCATGAATATCCCGCCGTCAAAGTTTTACAATATGACTTTGCCATTGCCTTTCTCAGTTTGGGGAATCGATATCATCTAGGCAGTCTCGCCAAAGGGCTCAAATAGACATGAGTTATTTTAGTAGCAATTGACTATTTTATCAAGTGGGTGGACGCTCAATCTTATTCTGTGTTGAAGGCGTCACACGTGGCCAAATTCATCAAGAGTAACATCATCTGCAGATACGGGGTGCCAAATGAGATCATCTCGGACAACGGCTCACACTTCAAGAAAGAGGTGGTAGATTTGCTTGAGAAATACAATATAGCTTTTCATAAGTCATCAACATACAAACCACAGACTAATGGAGCTGTTGAGGCCACTAACAAGAATGTCAAGAACATCCTGCGGAAGATGGTTGAGACTTACAAGGATTGGCCGGATAAATTACCATTTGCACTTTGGGGCAACAGGACGTTGATTCGAACATCCATGGGGGCTACTCTTTATTCTCTGGTATATGGAATGGAAGCTGTTCTGCCAATTGAAATTGAAGTACCGTCGCTAAGAGTTATGACCGAGTGTTAGATAACAAAGGCAGATTGGCAGCAGAGTAGGTTCGAAGAATTGATATTGTTTGATGAGATGAGGTTGAAGGCATTATATCACATTCAAGGGTATCAGTGCAGAATTTCCAGGGCCTTCAACAAGAAAGTCAAATCTAGGAATCTCTAAGAAAGAGATATGGTGCTCAAGGATAACCGAGCCCCCATCCATGATTCTAGGGGCAAGTTCAGACCCAATTGGACTGGTCCTTATATCATCAAATCTACATCAAATCTATTTGGTCGGGAAGGGTGATTATTCTCATGGATTTAGATGGCCTGGAGTTTTCGCAGCTGATCAACATGGACAAGTTGAAGAAATACTATCCCTGAGAGGCTCGCTAGGCCGAAAACTCGAAAGGGCGACTTAGGTAAAAGTTAGAGCACGAAAAATTAGAAACAAAGAAAAATTGAACTCACAAGGTTGAAAACCTAAAAGGGCGGCTTTGGCAAAAGTAGAGTGTAAAAGGAGAGTTAATACTCAAGTGAACCCGAACTGAACTACGTAAGGCCTGATTCCCATCTTTGTGATACGTAGGCAACTTCATTCCGAAGTTCGGCCGTAACCATCTCCAACTCAACTGTTCTATTCATTTGATTGATCGATCCATCTTTCAGCTTGGTCGTGTTACCTTCGGTTGGTAGAAGAGTCAGTTGCAAGAGAAAGCAGTAATGGTGAATGCAACTCTGAACAGTAATGATATTCTGATTTAGGGTTGTACATCTTAAGGGTTGATTTCGTGTGTGTCAGGCAATGACCATTTCTGAAAATTATTTTGAAAAATTTTAATAAAACTGATTTTTCCAAAATTTTACCTTTTACAACATAGACCATTTTAGACCAAAGGAAAATTTTCAATCCTCACAACTTTAATTTCATTAATTTCAACACGAGTACATTCTCCACCTCTCTGGTTAAATCAAAGTTGCTTTTACATCATAAAAACTTGAAAAGAAAAGACAAAGCACTAAACTAGGGACACAGATAAGTCATGTGGTCCTATGTTTTCTGCTTGCACTCGTAGAGGTCTCTAAAACCAAAGATGACCCAACCTGTGCCTCGTCTTCAAGCCAAGCCAAGCACTCGCCAGAAAGGGCATAATGAAGCTAGGTGCAGGGGCTAGAATTTCTCTCGTCCTCCAAGCAGTAAGGTATTGAGTCAAGTGCAAGCCACGAATGGGAAATGGAGCCGGGTATTCTACCCCTTCCTTCGGACGGGTCTGATCATGTCTAAACTGGCATCTGAACTAGAATGGAAAATAGAACACACAGTGTGTGAGGCCAATCAGTTGTATACCCGACTGTCGAGACATGCTATAGCTCATCTCCGCCACATTAAGCCAGGGGCAACACCAAGTGATGTCGGTCGCAGATCTGCTGCGCATTTAGTCACACCATAAACCCTCTGAAGGGAAGTCTACTAGCTGCTGACGAAAGAAGTAGGCTCTGGTTGAATACACGGGACAACGATCTACCACTTTCAGTTTATCCATCAACCATACCTGGGAAGCGATGAAAAATAAGAGAGATTAAAGAATAAAGAGAAGTGCGTTGAGAGAAAAGTGAGAAAAGAACATCGAGGAAAAATAGAAAATGATGCCGAGTGATGTGAGTATAAATAAGAAGGATGTGAAACAATACCCAAAGAAACAGTGGGCTCCTTGTAAACCCAGTGGTCTCTCGCCAAGGAAAAGTATCTAAACCCATCAGGGTCTCGGCCAATACCAAACCAATGCAGCTCTTAACCTTTTTTAGGTGTTAGGCCACTTCGATCAAACCAATGCTGCCTCCGCGGTAACTAGGGGCAAGAAGGAAATGTGCCAACAAGCATAAACAGAGGGTATGTTGGCGATAACCTTGCCAAAGAAGGTCATCTCTGTCTCCAATACTCGAAAACCGATGAATCAAACCGAGAATATCTAACTCTCCGTCACCGGCCAAGGATCGAGCCTCATGTAAAGTAAGCCCACACATCCGTTCCAAAGCCTTTGCATGGCCAAAACGGGGATGAGGTATAATTTCCTCGTCACGACCGGACTCTATCAAAGCTTGAAATTTTTTGAGCGTAGGGCACATCTTTTGTGCTCCGAAACAAAATACAAGTGTAACCAGGTCCCAACATCAGACTGTGGCGTGGAGGAATATAAAACAAAGCGAAGTACGACTCAACGGATAAAGAGCGTTTCTTCCGAAACCCCAAAAATTTACCTTTTCCACGCCGTCCAAAGTGGCTATCCAATCCTTAAGCCTCTCGGCAAGGAATATCTCCATTTTCAGATAAAACAACAAGAAAATGAAGTTCTGTCAAAAAAATAGAGAATGAGGCCCTTTTATAGAGGATAAGGTTGTGTGAATGGATGCCAGCTGTTAAGCAGTTGTCCACCCACAACACTTGGCCAGTTGGCCACTTTTCCTGGCCGCAATCCCTCTGTTGGCCGGCCAACCACCTTTTGGTGGCCCAACAGTTGGCCAGTGTTGTCTTGTTCTGGTCTTTTCGCTTCGAAGTCTTGTTTTGAGTTTTTTGGTTCTAGCAAGTGTGCATAGCTGTGTTTAAGTTATCTTCTGTTTATTTTTCATTTATCGAGTTGTATTTTACATTTTTGGGTCAGTTTTCGGCTCAATATCCTGTTACGAATATCGTTCAAATACAAGCATTTTACACATTCAGTTCCAATTTTATGCCAGTGCAGTGCCATGCTCGAGATACAAAAACAAAACTCCTTTTATAAAACTGTGGGATTTTACCCCGATCATAATTTTTACAAAAAAAAGTACATAGTGCTTCCAAAATAAAAGTAAAGGCTTATCTGAAGCTATATAAGTGCTAAATTACCAAAATAAAAGAAAATAAGCAAAAAGTATAAAAATCTGCTTCAGTCACATTAGTAAAGCTCGAGAGGCCCTCTTCGTCCTCTTTCGTGGAGGGGACTTAGGGGCACTGTCTCCGTCAGCACCACTATCATCAAAAGAATCAGACTCAGAGCCAGAATCGCCCTCTCCACTCCCTGACTCAGAGGCACCCTCCTCGTTCCCTAACCCTAAGCTAGCACCACCGTCCCCATTCTCAAATCCAGAGCGTATGCTCGTCGTCTCCTCGGTGTCACTAGACTCAGCATCATCTTCACTCATAATTGGCTCTGAAGAGGAGGAGGTCTCCTTTATTTGGGACTCGCTACTCCTACTCCGGGCACCTCTACCTCTGCCCTAACCTCTACTGTTGTCCCGGTCAGGTGCTTCGGCCCGTCTGTCTATCTTCCACGCCGCCGGAGGAGATACTATTGATGCCGTCGGTGTCGCCGATGCCGCTGTTGCCATTAGTGCAGGTGGACGCTAAAGACATGGAACAAGAAATTGGTACGATATAGAATTAGTGCAAAGTAGTACAGAGTATCTGAACAGTATAATGTAGAATTTGTATTGGTATGAATCAGTGCAAGTAAGAGTATGAGAGAAAGAAAAATACCAGGATGTCGTGAGAAGTAAGCAACGTCTCCCTCCACTGCACTATCTGAACTAGGGAGGCGACCAATCTGAGAAGGTCGTCTACACACTCCAAAGGCACCTACAAATGAGTTTGAACATCAGTATACAAAAAAGAGAATATGAACTATAAACTACAAGGCAAAGTACATACCTGCTGCACGACAAGGCTCCTGACATATCCGTGCTATCCCTCCGGTGGATCAACTGGAAATTAATAGCTGTCCTGGTCGGTCGCCAGCACGAGATCATGGTCAAAATCACTAGCAAACCAACTACGGGCATAGTAAGAGAGGTCTTATCGATATCAGCCTCGGCCGCGTGTGTAGCACCTCCAGTCACAGGGGCACCTGCAGCGTCTACCGCACGAACACCAGACAAGGATGGCATCAGATGAGTCCTGATAAAGGCCGCGTAGTCTCCACCTCGTCAGAAGTAATCAGCGTCCAGCCCCGCCATGTACTGAACAATAGCCTCAACTGAGAGGCTATCAGCTGTCCTCATAGACGCTGGAGGTAGAGCAGGAATAAGAGGGGCAGGTAGGCCTAGTGTCTGCACACAAATCACTCGCCCAAATACCAAGCCCGGCAGAAGGGGCCCTATAAGAGGATCCAAAATTGGGAAGTAGCCCAGGACTCTGCGTACTAGTCCCGTATACCGATAGGCATTATCGCCCAAGGTTGCCATATGATCTGCAAATGAAGAATTCGCAGTTATTAGTAATTATTAGTGGCAAAGAGTGGGTAAGAGTAGATCAAAGCAGTATAGATGGAATAGAATGGGTATGAGATTCAAACTACCTCTCGTGCTGTTGCCATATTAAAGTATCAACGATAATAAGCAAAAGTCATGTCATCATGGCGCTTAGGGCAGCATCTGCCATCGTACTATGGAGAGTAGGGTACAGTTGGCGCTATCTTGTCCACGGGCACAAGGGTAAGGACAGGAAAGTACACATAGGCCCAAAGCTGCAAAGAATATTTTGTGAGTTAACATGTGTGAACAGAAATTAAAGGCAGAAACTGCAAAGTAGAGTTCACAAATAAAGATATAAAAGTGCAAAGCAGAAAGCACATGTGTGAACAAAAATAAAGACATAAAATGCAAAGCAGAAAGTATAGTATATGAATAGGAAGTGCAGTGTGTACCTCCCAGGCTCTCCAATAGCCGCCGACCTTGTTCCCCTTCTTGCGAGAACTAGAGCTCATGTATCTGTAGGGCGTGGCGAGACCAGCTCCCCCCCCAGTCATAGAATCTCACCTGGGGCAACGTAACAAGAGCACTCAACAAGTACAGGCGTACAGTATTCCACCTGTTTGCAAACAAGGTGGTACTGAGGAGGTAAATCGAGAAGCCCCTAATGTACTGCTCGATCTCTGCTTGCGTCTCTGGCTGACGCCCGTGGAAGTGATCATGGAACCAGCTCTATCAGATCATAGCTGGCCTGTCTAGAGGAGGGCGCGCTCCAAACAAATATATGCAGGCTACCTCCCACTGGCCTATGTCCATATCAAAAAGGATCGGATCACCCCCTACTCTTAATCCTGTGATCATAGAAAAGTCGTAGGAAGTCATCGTCATCTCCTAGTGGAAAAGAAGTGGATGGAGTTAGTGGTGTCCTACCATCTCTCCACAAAAACTCCGAGCAAGGCCCGGCTAGCCAGTAGTCACGAGAGTCTGAAGTAGAATAGACTGAAGCCCAAATCATCAACAAGATCACGGACCCGAGCAAGGAGCTGATGATACCAGTCCCTCGCTATCACCAGCCCATATCCTCTCCAAGGGCAAGCATTACCTTGTGTCAACAAAGAAATAAGGAAGGCATCAGTTATATTACAGAGTGAAAGACAGTAATGAAAGGTAGTATGGAAATGACAAGAAAGTAAAGTGCATAAAAGTAAAGTTCTTACCTCTGCGACATCATGAGAAAGAATGGGAGGCTTGCTCCTTTAACAGAACGTCCTCAGGCATGCCCATCGTGAAATCTTCAAACTGCAACATGTCGCTGAGAGCCATCGCGTGCGTCCAAGGTTGGTAAGTGGCTGGGTCGAATGGCCTCAATCTCAGGGGTAGTAGCTCGAGCTTAGCCCTGGAGGGTAGATCTCCTCCCCATCGAGATCCATAGCAATGTCCTTTGTCGCCCTGTCAACCTCATCGGCTATGGGCTCCTCAACCTCAGCAGTAGGTATAAGTATCAGTACCTCGGGAGGAGCACTGTCGTGTGAGATGTCATCCACCATGAAAAATGTGGATGAAAGTGGAGAAAATGAGAGGAAAATGGCGAAAAACTCGAAAAGTCAACCCTGAAAGAGAGACAAAGTCAAAACCCGAGAAAAGTGTGAAACCTAAAAGAAACACGAGGGAAATAAGCCCAAAGTGATGAAAAATCCAAAAAATCAATAAAAACAAATTCCAATCGGTTCAAAATGTAGAGGACTACAAGTGTTTCGCGAATAAAGTTTAGGGGCGTTGGGTAACATGTATAGACCACAAATCTAAAGAGAGAAAATACCTAGAGAGTGAGAGGAGATGTTTTCAAATGTGTAGGAGTGGGGAAATGAAGTTGTGGTGCTGTTTTTTATAAACCCCAAGCCGAAAACTCCGTTTTGCCCCTGAAAACCCGACGGGTGGCCGGCCGGCTAGTTAGTGGCCTTCTGTTCCCTTTTTGTGGCCAGCCGGCTAGAAAAGTGGCCCAGACCTGGTTTCTGCTATTCTCATTCTTAATCTGTGCATAAGAGGCCATTTTTTTTATCTGGGGAAGGAAAGTTGATAGGTGTGAAAATTATTTTGGATTCCGAAGGTCCTGAGACTGTGTTCCGATTGCACCATCCCGTGACACGCTGATCCTTCATTACATGAGCATGCCTCAACCTCAAGTTTGAGCAAGTTGTATCCTTTTTGAACATTTGAGAACCTCCGAACAGCAAGTTGGAGATCTTTGTGAGGTGTTTTCAATATCGCTTTTGTTTTTCTTTTTTTCAAATCTGTTACCTATTATGTTGTATCATGTTGTATCAACTATGTCGCATTATGCTGCATCCACATGCATCATATTCTTTGCACCCTCCACCCTCTCTGTGTGAGACGCAGTTTGGCATAGGGCTTTTCTTCTCTTTACATGAGACGTAGTTAGGCTTGCACCCTCCACCTTCTCTACATGAGACGCAGTTTGGCATGGAGCTTTAACCCTCTTTATGTGAGACATAGTTAGGCTTGCACCCTCCACCCTCCCTGCATAAGACGCAGTTTGGTATGGAGCTTTGACCCTCTCTACGTGAGACGTAGTTAGGCTTGCATCTTTGACCCTCTCTACATGAGACGTAGTTAGGCTTGCACCTTCCACCCTCCCTGTGTGAGACGCAGTTTGGCATAGAGCTTTGACCCTCTCTACGTGAGACATAGTTAGGCTTGCATCCTCCACCTTCCCTACATGAGACGCAGTTTGGCATGGAGCTTTGACTCTCTTTACGTGAGATGTAGTTAGGCTTCCATATTTGACTCTTTCTACATGAGACGTCGTTAGGCTTGCATTTTCTCACACCCTCTCTACGTGAGACGTAGTTTGGCTTGCATTTTCTTACATCCTTTCTATGTGAGACGTAGTTTGGTTTACATCTTTGACCCTCTCTACGTGAGATGTAGTTTGGATTGTATCTTCTTCGACCCTCTTTATGTAAGATGTAGTTTGGTTTGTATCTCTCGTTCTCCTTCCACAGGAGACGTGTTTGGGTGCTATTTGCTCACTTCTTGCTGTGTGAGACATGACTTGATTCATTTTGTTTTGATTTATGCTTTCATTCAAATGTTGTGATCCTATTATTGTTGATTGTATTGTTTCATTGCATTATTTTGCATGATCATGAGGTTTTAAAAGTGGCCGGCTTTGCGCAGCGTGTTAGTCCCACTTTCAAATACATCCTTTCTGTATATCATTTGCATCTTGCCCCTGAACTATGCTGGTTTGATTCCTTGTAAAGGGATACATAGGCAACTTTTGAGTTCAACCATTGCATTTATATTTTGATTTCTTGCCCAAGTTTTACAGCCGTGTCAAATGGGTCGTCTTTGGGCTTTGACATTCACTTACGTCATTTCATGACTTCGAGCTCTGTCAAAGAGAGGCAACTATAGACACCCCATTTTTGACCGCCCTTAAGATTTGGGTGCCTCAGGTTGATCACTCGATGATGAAATGTTACACTGTACAAATTGTGCAAGTTCTTCAGCAAAAGAGCTTCGGTTTTCCAACTCGAGAGCCTAAAATCTTGTACCACTTTTGGGCCAAAACCTGTTGTTTTCCCAAAACCTTTTTTTTTTTTTAAACCTAACCACCTAGAGGCCAGCAGCTGGCCGGCTGGCTAGAATTTAGTGGTCGACTGTCCCCCTCTGGCCGGTCGGCCATGTTTTTCAGCTGGCAGATATTTTGCTGTCAGCTATCTCTCCATGTGCATGTACCACACTAGCTGTCTCTATATAGCTGTGTTCAATAGAGGCACTAGTTTTTCTTTATATATACATGATCACCCCTCTTGAAATTAAGTTAGAAAAAATTACCAAAGGCCAAAAACTTGCAAAACACACACTCTCTCTCTCTTTATCTTGCAAGCTACACACTCTCTCTACACGTCCTAAACCAAAAATATAGCTTTTCTTGCTGAGGTTCTTGAGCTCAAATCTCAGCTCTTGAGAGTGAATACTTTATGGTTTGTGAACAAAGGAGTTACCCTCCCTTCAAGAGGTATAGCTTGTGCAATCCTTACACTACTTCTTCTAACTCTTTTCCTACTGATTTTGTACTGGTTTTACATTGTTTTTATAGGCTAAAACTTGTGGCTTAAAGCTATCAAAGGTGAAGGGGTTAACCATCTTTCTTTGAACCTTGTTCACTAAGTTTTTGCCCTTATGTTTCCCACTTCTTTCTCAACTTTTTTTTTTTTCCAGGTTTTTACCACTGTTTTCAATGTTTTTCATAGGCTAAAAATGTAGTTTTGAGGTCCCAAAAATGGAAAGGTTAGCCACCCCTCCTTAGGTTTGCTTACTAGCTTCATTTCTCCATTATTTTAGTTAACTTTTTCTAGCTTTTTCATGCCAATTCCAGAACTGTTTTTGTGAGTATAGGAATATTTTAATGTGTTTACTTCATTCATGCTTTGTACAGTATGCTTATAGTGTTGTAGTCCTCATAGGTTTGGTGGTTTAGGCCATAGACAGCGACCTATTTGAGTTGATAGCTTTTATTTTATGATTTTCATACATGTGCTCACACTTGGAATAACCATCTATGCACTCCCCCTCCTTTCTTGGTTTTATTTATTTGAGAGTCGTTTCAAACAAATGTTGTTTAAGCATGAGAAAGAGACCTCCATGCTTAATGGTTTAATCTCCTGAGGGGTTCATTACCAGAGCATTGCAAGAATAAAATCAAGTCAGGTTCAATCGGATGTTAATTGAACCCATTGAGTTTTGAGTCATTTCATACTCTCTAGTGATGATAACGGCTCAAGAATCAATGTCTACCACCTCCCTTGAGGTAACTCTATGATAGGGAGGAAGTTTTGTTGGTCTGGACTTTTCATTTATTGAAACTTTGTCCCATCGATTCATAGATTATCACGCAACAAGTTTGCGTCAGTTGATGATTTGCGAATCGAGTCCACACTTCCCTTGATCTGTTTCATGATAGGCAAAGGCAGAAAGGACAGACATCTCCTGGAAATACTCTGTTTGTGCTCTGTTTTTTTTTTTTTTCCTGTTGCAGCAGGGCAGACCCCCAAAATAGTGGCCGGCCGGCCACCTAACTATCCGGCCGACCACTTTTTCTGGCTGACCAGCCATTTCATTTTACACAAGCAATGCCATTTTCATGGCAGAACAAAGCAGAGGCTGGGGAGAAAATAGTTTAATTTTCTGATTGCAGCACAGAACAGAAATTGGTAGTAAACAGAGAAGTTTTCGAGTGGAAATTCATATTCATATTCATGCATGTGCACTTCTTCGCTATTCGTGGCTTGCGAAACTGGTGCTTTAATAGTAGTGTGTTGTAATTAATTAATTAGATTTATACTTGTATTAATTAGTTAGCATAGTTAATTCATTCATTCGGTTTGTAATTGCTAGTTAAAATTTGGACACTTGGACATTCGGACCCTCCTGCACGAGGGCAAATATGTAATAATGTGTGTATGTCTTCCAATCCTCATTTCTTTCTCTTTTTTATTTACCCGCTTATGATGGATAGTCTATAGCGTCATGTTTTCTTTAGTATATTACATAATTTGCATTCATTCGTTTTGCACGCATAAGGGTTTGGCTCATCATGTAATCCATGTCAATTTTAACTTCCTTAATCGAATATATGCTTTTATCGCATGCCTTGAATTGACTCACATTCCATACTAGTATCCGACCCTATTAATCGCATGCTTTATGCGTTGCACTAGTCATGTTGCATTACTTAGGATCATGCATTTTTCTACTCATATTTGTTTTCTTTGGCTTCCCTTACTAGGAGAGCATTTTTGCTTTAACATATTGCATGTGTGCAATTGTTACCATGTCAAGTCTGTTTACCATGAGGCTAAGTGCTTAATTGATATACCTGTTTAAATGCCTATAGATAAAGGCTTTTCGCTTAAGTTAGGATGATTTGATTAAATGTATATATGAGACCACTTTTTCAAATGGTACATATTCAAAACACTTTTCAAAACCAAACATGAAATCAAAGCATTCCAAATTTTGTGAAATTGTCTATACTTGTGTACATCACATAGTAATGTTAGTATAATAATCGAAACAAGAGCATATAATGTAAATAAAAATCACATAATGATTAGTAGAGGTCGATCTTTGATCAGGTGAGTAAGGTGCTCAATTCATGACCTTCCCCTCTCATACCTAAGTTCCCGAGCTAAGACACTTTGGTGATGACGGACAAGTGGCCTTTGGCACGAGTCATGAGTTTCTTAAATTTCCCAAAATATTTAGGTGGCGACTCTGAAATCTGGTAATGCAATCCATTTTTGGCATCTTTTATTCAAAATCGATTTTCTAAAATGATTTGTCAAATTTGGACTCTTTTGTATTTATCCGTTTCACATTGCACTTGTGAAACCAGATTCAGAACCACGAGAGTCCGAACTGTAGGGCTAATTATATCCGAAAGGAGCACAAAAAGCAAGCTATAGTTTTTGGCAACTCCACTGGGGACTTTAGAGAACTTGACTTGAACTTCGTGATGTGAACTTTTATCTACACTTTTCTTTGCATTGCATTTGCATGGTTACTTTAAGTCACTATATTTTCCATCTACTATTTCTGACCAGTTTGCTGGAGGCTTGCCCAAAATCTTGTCAAAAGGCTATCTTGTCAAAAGGCTGACCGGTCGTAGGCTCTACTATGTTGGAACCACAACCTTTTGATTTGGATTACCGCTGTACCGTTTGATTCTTTTTTCACTTTTAAGTGTTAAGTGTGAGAGGTATATTAGGTAATCTTGCCGAGGTACCCCTTTTGACCATTTGGGCTAGCTGCATATAGTAAAGCCATAGTGATTGTTCCAAATTAGGACAAGATGCCACCCATGTGGGAGATTGTTGGAAAATAATGATTTTTCGGCAACTTTAATTCGAAATTAAAGTGGGACCCAACCGCCGGTTAAGGTGGGTCTGAGTAGTTTTGTATTCTCTTAAGTGAGAAGATTGCAATACAAAAATGAGCCGAAACCATTGAGTTGTGAATGAGAATTGTCTCATAAACTGGGCATCAATAAAGTTGGGTTTAAATTTGGACTTAGTTTTGATTTGGACTGGGCCTAGACTTGTACTTGTGCATGTGCTGGGTTTGGTCTTAGACTTGGACTTGGACCTAGTCTTGAATTTTGGGCTGAGCTGAGCTGTGCTGGGCTTAGTTTGTGCATGTATTTGAGATTGGGCTTTGATTGGGTTGTGACCCAACACCCTATCCATTTTGCAACCCATTAGTTTAATTCTCAAAACTTATGCATTATATACATATTATTATTTTTATAATAGTTTTGGAGTTTTGAACCTTTATAACTCTAGCCCTAATGGCTAGAGTTGATTACATTTGGTGACCCCATTGATGTTAGCCTTCATGGGTAAGGCTCTCCCCTACTAGTATAAATAGAGGCCTTTCTCCTCTAACTTAGAAGGTTGTTTTTAAAGACGTTTTGTGATGAAAAATGAGATGGTGTTTTGAGATAAAAAGTTGGAGATGGTTTTTTACACTAAAGAAAAATTTGCATATCTTTTTTTGTTAGCCTCTTCTTTGGTTCTTGTTAGAGAGAGTGCATCCATTGTTAAGTTCGCCAAAGCTATTTAGAAAGTGCTTCTGTATTAACTGGTTTTGACCGTCGTATCCTGAGAGAGAGACATCGGCGTACCACCAGCATCCATCGGGAGGCGGTGAATCTATTTTAAGGAAACTGTCTAGTGTAGGTTTCGGTTTGCTTCTTTTCTTATCATTTGTTCCTAAATTTTTCAATATTTAGTTTACAAAGATGAGTTATAATCGTTAGTTATCAATGTTAATAATTTATTCTATTAGTAATGTAATCTAATTCAATTCATTTTTATATTTTTAGTTATGTCGTTTATTCTGTATTTCATCATTTTTAATAAAAATTATTTTGTCATTTCTATTTAATTTATTTTATATATTTTTCATGTATTATTATGGAAAAATACTAACAATCTTAAAACAGATTTTTTGATAAATAGTTTTTGAAAAAACAATTTAGTTTTTGTTTTAATTTATTCTAGTAACTCTCGGAATTAAAATTAATTTAATTGTTTAGAGTTATTGGATTGTTTTGAATTGTTTATTTCTAATAATTTATTCATACAATGTATTTTATGTTAATTAGTTGTTATTGCGAGAGTTATTTGATTGTTAGTGTTTAAGTTGGTAGGAGTTTATAAAAATAAAAATTTTATTATGTAAGATTCTTACTATTTTATTTGATTTGTTTGATTGTTTTCTTTTGCAGCTAACTTTCTTTACAGGTATACCTAAGCGAGAAAGGATGATCTATAATATGAATAAATAAAATAAATCAGAATTAGTAAATTGGACTACTATTTTTTTATTTAAACAAGATTACCTTTGCGTGGAATAAGGAATAATATTGGACCTTCGGAATTTTAGTGAATTTAATTATTCACTTTATAGTTCAGTTTGATTTTGGATTTATTCCATATATTGTTTTGAAAGTGTGGTGATAATTTCAATTTAATTTGATTAATTAAATTATGGGAAAAACTAATAGCTGGATTTTGAGAATTTCCAGAGATTCGGTTAGTTGAGAGGTTTTTGACGATATAAAGTATCTCCAAACAAATTTATTTTAGGAGAAAATTTAGTAAAACAATGGTTACATTTCTGTGATTGCTTATGATTATGTTGTATTATCGCATGGTGGTATAGCTTGGTATTATAGTGATATTATCTCCTTTTTTTCCTATTTATTTTTAATTATATCAATTGTGAGTTCTTTCATGTCTTGATGTGTAATCAAGAAAATTACTCCAAAACATTGTATATATTCATGGAACGATAAGTGAAAATTTAACTCTATTGTTATATATATTTGTTCATAGTTGCATGGTTGGATTGCCAACATTATAACCATAAGATTCCTTTATGTATAATTGATTTATAACCATGCAACTCATGACATTCTTGTAACGGCAATGCATCTATAGCTTTTGAATTACATATTACGAGTTATAACTGAAATTACTTGTGTAATATTCACTTTATTAGTTCATTGACTCATCTTGTATCCAAGTGTGTATATGAACAGTGAGCATGGAGATTTAGCGGTAAAGAAGATAGAGTTTTGTAATGTATTTTATACAAAGATAAGCATTACAAGTGGAGAAGTGTGTTCTTGGTTAAATAAACAATTCCAGATGCAACCATGAATTCCTTTTTTGCAAATTTAGACAATTTGTAATTGTACCAGTTGCATTTCCATTTCCATTTGTAGTGGTTTTAAATTCTAATTTGAAATAGTTTCACCATAGTGAAAGGAAAGGGGGAAGAAAAGAAATTATAAACCTTCGGGTTTAGAGAAAATCTTTGAGATTAATTTTATTATTCCCAAAGTGTTTTGGTTTTCTGTAATAGAAACCAAAGTTTAGCCTTGGCTAAAGAGTATTTCTGATTTGTTCAAAAATAACAATTAAGATGGATTTGGTTTCCAACCTTTGTGGTTAGAGGAAATCTTTGGGTTTAATCTTTTTATTCCCAAAGTGGTAGGAAACCAAGTTTTAAGAAAGTCTTGGGTTATAATATAATTATTTCCAAAGTGTTTTGTTTTGGGAAAAGAAACCAACTTTTAACATTAGTTAAAATATTTTTGATTTTTATTCAGAAATAATGGGCTTAGTTTCGGGAGTACCAGTTAACTTTTATGAGTGATGTAATTCTGATAGCAAATTTTAATTGCTTATAAGTTTTGTAAACTTGGTTTGTTTTAACCTAAAGTATCCCCTGAAAAACTTAATTCTAAATTTGATTCTCATGGACTAAGAGTCAACATGCTCTTGAATGTTTTATCTAAGGTTAACTGGGTCTAAAGTGGGACCGATGTGACCCCTCCAGTGTTCCTCGAAACTTTTCTGACCATGTTCGATTCTAGGATAAGTGGTGAGATCAGTTTTGAATTAAATTTCAGACTTTGAGATTTTCTAGTGTTAAGTTTAGTTTTTGGAAAAAAATAGAATAGTGAAATTCTGTTGTGGTTTTTCAGAATGGCTTCAAGAGGTGACAACAAAAACTGTCGTTCCACCGGACAACCTTAAGCCTTATAAGGTTCTTAAAGGAATATTTAGATAGCTCAAGTGCGATTAAATTCAGAGGCAATTGGTATGTTATCCTTGTATCAATTATAACATGTATAGTTGCTCTGTGACTTTGTTTGAAAGCAAAGATGAGACAACCCGTTAGGGTGGGTGAATATATTTTTGAATTTTTAAATTCCAAATATATTCTTATATTGGTGGCTCCTAGTGAATACAAGATCACTGATCACAGAGAAAGAAAACTAGTGGTGCCTAGGGGGTGTTAGACCATTGGCTACTCAATTATAAGATTGTGGTTCCTAGTAGTAAATAGATTATTGATCATATGTTAAGACATGATGATTCCTAGTAATGAAATTGTCTACTAATCCTATGTCAAGTCATTGTGATTCTTAGTAGTGGAGTGACTACTGATCACATGTCAAAACATTGTGATTCCTAGTAGTGAAAAGTCTACTGACCACATGATGAGAAATTAATGATTCGAAGTGATAAGACTACTGGCCATGTTATGAAGTTCTGAATAGTAGACTATTGAACATTGGATCTCTGTTTCCTAATAGCAAGGCTATTGGCTTCAGAGTGACAGGTTGGACCAAATTTGTTTGGTGCTTTGAATTCGAAAAAGACCAAATTCGGTTGATGACGGTCTAGGAATATGTTTTCTGTGATATGATTATGAGAGTCTCATAATCATTGTGACGCAAGAAATTGTTTAAAGACCCTATATAAATTTTTGGAAAGGCCGAAAGCCTTCGTATAAATTCTAAAAATGTGGGGGTGTCATGCAGAATGTGGCAATACCTAAACCCAAGCAGGTATGATAGGCCTGAAAATCCGTTGACTTTATGTTCAACGGTTCTGCACAATAAAGTAGTGCATATCGGTTTTCTTGTGGACAAATTTGATATTCAGATTTACACAAGATTACAATCATGGAATTGAGGAAGCAATTTTCATAAGGAAAGAGATAAGCCTAGAAGATGTAAATAGACTAGGACTTTAAAGTTCTTTTTGTCTAATCTTCTTAAATCTATATGGTGGCTAGTGCGGCTAAAAGCTTCTTTGTAGTTGTGATTTCTCTACAAAGAAATTATTAATTTAGCTTTATCTTGCATAGGTAGTAAGCCTTGGGATACAAGCGAATGAAAGCCGATGAGATATGCTTGTTATCAAAGGATATCGGCAAAGAGAATACATGGATTACTTTGATACGTGATCACCAATTATGGTGAGTGTGATCGCAATTATGCGAAGTCTAGAAATACATCAAGATGGATGTTCATATAGTTTTCCCATATGAAGATTTGGTTGAATAAATCTTTATGAAACAACCCAAAGGGTTTGTCGGTTCCAGGACGAGGAAAGACTGTAAGCTTGAGAATCATTTTATGATTTGAAATAAGCACCGAAACAATGGCATAAGAAATTTGACTACACTAGGTTGTCAAAAGGGTTTTAAATAAACAGGGATTGATAAATATGTGTATGTCAAAGACACTGACAAATAGATATGCCAATTTGTGTCTGTGTGTAAATGACATGCTCATTGTTGGTAGTTATGAGAAGATGTTCAATACTACCAAGTAGATGTTGAACTCTAAGTTTGACATGGGCCTTGTAGATATAAATCTAAGAAATATGATTTTCTGACCATTTGCTGGTAGTGTACTTTCTCAGTCTCATTATTTTGATAAGAGTCTTGAGAAGTATAAGTCAGATACAAGTGCGTTAAAGACTTCCGTAGACTTTAGTCTCTGTTTGACCAAGAATATTGAAATATTCTCGGGTCATTAGATTTTTGAAGTATCTGATGAGTTGTACAAGGCTAGGTATAGCCTACTCAGTTAGTAGGCTAAGTAGATACACGAGTAATCCCAATGCCTATATTTAGAAGGCGTTTGTGTGGGCACTAACGTACTTACGATTATAGGTTGCATCACACTTGATATCCAGTTGTACTAGAAGGGTACAAAGGCGCCTACTGGATATCTGATATAAAACTATGAATCCATTAGTGGATATGTTTTCTGTAATTGAAGTTACAACCGTGTCTTGGAGATCTTCCAAAAAAATGTGTATCACGAGATCAATGATGGAATCAGAATTTAGTGATTTAGATAAAGCTACTGAAGTAACTGAATGACTTTGCCGTTTTCTTGAGGATATTCCATGTTGATTGAAACTTGTGCTAGCAATTTTGTATACTTTGCGACAACCAATCAAGTATTGGTAGGGCACAGATTAATACGTGTAATGGAAAGTCTATACATTTTCGTCGAAGACATAATGCCATACGACGACTACTCTCATGTGTTGTCACTATAGGTGTAGCTCAACTTTTTAGCTCCCCCTTTCAGAAGTCGAAATAAGCCCTACAGTATCGGACTCCCATGGTTCTGGATCTGATTCCACAAGTGTAATGTGAAATAGATAAACACCAAAGAGTTCAAATTCGGTGAATCCTTTGGAAAATCGATTTTGAATCAAATTGCCAAACATGGACTGCTTTGCCAGATATAGAGTCGCCACCTAAATATTTTATTTTGGGAAAATTTAGGAAACCCATGACTTGTACCAAAGGCCACGTGTTCGTCATCACCAAGATTGTCTCGGCTCGGGAACTTAGGTACGAGAAGGAAATGTCATGAATTGAACACCCCCACTCGCCCGATGAAAGATCGGCCTCTACTAATCATGATATGAATCTTACTTTGCAATATATGTTCTTGTTCCGGTTATTAATCTAGCATTACTATGTGATGTGCACATACAAGTATAGACTAACTTGCAAAAATTGGAACACTTGAGTCATGTTTGTTTTCTGAAAAGAGTTTGAATTTGCCACTTGAAAAGTGGGCTTAAATGTGCATGGTTCAAATTATTCCAATTCAAGCAATTAGCCTTCATCCACAGGCATACAAGCAGGTATATCAATTAAGCACTTAGCCTCATGGTAAGCATGCTAGACATGGCAACAATCACACTTATGCAATATGCTAAAGCAAGTAAAGGTTCACCTCGTACTCCAAGACAAAAAAACATAAGAGAGTTAGAAAAAATACATGACTAATGCAATATGACTAATGCAACACATGCGATATGCAATCTAAAATAGGCTCGGCTACTTAACATGGCATAAGAATCAATTGATAGCATGTGGTTTAAGCACATATTCAAATAAGTATTAAACTAACAATGCAGTTGGAATGATGAACCAAGCCTCGGTGCATGCAGTACAAGTGAATACAAACATGAAGAATGCTAATTTAAATGTGATGTCCCTATACTAACCATCATAAGCAGTTAAATAAAAGGGAGAAAGACGTAGGGTTGAAAGACATACACATTATTACAACATTATGCTCTTATGAAGGAGAGTCCAAATGAATAAACTAACTAGCTAACTATTTAAGCTAAGCTAATTAATTAACTATTACAAACCAAATGAAATAAATTAACTCATAACTAATTAACTACTTTAGCTAATTAAATAATTACAACAAAAGTATAATTAAAAGAAGTAAGTAAGCTAAACAACTAATTACTCCGCCTCGGGGAGCAAGGAATGTTCATGCGCATGCTCGATTTTCATCCGAAAAGCCACTGTTTTGCCTCTAGAGAGCCTCTGTTACACAATAAAACACATACACTGTTGCCCACTTCCAGAATGGCTCTACTCCGCCAAAGGAACACACTGTTGAATTTTGCATTAGTGGCCGACCGGCTACTGGTGAGGGATGCCGGCCATCAAAGGTGGTCTGCCGACCCCTGCTAGCCATGGAAAGTGGCTTACCGGGCACTACTGCCCAGTTCACCTTGTTGTAACAGAGGACAAACAGAGCATGCACAGGGTGTTCTTTAGGGTTGTCTACACAACTCACCCCTCATTTTCATGAACGAATCAAAGGAGAAGTAAACTTAAGCCACAAACCACTAACTTAAGCAATTTCATTGCACGATGGTGTAGACACCCCATTTTTGACCGCCCTTAAGACTTGGACGCGACTGATGGTTTACATGGTGGAGAAAGGTGTGCAGGGCAAAGGTTTAATTTCTTCGGCAAGAGGAGAGAGACAAATTCCAACCTTACACCCCATTTTGGACCAAAGCTATTTTGGATGATTTTTAGACCTTAAAACCCTCTCTTTCAAAATATTTTTTGAAACAAAGTTCCTACAATGTTCCGAGGCTCACATTTTATTAAATGTCACGCTTTTCGATAAACTAAGCAAGGACAAAGTGGAAATGAATGAAAGAGAGATGAAATCTCTGAAAAATCTTTCAAAACACCTTGTTTAGGGGTTTGGATTTGAAGAAAAGAAGAGAAGAGGGAAGAAACCCAGTTGGGGGAGAAAACGGGCATGAACTGTTAAGAGAGAGTCGAGCAGCCCTCGCTGAATCGGGTCTATTCATTTGCATACTTGGAATCTAGCTATGAGGCCACCATCGTTGGAAAGAAAACTTCCGGGGCTTCATTTTGCACTCAAGAATCTCCTAAAGCCAATTCCAGACGGGGGAGATATGGTTGATTGAAGTAGGGTATCACTCTGGTTGGACCGAATCTGCGCGGCTTCATCAAAACAGGCATAACTTTTTTCATAGGAGGAATTTTGATGCAAGGTTTGTGCCATTGGAAAGATAACTTCTGGGGCTTCAATTTGGACACCTAGCCGACCACCTTCGGACTTCCCAATCACTGGCCGACCACCCTTCTATCCGGCAGACCAATTTTTGTCCAGAAAAACTAGAAAAAGTAGCAGGCCGACCAGAAAAGGTGGTCGGCCGACCACTTATGCCCAGAAAGCTCAGAATTGATAGATATTTTCCCTCCAGCTGCTTTCCACAACCTCCAGCTATCCCAGATCAGATATTTTCGGCCCAAGCTTGTTGAGGAAGCTATTCTCTTCATATTAGAGGGTTAGAGCACATTTAGGAGGGAGAGACAATGGAGGAGACTTAGAACATTTTGAGAGCTTCTCTCACTAAAAAAATTTCCTCTCTCTCTAGAATTCTCAGCTCTCTCTCTCTCTTTCTTCCTATATTGTGTGTATAGAAGCATATAAGTGCCCAAAAGTGAGTGTTCTTCCCATTTCTTGAGCCTCCACCCTTGATCAAACTTGCCTATCTTGAAGAGGTGATCCTTGGAGGTGTATTTGGAGCTCCTAAGGCTGATTTTGGTCCAAGAAGGACCTGTTTTGGTGCTGAGCTTTAAGGGTAAGACTCTTCTCCTCTTAAGCTCATTCTTGGTGTACTTGTATAGCCGTCTTTGCATGCTTCTTTTGGCCTGGTTTTCAACTGAAAAAACCTTTGTTTTTTATGGATTAAAAATGATGGTTTAAGGCCCTTTTGGAGTTAAGGGTGATCTACCCACTTTTGTAGATTTTTGGCTATGTGTTGAGCCTTGTTCTAAAGCTTTTAAAACAACCTTTCTTTGGCCTTTAAACCACTGAATTCCAGAGGAATTTCAGTGGTGGAAAAGTTGTCTTGAGGTCCCAAATGGGAGGGGATAGCCTCCCTTCCTAGTTTCCTCATGCCATGCCTTATTGGCTTTGTAAAAGAGCATCTTTTTTTGGGTTGTTTTAGCTTAAGCCAAGCATGTTTTAGGCCCTATTTTGCCATGTTTCAGATCTGTTTTGGGGTGGATAGGGCCTTTGTTGCTTATTTCTTGCACTTGTAGTGCAATCTTGCTTTCTAGCCTAACATGCTTCATGTTTTAGCCTATCTTCCTAACATGGACTAGCTTAACTTTGGCCTACAATTGTTCATATCTTGGCATGTTTAAGCTCTATTTTAACTTGTTTGGATGGTTTGTGTATGGCCTTGCATGGTTGTGGTTTGAGTGCTTAGAATGGCCTAAAAGAGAGCATGCTTTGCGAGCTTGTTTTGGTGCATGACCAGCATGTTTTTAGCTCATATTTAACATATATAAACTCTGTTTTGAGCTAGATAAAACTCTCATGCATTACATTACATAGTTGTAGTTCATGTGCTTCAAGAGCCCAATGAGTTGGCATGCTATATCGCTTTGTTTTGGTGTATGTCCATAGCATTTTCAGCATGGTTTTGGCATGTAGAAACACTGTTTTGAGGTGGTTGGGACCTGCATGCATTGTACCATATAGCTATGGTTTATGTGCTTCAGTGGCCTCTTGTATGAGCATGCTTTATTGACTTGTTTTGGCCTTTGTTCCATGCACTTTAGCCACTGTTTTGAGGCTGCATAACTCTGTTTTGAGTTGATTTTGTTGTTTAAGGCTTCCCTTGTGTGGTTATGGTGTAATGCTCTTGCATGCCTAGTTGATTAGTCCATTTGAGCATGAGTGCTTGAACCATTCGCATGTTGTAGTAGTGTCTTGCACACAATTTCAGAGGATACTTCATGCCATTCATGCCGCTTCCTTACATGTTTCACTTTCATTACTTTGAAAGTAGCCTCGAGCCTCTTGTCGGTTTGAGCATGAAGTTGAGACGTTCATGCTTAATGGCTTTAATCCTCTTGAGGGTTTCTACTAGCCAACGGCATGAGGTCTTCTTCATGCTCAAGGCACTTGAGGCTTAGGCCTTCTTTCCCATTAGAGGACTCTCATTTGGACTTAATCAATTAAAGGATGAATTGGTAATGCTAAAATGAGTAAATAAAATTGACCAAGTAAAACGGCAAGATAAGCATAACATGTGTTTGCACTGCATGTGTCAAGTGTTCGATCGGACGTTATATCGAACACAAGGCGGATTAATCCATTTCATACTCAAAGTGATGAAATGAGCTAATCCCCCTAGTCGCCAACACACTTGATCATGCATGATAGGGTGGTGGCATTTTGTGTGTATTTGTGCATTCATGTCATATTAAAACGTGCAATTCGACTCCTCGGCCATCATGCATCGAGATACGTGATTGATGGCCCGAGGACCGAGGGCCACACTCCCTAGAGCTTGTGCAAGGACGGGGAGGAGTGGTCGCGCGCACATATGTTGAAAATACCTTGCTTTCTCTCATTCTTGCCTTTGTTGCAGAAAAACTAGAGTCTAGGGGCAGAAAGTGGTCGGCCCACCAGGTTTTCTGGTAGGCCGACCACCTTTTTTGGTTTCCACCATACTAGGTGGTCAGCAAGGTTTTTCCAAGCCAATACTTGGTCGGCAGCCTTCCCAAGGTGGAGTTTCAGCCTTCTGGAGCTTTGTGCAAGTTTTTGAAATTAGTTGCAAACAAAGGCGAGACGAGGCATCGCGTTGGAATTTACCGACAAAGCGCATCGAGCATGCATGCATCCATTATCGTCCAAAACAAAGCCGAGGCAGTCATATTCTTTTAATTTACTTGTTTATTTAGTTAATTTGTTAATTAATTAGAATTGTGTAATAATTAGCTGTAGCGACTATTCATTTCAGACTGTATTATTTATTCGGACCCTCCGAGCGAGAGCACAATTGTAATAAGTGTACGTGTGTGTGATGTATGTCTTCCAACCCCACGTCTTTCTCCTTTTTATTTACCAGCTTATGTTGGTTAGATTAGGGCATGTTTCAATTAGCATACGGTATGATAGCATGTTTGCATTCATTCATCTATTTTGCATGCACTGAGCTCGGCGCATCATACTAACTGCATTTGTATTTCAATTCCAAGTTGAATACATGTTAGCTGTAGCATCATCATATGCCATCTTAGAATAGTCGAGCCTATTGCAGTTGCATTTTTGCATGTGTGGCATTAGGCATTTCTGTATAGTTAGGGTCATGCATGGATTTCTAACATAACTTTTGTTTTGGCTCGGAGTACTCGGTAAGTGTTTATGCTTTAGCATCCTTGCATGTGTGTGAGTGACTGCCATGATAGCATGCTTACCATGAGGCTACGTGCTTATGTGTTATAAACTGCTTGAATGCCTGTGGATAAAGGTTAGGTTATCTATATTGGAACAATGCACTGACTGTGAGTTTTAAGCCCACTAGATAGTGGCAAAACC
Organism: Camellia granthamiana; assembly: GCA_036172215.1. Taxonomy (NCBI): domain Eukaryota; kingdom Viridiplantae; phylum Streptophyta; class Magnoliopsida; order Ericales; family Theaceae; genus Camellia; species Camellia granthamiana. The sequence goes on along the minus strand of JAXFYN010000024.1, from coordinate 1,570,205 downwards.
ATGTTTTCTAAGCCCACCTGAGGGTGGCAAATCCACGTCTTAGCCGACTTGCGGGTAACACCATCAAACTATTTTCAAAATAAACAAACATGAAATGTGTTGTTCCAATTCGGGCGATCCGGTCTATACTTGTATGCTGTGCGCATCACATAGTAAATCTAGGCTAATAACTGGAATAAGAACACATAATGTTTTCAAAACTTGATATCATGGTTAGTAGAGGCCGATCTTTGATCGGGCAAGTGGGGGTGCTCACGAAGTGACCTTCCCCAATCGTACTCAAGTTCCCGAGCCGAGGCAACTTTGGTGATGATGGACATGTGGCCTTAGGCAACGAGTCAGGGTTTCCTAAATTCCCCCAAAATAAAATATTTAGGTGGCGACTCTGTATCTGGCAAAGCAGTCCATGTTTGGCGCTTCTTTACAAAAAATCTGTTTTCTCAAAACGATTTGCCGGATTTGGACTCTTTGGTTCAGATTAAGAACCGTGACAATTTGAGTCCGAACTGTAGTGAACCCAAATGAACAGAACGGGGGTCATCCCCCCGGGACGTTCGGGGAGGTCTACAGATGGCTTGTGAATCAAAGTGTGCAAGTTCAATAAATGCGACAAATATTGACTCTAACCTCTTCCCTTTCATGGAATTGATCAAGGGAAGTGGTGACATTGGAAACTTGAATCATTTCATCACTAATGAGTATAAACTGCCTCAAGTTTCCATGTGTTCAATTAACGTCCAATTGAACACAACCAAATTATTATCTTGCACCATTTTAGCCTCAATTTTAAATTACCATTCGTTCTTTAATTCATTAAGTCCAATGGTGAGTTTATGTCCTCTAAATGGAAAGAAGCGTCAAACAAGGAGTTGTTCTTGGCATGAGAGAGATGTAATGCCCTGGTAATAAACCTCCAAAGAGATTAAACCATTTAGTATGGAAGGTCTCTTTCTCATGCTAAAAACAACATATGTGGACATCAATTAATCACTTTCAATTAGATTACAACAATATACAATATAACAATAAATCAAAGCAAAAGAGCTAAATAAGTAAGAAATGCAAGAAAATGAAAGGTTTGTGAAATTCACTCCCATGGAAAGGGATAAACTCCTTAGTTCATAAACTCCCTCTTGATCACCCTCAAGTATAAGAAGCGTGTTCTCAAATCCTTAATCCGAAATTATGGAGTGTTTTTGGTGTATGGAAATGAGGAATTTCAGTAGTTATGGAAGTTTGGAAGTATTTTGGCTGAAGGTTAAAATGTAGACAAAATTACTCTTCTTTCTCTCTAACTCTCTTGAATCATTTTCCCTTTTTTTTTTAACATCTCCCTTGCTTTATATAAGCAACATAATATAATATAATAATATAAATATTATATAATATATATATATATGTTTGATGTCGGCAACCGAGCTGACCGACATCACAAATGTTTTTTATTATTTTTATTATATAATATATATAATATAAATAATATATAATATATATGTTTGATGGCGGCAGCCGAGCTGACCGACATCACAAATGTTATTATTATTTTTATTATATAATATTTATCTATATACATATAATATAATATATAACACAATATATAAAATATATAATTTATACCAATTTATATAAAAACACCAAAAATATGAACAACCACATAAAATTATGCAAAATTACAAAATACAAAACTAATGAAATATTTGGTAGTTTAAAACAATTTGGTCATAATGGTGAAAGTTGGGATTAAAGTTCAAATTTCATCTCTTTTACTGAGGATTTTGTGAGAAACACATTCTAATTGTCATCATCAGGTAATCAAAAGAAAGTGCCCAAGTCTTAGGGCCGGTCAAAATGGGGAGTCTACAACTATATACAGTTTAAGGACAATATTACGAATCCGTTAAACAAAGGGTTAAATCGAGATTTAGTAGGAAAGTCATCAAAATGAATGGGGTTAAGGCCTTTAGTGAATGTTACTAAAACGAAAAACCCAACCTAGTTAACTGGAGATCCCAAGATCTAAGTTCAAAGGAATAACCTAATTATGTGTAATGGGTGAATCACTATGGAGGTAAATCCTACTACTCATTTCTTAATACAATGATACCCTGTGGAATGGAAGCTTAAGCTGATGCTTTTAATGACCTAAGTGCTGTGAATAGTCAACTGTGGTATAGCGAGATACCTTATGTAGATCACGTATGTGAGTGCGAAGTGGGCCAACTTCTTTAAGAATTGACGATGCCGAATTCTTTAAAAATACTAGCTGAACCAGGCTAGTGTTCTACGGCTAAACCAGACACACCAGTGAGAACAAGAATAATGGTTGGAGTAATTCCTGTGTGAGGTCTATTGTCTCGATTTACACAAACGGCAGGATAATTTAAGACATCACGTTTACTGATCAGCCAATAAATTTGATAGGCTTTCACTATGAAAGGTTCAAGGCCAACAACTACCTTTTCTGATGCAGGGTTATTTTGTATGCTCTCTTTCAGAGTCTTTGTTGTTAGGCGTTGTCCGTTTTTCTTTATTCGGCCAATTTTATTCATGTGGGGGATTGTTGAAAAATAATGGTTTTTTAGTAAGTTTAATTTGAAATTAAAGTGGGACCCAATCGCGTTGAGGTGGGTTTTGTATTCTTTTAAGTGAGAAGATTGCAATACAAAAATAATGAGTCGAAACCATTAAGTTGTGAATAAGAATTGTCTCATAAAGTGGGCACCAATAAAGTTGGGTTTAGATTTGGACTTAGTTTTGGTTTGGACTAGGCCTAGACTTATACTTGTGCATACTGGTTTGGTCTTAGACTTAGACTTGGACCTAGTCTTAAGCTTTAGGCTGAGCTGTGTTGGGCTTAGTTTGTGCATGTGTTTGAGATTGGGCTTTGATCAGATTCTAACCCAATACCCGTATCCATTTTGCAACCCATCTAGTTTAATTCTCAAAACTTATGCATTATATACATATTATGATTTATATAATGTTTTTGGAGTTTTGAACCTTTGTAACTCTAGCCCTAATGGCTAGAGCTGATAATATTTAATGACCCCATTGATGTTAGCCTTCATGGCTAAGGCTTCTCCCTACTAGTATAAATAAAGGCCTTTCTTCTCCAACTTAGTAGGTTGTTTTTAGAGAGATTTTGTGATGGAAAATGAGATGGTGTTTTGAGATAAAAAGTTGGAGATGGTTTTTTACACTAGAGAAAAAATTTCCTATCTTCTTTTGTTAGCCTCTTCTTTGGTTCTTGTTAGAGAGAGTGCATCCATTGTCAAGTTCGCCAAAACTATTCAGAAGGTGCTTCTGTATTAGTTGGTTTCGACTGTCGTATACTGGGAGATAGACGCCGGCATACCTCCAGTATCTATCAGGAGGGGATGAATCTATTTTAAGAAAACTATCTACTGCAGGCTTTGGTTTGCTTCTTTTCTTATTATTTGTTCCTAAAGTTTTCAATATTTAGTTTACAAAAATGAGTTCTAATATTTAGTTATCCATATTAATAATTTATTCTATTAGTAATTTAATCTAATTCATTTCTGTATTTTTAGTTGTGTCGTTTATTATGTATTTCATCCTTTTTAATAAAAAATCATTTTGTCATTTCTATTTAATTTATTTTTTATATTTTTCTTGTATTATTGTGGCAAAATACCAACAAACCCTTTATCTCTTCTTCCTCCCAGATCTCAAATCTTCTCTCTTCTCTGATCTCTATCGACAGCAACTCTTCTCTCTGATCCCAACTCGCTACGGCACCTCTGTCCTCCACCGTCGAGAGTTTGATAAGTTAGCCACCATTTCTTCCCGAAACAACCGCGAAGAGATGGATTTGATAAAACTGTAAATCTCCAAAAAAATTTCTTCCATTTAATTTATTATTTTTTGTTTTTTATTTATTTATTGTTGGGTTTTGATTGTTGTAAAATATGATGATGAGTGACTATAAGGTGGAGACGATCAATGATGGTATGCAAGAGTTCAATGTGGATTTTCATGGACCTTGTCACACCCCGAATTTAAGAGGTTCGGCCCACCTGAGTAAACCACCCAACGATAGACAATAACTAACAACACTCATATAGACGTATATAATATAGGCACACAATACATGTGTTATTCTAATTTTATACATTCTTAGATACAACATCTAAGTCAAATGGATGCGCTGTAACAAAAACATACAAAGATGTTATAAATCAAATTAAAATGCCTAAAGGCTTACATCACATACAAAGGGTATAACCCGTACAAGAATGGCACACGTCCAACAAATACATACATAGCCCTTGGTCGACAAGTAAAGGAACCACCCTACACAGTTTCAAACACAACTTCAATATCTCAGTCCACATCTGCATAAGCATCCCTGAAAAACATTTTCAGCCACGTAAGGTGAGCATAAAGCCTAGTAGGAAATATTTCAAAAACTATATATGCTCCACCAGTATAAATGATCATGAATGCAATACATACATACATAATATGCTCAATGCATTTTGAAATCCATTTTGTTTCTCAATAAAAACCCTTTCTTTCCACTCTTCCAAACCTTTTGTTTATTCAAAACGTTTTCTGAATTCAATACATTAGTTTGATATAAAAATCCATTTCCACGAGTCAATCTAGGTATCCCAATACCATCTAGCAATTTCATTGCCAATACCAATACCAATACGAATACATCGTTAACCAACAATAATTACATTACTAAAACCGTTTTAAAATCATTCATTTCCAAAACCAAAATGATAATAAATAAAATGGGTAAATCTCCAAAACCAATCCAACCTTTTACGGAAATTTCATCCGCAAGAAACCGTCAAACAGGACCCATGTAAATATAAGCTATACAAGCACTGCCATTGCCATTTTATGAAAATTTCGTCCGCGGGAACTGGCACCTATGTATACGCGCATTTTTTGAGACTTTCATCCTGGACACACAGGCCAACTTAATTCAATGGAGTCCATACCTTTTCTCCTCCAACATCATACATATATAATGTATTAAAGCACAGTTATATTCAATGACAACAGATAAAAGATTAGTTTCAATTCACTTAATCCGCATACAATGTTCTACAACAACCATTTCTCAAATTTACCATTTTATTTACTCTTTCCAAATAACACAATACATGTGATCCAAAATATGATTCTCAAAATGAAATAAATGCCCTTAAAACATAACACAAGAATTTCTAAAATCTCTTTCCAAAACATACAGTTTAAATCCTCAAAATCCATTGCATGCTCCATGATATGCATGATTTATAAACAGTCCAGTTCGCCTAGTCAACATGCAATTTCTACAACAATCATAACTATCCTCCATCGATAGCCCAAAACAAATATATCTAAATTGATAAATAAATTCCATTAAAGATACATTTTTCCAAAATCTCAAATGGGAGTGATAATACATATCTAACTCCACCATCATCCTTAATTATCATTTCAATTTCACATTTCTCAACATTTATTCCATTTCCTCTTTACAATCTTAAAAATTATATTTTAGGGCATAACTCTCTTCCTCTTTGAAAATTCATTTCAATGCAAAAAATAGCTCATTTCAACAAATATCAACTCCAATTTCATAATCACAACCCTTTTCAAGAAAACATTTAGAAACCCCTCTTTTACATTTTTATTTGATAATTCAACAATTTCCCAAAAAGACCAACATTTTAGGGTTTCTTCAAATTAGGGCTTTTCACTTTTAAAGACTCATATACATTCTTTATAAGTGGAAAATAAACTTTTGTAGCTAAACCATAGCTCAACAATCCCATTTGAAACAAACCCTAACTTACAAACAAATCATCAAAAATCAATCCAAGAACAATGGAATCTATATATTTAAAATACACCACAAATACACTACCGAACTCATATTGAGTTTAAGAAATAGACCTTACCTCTTGAAGCAAGAAGGAAACAAGTCGAAAAAATCACCGGCGACGAAACAATGATCCGTTGAGATTAAATGGAAGCCCTCGTCGTGCTCTATGTGTTGGTATATGGAACTAAGGGTCAAAGATGTTTAGAAATAGATGAAATCAAGCCTACAAAGCTTAAGAAACCAAAAATGGCAGAAGGAGAGAGAAAAGGAAGTGAGAAATTAAGAGATTTGATCCAAAAAGTGGTTTTTAAAGATTTGATTCTGCGTTGTACGCTCAAGCGCACTATGCTCACAGTACAGATTTGCAAATTTCAAATAGGTATATCTCTCGTCCAGACTCTGTTTAGGATCGTTCTTGTGTCCAAATTGAAGCTCCGAAAGTAAGCTTTCCAATGGTTCTAGCCTCACATCAATATTCAAAGTGTGGAAAGAGAAAATGATAAAAGGGTGAAGACTACTCAATAACAATTATTCGAATTTGGAGTTTTTGATTCAATCTTACCCAACTGTAGACTCAACTTTCTTCGCGCGCCCCCGTTTCGGAGAGGCGCGAATTGGTCTCCTACAGTTCAGACTCCTGTCATGGTTCTGAATCTAATCACGCAAAGTACAATGTGAGATTGATAAACACCAAAGAGTCCAAATCCGGCAAATCGTTTTGGAAAATAGATTTTGAATAAAAAGCGCCAAACATGGACTGCTTTGCCAGATTACAGAGTCGCCACCTAAATATTTTATTTTTGGAAAATTTAGGAAACCCTGACTCATGCCAAAGACCACGTGTTCGTCATCACCAAAGTTGCCTCGGCTTGAGAACTTGGGTACGAGAGGGGAAGGTCCTGAAATGAGAACCCCACTCGCCCGATCAAAGGATCGGCCTCTACTAAGTATGATATGTTATTTTATAAACACATATGTTCTTATTCTAGTTATTAGCTAACTTTACTATGTGGTGCACACGTACAAGTATAGACTCAATCACGAGAATTGGAACAAAACAACTCATATTTGTTTTTGAAAATGGTTTGAAAATGCCACCCTCATGTGGGCTAAAACGCGGATTTGCCACCCTCAAGTGGGCTTAAAACATGATTTTGCCACTTCGCAAAGTGGGCTTAAAACTCACAATCATCGAGTTGTTCCAATTTAGGCAACCAAATCTTCACCCACAGGCATTCATGCAGTTAAGCATTTAAGCAAATAGCCTCATGGCAAGCATGCTATCATGGCAACACTCACACTCATGCAAGTATGCTAAAGCGTAAAACTTACAGTGTACTCCGAGCCAAAACAAAAACTGGTTAGAAACAATGCATGATTCTAACTATGCTAGATGCCTAATATAACACATGCAATAATGTAACTAATAGGCTCGGCTATCTAAGATGGCATATGAATGCAATAATTGATACACGTATTCAAATAGGTATTGAAATACGATGCAGTTTGTATGACGCGCTGAGCCCGGTGCATGCAAAACAAATGAATGATGCAAACATGCAAAGCATAAGGTATGCTAATTGAAAAATGCCCTAAAACTAACCATCGAAAGCGGTTAAGTAAAAGGGAGAAAGAAGTGGGGTTGGAAGACATGCACACACACGCGCACCCTTATTACAACATTGCGCCCTCTCGAAGGAGGGTCTGAATAAATAAGCTAAGCTAATCTAACTAATCTAATTAAACTAATTAGACTAATTACTAATTATTACAACACTCAACTAATTAGCAAACTAATTAATTAAATTACAAAACAAATGCTAACTAACAAGTAAAGGATCAAACTATGCTACCTCAGCAAGTTGAATATGCATGCACTCAGTTTTTTGCCTCGAAAAGTCCACCGGTTTGCTCTTGAGAGGCTCTATTTGTAGGGTTGCTCCAAAAACTTTCTGCTCCACCTTACCAAACCAATGCGTAGGAATGCACCGGTGGCCTACTAGCCATGGGAGCTTGCTGCCGGCCATCTGTCGGCCAAAGAGAGGCACTGCCAGCCAAAGATGAAGCACTACCGGCCATCAATGTACTAGTGCCGGCCACTGGTGTGCTGAATTGCCACACTGCAACAGAGCACAGACAAAGGAAAATGAAGGATTTTCCAAGGATATATTTGTACCATCCCCCTCCTTATCATCTCAAAACATCAAAGGAGTGGCATTCTTGGATCCAAAACCACCAATCAAGCATTTTCCATGCATGATGGCCAAGGATCCAACTTGCACACATTCAATAAATGTACAAAACAAAGACTCAAGTCCACTACCTCATCATGGATGATCAAAGGCAATGGAGACAAAGGAAGTTGGCCCATTTCATCACTTTGAGTAAGAAATGGACCAATCTTCCTTGTGTTCAATATAACGTCCGATTGAACACAATGCAATGCACACATAACATGCTTATCTTGGTCATGTTTTACTTGGTTCATTTTATTTACTCATTTTAGCATTACCAAGCCATTCTTTAGCCGGTTAAGTCCAAGTGATTGTCCTCTAATGAGAGAGAGGGTTAACCAAAGGATGGTTTAAGACATGAAAGAGATCATGCTTTTGACTAGCAGAAACCCTTAAAAGAGAGTTAAAGCCATTGAGCACAAGCTCTATCTCATGCTTAAACACAACCTAAGGTTAACCAACCCTCAAAACAAATAGAAAAATGAAGAAATGAGGGAGGTTACAGACTTTTTTAGTGCTAAAATGGCATGCCAAATAATGCTAAAACATGCAAGCAACACGTGCACAACATGTTCCAAAGCTAAAAGCATAAAACTAGTGAAGAGCATTGCACTAGAGGCATGCAATATCAAACTCAAATGATTAAACCAACTCAAAACAGAGCTTAAACATGCCAAAACAGTGGCCAAAATATGCTGAGATGGAAGCTTAAATGGCAAGAAAAACATACTCGCATGTTTTCTCATAAGCAAGATACAAAGCACAATTCTCAAAAACAATGAAAGAGTGACAAAAGTGAGCGTGTGACAAAGCTATACACACTGAAATTACATGTTAAATGATGCCATATCATGCAAACAACTCAAATAAAGCATGTTAGAGACCTTAAAACACAAAGCTAGGAAGGCAATTTACACTACAACCATGCATAACAAGACTCATATGACCAAGAAGGCTCAAAATAGAGCTAAAGCATGCCAAATCAATGGCAAAAACACACTGAGATCAAGTCTCACATAGGTAGAAAAACATGCTCACATGCTAGGCCATCAACACATGCAAACAAGACACAAGGATGGGAGGCCACCCCCTCCTATTTTGGACCTCAAAACCAACTTTTACCACTGAAATTCCCCTAGAATTCAGTGGTTAAAAGGCCAAGAAAAGGTTGTTCAAAAGCTTTGAAAGATGGCTCAAAAGGCTTTACAAGCCAAAGAGTGAAGGGAGGAAACCACCCCCTAACTAAACAAGGCTCAAACCATGATTTTAAAACCTTAAAAACATAGTTTTTTAGAGGTTAAAACCAGCCTCAAAGTATTGTAAAAAGATGGCCAAACACTTAACCAAAATAAAGCTTAAAAGGGACAAGCTAATACCTTTGAAGCGCAGCAACAAAACAGCTGAAATTCTGAGCCAAAACCAAGCTCAAGACCTCAAACCAAGCCTCAAAGAACCTCAGCTCCAAGGTGAAGGTGTTTGGTCAAGGTTCTTAGAACAAATGTGTAGAGAATTCCCACTTTCAAGCACAAAATCAAGTGAGAGAGAGAGAAAAAGAAATTTTGCTCACAAAATTTTGTAACCTCTCACATGCAAGAGGATGGCTTCTATATATAGAAGATACAAGATGCCTTCAAAGAAATCCAACCATCTACGTGCAAGCAGATGGGTCAATCTGTGCAAACAACTGTCAAAAATATCACAAAAATATCTACTGATGCACTAGTGGCTGGCCGGCAGGCCTCATCAATGGCCAGCAGGCCAACATGCATAGCCGGTAGTACCCAACCATGGCCGGCAGTGCACCACAAACAACAATCTGGAAGGACCAAAACATGGTCCAAAAATGAGAAAGAATGGATGCAGGGTTTGGAAAGCTCAAACCTGTGGCGTTCCGCCGCGGATTTCGAGTGCTCAACGAGCAATCACACTTGTCACTCGATGTACCTGCAAGGACATCCAAGTCTTGAGGACAGTAAAAAATGGGGTGTCTACACCAACCACTGTGGCAACACTTCAACCTAGGCTCAAATATTGACTAAGAAAGTTCCAAATCAAGATAATCAAATAGTCAAATATAATTCCATTATAACAGAAAGTACAGAGTGCTACAACCTCCCCACCTTAGGAAATTTCATCCCCGAAATTGAAGTAATGCCAAAACCAAAAACCATGCAACGATAACAAAGAATACAACACCAACCCACGTTTAGATCCATCGTGAGATGAGTTCCCAAATTCTAGGTTCAACACCTCAGGGCCCCAAAGACGCCCGGACAACAAAACACCAAGGAACAAACACGGATGTCTCTTCGACTCACATGACTCGTAGTGGTCTATAAGACAAGAAACAATAACCACCACAACAACAACGGTAACTATTCGGACTCAAAGACGTCAACCATGCCTGAATAACCTACAACACCGAAATCACCACCGAGTGCTCAAACACTCGGACACAGAGAATAAGAGGACTCCTCGCACACTAGACTCTCGGACAACTCTCGGAACGAAAACACAAGGTAAAATACAGCTAAAGAATAATGAGTACAGCATAACAAGCCTCAGACAAATTCTAAACCCCCGTAAAGTAAACACATAACACATAACTAGCAACTCAGGCTAGATCACAACGCATTACACAACACAAGGTATCCAAGTTAAATAAAATTCCTTATACTCTTCCCATTTGTCTGACAACACTTTGCTTTTCCAAAAGGCGCTCAAACCGCACCGTCACAATCCAGATACATTTTCAACTGTCCACAACAAAACTCAAAGATTTCCAAACTTTTTTTTCCAAACACCATAGATGATATTTATAACACAAAACCATTTTCATTTTGTTTCTGATTTGTTGGATTCAACTTTTATTAAACTGAAAACTTACGTTTTAATTCAAAACCGCTTTAGTTCAAGAAAAGTACCCAAGGCCACAACACCAAAAGAGAATTATTATTATTATTATTTTCTCTCAAAATCATTCATTAGCATTCCTCTGGTGAACCATGACATGGTCACCCAACAAAACCCATCACACCTACGGTGATGCCACAATACCAAAACTAAGTTTCCACGATGAGAATCCCGAAAAATTTCCAAAATGCCAGCAACGCAATAACATAAGAAACATAAATTTTACACTCACAATCACATAATGGCGCAAAAGCATAGTAAAATCGTAACCCCAAACCGGTTACCTCAAACTCAAAATAGCTTCCCAACTGTCCATATGGAATTTACATGCCACACTAAGCTATCGATCAATTACATAATCCTTCAATTCCATCCTATTCTTGACTTGACTAAATGTCAACAACTCCAAATGCCAACCAATCTATTATTCAACACCACCATCCCATACTAGCCATCAAATGCCGACATACCATTTAACTCCACTTATCTTAACACCACACTAACACATATTACCTAACCAAATCAACTCTGAGATGGAGCTCCTCACACAATCTTACATTCTCATTAAATCACATCGAATTTCTCAAGTTAACCCATATTACCTCAAATCTTAGCCCATCCCCTACACTTATGCCTTCATGACAATACTTCCTCGCACCACACTTGAGTTCAAGCTGAACTTCCGAAGATCATAATATACACTCACCCCAAGACCAATGGAGTAAATAACAAACTTGCACAACTCACTACCCGCTCCACACAACCTTACCATACCCTCAGAAGTTCCATCCTCAAACTAAAATCGTAATAGAAAGTCACCCCAACACTAGGGATCTTACATGGGGTTCATCAATAACCTGCACTTATGACGAAACTAATTTAATTTAGCACACATTAAACCACGCAATAATACAATAAGCATAATATTACCACACCAAGGCAACCTCTCAGGATAGTCCCATGACCAATCCCTCTCTACACATCTCCTAACAACATACTTCTACATACCGCCAATCCAAAACAAAAGAATCTATACTTAAAAACAATTCCATAAAATCAACAACTACATTAATAGACTAGAAATAGCTACCCCACAAAAGAAACTCAAGTCATTCTCATGCCAACCACTCTTACTAACTCAAACACCAACACTGCCAACTCTCAAAGACCTGATAAGGAATTCTTGAAAATGTTATAAAAACATCAATCCATCTAACCTACTTCTTGGTATGAACAACAATATTCCAACACCAAACACCACCATAATGGGTTCCAAATACACACAAACCACTCGAGCGACCAAAACACCACATTTCTAGAAATTATAAACGAAAGCTGACCGCTCGAGCGCAACACCGCTTGAGCACAAAAAGTACCACTCGAGCGCATGAAACACCGCTCGAGTGAAGAATACTAACTCCCAGAAGTTTTAGAGACAGAAAAGCACCACTCAAGCACAAGAAAGACCGCTCGAGCGCAACAAACACCGCTCGAGCTAAGAATACAACCTCCCAGTATCTCTGCAGATCTGCCAAAGTACTGAGAGTTCTCAAAGACAGCTTGAGCGTAGAAAGTACCGCTCGAGCGTTGAGGCCAAAATCTAGACAAAATTTCTATTGAAAAACAAACTCTCGACCTGTTCCAAATGCAACCACAATACTCAAAGAACTCAAATCAACAAGGAATAAGATAAACAAGGATATGAACAACCATTAGAGATAAGAAAACCCGAATCTGAAAACATCAAATAGGTCGGATCCAAACCAAAGTCATCATATCTCTGACATAAACCAATAACCAACATCAAACAAACCGAATATATTGACTGGTAAAACTCCACCCTCACAATAACCCAACAAGTCACAATGACCCTCAAATTACTCATCTTCCACAACTAACTCTACCGTCCATCAATTCTAAATCAATTTTAACCAAACACATTATTTAACATAGCACACAAACCCTAATCAAAATAGGCTCTCCGACCCTCACATTCACAAGTCAAAATGCAATAGTTCTTACACGTTCAAATGAAGATTTCCCAATTCCACAACAACTCACATCTCAACCAACCACACTCCACAATACTAACGTCCAGGTTACCAACACCATAGTCGAAACTATACACCGACACTACCCAAATCTACAAGGGCAATCCCAACTCTTTGTGTTCTAAAAACTCTAACACTACCAACACCCCTTCCACGGGTTACAAAACTTAAACAATTCACTCAATTGGGGAACACACCCCACGCCTTTGACCACTCAAGGTCATAACTAATTCCAACACATACTAGTCCACGGACTAACGACCCACACCAAACCTACACGACGTCACTTAAATGAGTATAACAACTCCATCCAACCACCGAGCACAAAGGACTCAAAATATCACTGTCTCTTAAAGACATATTAATTGTCACTAAGGACAAACCAACACCAACTCACAACTTATGCTAATACACAATATATCACCAGTATAACACTCACCGAGGTGCCCACTCCGAGTCCACTACTCAATCCAAAATGTTTCTCTAAGAAGGGAAACACCTAACTTAGGATATATAACACAGGCACATTTTCGCAAAAAAAAGTAACACAACACAATCACATAACAATTTCTCAAACAACCCCATTGAGACCCTAATTAATTTACATACCATTTACCACATAACACGTAACATGTAATCGCGCTAAGTCTACAAAGATAATCATTGATTCCAGTACTCGCTTAGATTTCTCATTAGAAACAACGTTGATCAAGTGCATTTTCAATAAGACCTCCAAGTTAGTCAACTAGACACCGAATAATATTCATGAGTCTCAACACCATGCCCAAATAAAATGCAACACATAAGCATGTTATCATTTAGCACACAACATAAAAATGTCCTCACTGAACATGATAAATCCATTATGGCTAACCACTTCCCGCGAGCCCAAGGTTTTCAAACCCGATTAGTTTGGATACCAAGGTGTCATGCCCCAGATTTAAGAGGTCCGACCCACATGAGTAAACTACCCAACGATAGACAATAACTAATCACACTCATGCAGATGTATACAATATAGGTACACAGTACATGTGTTATTCCAATTTTATACATTCTTAGATACAACATCTAAGTCAAATGGATGCGCTGTAACAAAAATATACAAAGATGTTATAAATCAAATTAAAATGCCCAAAGGCTTACATCACATACAAAGGGTGTAACCCTTACAAGAATGAGACACGACCAACAAATGCATATATGGCCCTTGGCCGACAAGTAAAGGAACCACCCTACATGATTCCAAGCATAACTTTAATGTCTCAGTCCACATCCGCATAAGCATCTCTGAAAAACATTTTTCAGCCACGTAGGGTGAGCATAAAGCTCAGTAGGAAATATTTCAAAAACTAAATATGCTCCACCAGTGTAAATGATCATGAATACAATACATACATACATACATAATATACTCAATGCATTCTCAAATCCACTTTGTTTCTCAATAAAAACCCTTTCTTTCCACTCTTCCAAACCTTTTGTTTATTCGAAACGTTTTCCGAATTGAATACGTTAGTTTGATATAAAATTCCATTTCCACAAGTCAATCTAGGTATCTCAATACCAACTAACAATTTCATTGCTAATACCAATACGAATACATCATTAACCAACAGCAATTACATTGCTAAAACCATTTTAAAATCATTTCTTTCCAAAACCAAAATGATAATAAATAAAATGGGTAAATCTCCAAAATCAATAAAATCTTTCACGGAAGTTTTGTTCGCTGGAAACCATCAAACAGGACCCATGTAAATGTAGACTATACAAGCACTACCATTGCCATTTTACAGAAATTTCATCCGCGGGAATCGACACCCATGTATATGCGCGTTTTTTGAGACTTTCACCCTAGACACATAGGCCAACTTAATTCAATGGAGTCCATCCCCTTTCTCCTCCCAAACATGGAGTAGATCCCCTTTCTCCTCCCAACATCATACATATACAACGTATTAAAGCACAGTCATATTCAATGACAACCGATAAGAGATTAGTTTCAATTCACCTAATCCGCATACAATGTTCTACAACAACCATTTCTCAAATTTACCATTTTATTTACTCTTTCCAAATAGCACAATATATGTGATCCAAAATATGATTCTCAAAATAAAATAAATGCCCTTAAAACATAACACAAGAATTTATAAAATCTCTTTTCAAAACATACAGTTTAAATCCTTAAAATCCATTGCATGCTCTTGTAGCTCAACTTTTCACGCTCCTTTCGAAAGACGAATAAGCCCTACAGTATCAGACTCCCGCGATTCTGAATCTAATCCAAAAGTGCAATGTGAAATAGATAAACACCAAAGAGTCCAAATCCAACAAATCTTTTAAAAAATCGATTTTGAATCAAAATGCCAAAAATGGACTGCTTTGCTAGATACAAAGTTGCCACCTAAATATTTTTGGAAAATTTAAAAAACCCATGACTCGTGCCAAAGGCCACATGTCCGTCATCACCAAGATTGTCTCGGCTCGGGAACTTAGGTACGAGAGGGGAAAGTCATGAATTGAGCACCCCTGCTCGCCCGATCAATGATCAGCATTTACTAATCATGATGTGATTTTTATTTACATTATATGATCATATTCCGATTTATTAGGCTAGCATTACTATGTGATGCGCACACACACAAGTATAGACTAATTTGCAAGAATTGGAACACTTTGATTCATGTTTGTTTTTGAAAATTATTTTGAATATGTACCACTTGAAAAAAGTGATGGTGTAGAAGTCCCCGAACGCCCCGGGAGGGTTAAGTCCCGTTCTGTTCATTTGGGCTCACTACAGTTCAAGGACTCGAATGTCACAGTTCTAAATCTTGAACCAAAGAGTCCAAATCCGGCAAATCGTTTTGAGAAAACAGATTTTTGAAAGAAGTGCCAAACATGGACTGCTTTGCCAGATACAGAGTCACCACCTAAATATTTTATTTTGGGGAAATTTAGGAAACCCTGACTCGGTCCCAAAGGCCACGTGTCCGTCATCACCAAAGTTGCCTCGGCTCGGGAACTTGGGTACGATTAGGGAAGGTCACTTCGTGAGCACCCCCGCTCGCCCGATCAAAGATCGGCCTCTACTAACCATGATATCAAGTTTTGAAAACATTATGTGTTCTTATTCCGGTTATTAGCCTAGATTTACTATGTGATGCGCACAGCATACAAGTATAGACTGGGTCGTCTGAATTGGAACAAAACATTTCATGTTTGTTTTTGAAAGATGGTTTGCTACTCGCAAGTAGGCTTAAAATGCAGATTTTGCCACCCTCAGGTGGGCTTAGAAAACATGGTTTTGCCACTATCTAGTGGGCTTAAAACTCACAGTCAATGATTTTGTTCCAATCCAAATAACTCAACCTTCACCCACAGGCATTCAAGCAGGTATATCACATAAGCAAATAGCCTCATGGTAAGCATGCTATTCATGGCAGTCACTTACACAAATGCAAGGATGCTAAAGCATAAAACTTACCGAGTACTCCAAGCCAAAACAGAAACTGATTAGAAATCCATGCATGATCCTAACTATACAGAAATGCCTAATGCAACACATGCAAAAATGCAACTATAGCAGGCTCGGCTATTCTAAACATGGCATATGGAATGCTACAGCTAACATGTATTCAACTTGGAATTGAAATACAAATGCAGTTAGTATGATGCGCCGAGCCCGGTGCATGCAAGACAGATGAATGAATGCAAACATGCTATCATACTGTATGCTAATTGAAACATGCCCTAATCTAACCATCATAAGCAGGTAAATAAAAGGGAAGAGAGACGTGGGGTTGGAAGACATACATCACACACACGCACACTTATTACAACATTGCCCTCGCACAGAGGGTCCAAATAAATAGTACAGTCCAAATATGTACAAATCCCTAATTAATTTACAAAATTAACTAAGAAAACAAATAAACTGGCATGCAAGCCAGGGACTGCCTTGATTCTGCTCCGGATGATGGATGATGCATGTTTGGGTTGCCTTTGCGCGGAAATCCATGACGATGCCCCAATTAGCCTCTGTTTGCACCTGTTCTTGAAATGCGTGCCAAACTTCGAAAAGTTGCTAATTCTTCATTTTGCTACAACAGAGAGCAGGAAAGGGGCATAGCAATGTATTTTCACAAATGTATGCATGCCTCGATCCTCGTGCCACCAATCACGCATATTGATGCATAATGGCCGAGGAGCCAAATTGCACAACTCAATATGAGATGAATGCATATGAAAACACAACAAGACCTAACTCCGTCATAGATGATCCGGAGTGTCGGTGACTAGGGAATTGAGACACGTTCCGTCACTCGGAGTACGAAACGTACCTCGTTTCCCGTGCCCAGGCTAACTTCTATCCCGAACACGATGCAGTATGCATGATATGCATGAAATGCAACTAAGGTACAACCTAACATGCAAAATGCTACAAAATAGCATACACGATGCACGAGATGAGATGGCATACACAATGCGCTAATGTACAACCTAGCATACACAATGTTATGGAATGAAATGGCATACACAATGCAATATGGACTTACACTAATATGAGTGGACCTCAGCCACACTCACATAGGAGGCCATAAGATGAAAATGAGACAACTCGAAATGCGTGCACACGTGCACGCAAACCGAGGACCGACCCTAAGGCATCAAAATGCCACTCTAACAAGACATGGCGAGGCATGGAATATGATATGCAAACATGCAAATTTCAGTAGCAAAATGATATGCGAAACAGCCCCGAAACGTGGCGAAATGAAACCCGACGCATGGAACGAGTCTCGAAACATGAATTTTGGTGCATGAAATGGCTATAGCTATGCAATGCATGCATTATTTGTACATGAAGTGTAAATACAGAAGCAAGGCAGCCCCAAAAAAAGCATGTTTACAGTTTAAAGCAAGGCCAAACAGTGAGCATAAATGGGCCTAAGCTAGCATGCAAAATTGGCCAAAAAGAGAGAGGTAATGAAGCAAGTGGCAGCTGCTGTCCCTAAACAGAGAAGGGCCCTTCTACAATGTTGAATAGGGGTCCAAAATATGATGTTTTACAGTTTGTGACAGACCACAAAAAACAGACACAAGTAGGCCTAAAATGCTATGCAAAAATAAGGCCAACAAGAGGTCTAAACACAAAGTATACAAAGGGTGCCTCAAACAGCCAAAGATCCTTAATGAAACATGAAGAGGGGGTTAAAATAAGGCCTCTTTCAGTTTGGACCAGAACCCAAAAACAGAAGCACAAGAGGCTAATAAATCATGCAAAAATGAGGGCCTAGAGAGGGGTAAAGAGACAAGTGATATATGGAGGTCTCAAACAGTGATGAGCCCTTCAAAAATATTGAATAAGGGCTCAAAATAAGCAACTTCACAGATTATTACATGCCTCAAAACAGATTAAACATAGGCCAAAAATAACATGCAAGAAAATGGCATAAAGAGGGGCAATGAAGCAAGTGGCAGTAGGAGATCTCAAAAAGCAAAAGGTCCTCAATCAAACATGAAAAGGACCTCAAAATATGACTATCTCAAGTTCGGTTCGGAGCCCAAAAATGTAGAATGAAGGTTCGGGAGCCAAAACACGCAGTTCGGGGCCCCGAAAGTGGGCTGTTAGGCACCGGAAGTGGTGTCCGACCACGAAGTCGGTCTCTCGGACCACAGTGTCCCTCAAAAGGGAGGAAATAAGGTGTGTGCCAAAAACCGGAGCAAACGGAGGTGGTTAAGCGGTCCCGAACCGAGGCACACAGCCGACAGCTCTGAAAAACCGGGAACCGGGCTCCAAACGGGAAAAATGGCCTACGACCACAAAACGTAGCCTACGGCCACTGAGAGATGGTCTACGAGACCTCTCCCTCCCTTCGGGAAGAGAAAACAGAGAAAACAGGGCCTGGTTCGCAAACCGAGGCAAAGCACAAAAGAGTCCAGAAGTCCGCAGGCAAGGCTCGCAGCCGGGACTCCGCAACCTCAGAACGAGCACAATATGCAACATCACCAAGCGCTCAATCGGTGACGTCTGAGTCTTAAGGTCGGTCAAAAATGGGGGTGTCTACAGATGGCATATGAAAATTACTCAAATTATTCCAATTCAAGTAATTAGCCTTCATCCACAGGCATTCAAAACAGTTTATCAGATAAGCACTTAGCCTCATGGCAAGCATGCTAAACATGGCAACACTAACATATAATGCAATATGCTAAAACAAAGAAAAACTCACCTAGTACTTCAAGGCAAGCCAAAAAGATGAAAGAGTTAGAAAAATGCATGATCCTAACTTATGCAACGCGACTAATGCAACGCATGCAATATGCAATTACTAAGCTTGGCTATTAATATGGCATATGATCAATTTGATAGCATGCAGTTTAAGCACGTATTCGAAGAAGTATTAACTAACAATGCAAGTTAGAATGATGCGCCGAACTCAATGCATGCAAGACAAGTGGATGTAAACATGAGAGATGCTAAACAAAACATGATGCTCTAAACTAACCATCATAAGCAAGTAAATAAAAGGGAGAAAGACGTAGGGTTGGAAGACATACACGTTATTACAATTGCTTGCCCTCGCGCAGGAGGGTCCGAATAAACTAACTAGCTAACTAATTAACTAGCTATTACAATACAAATTAACTAACTACAACAATTGATAAACTAACTATGCTAGCTGGTTATTACAACAATAAATTAAATAACTAGTCTAGGAATAATTAGAACATGAAACTAACTAATTATTTACAAGACAAAATTAACTGGCTACAACTAATTAATTACAATAGTTTACAAAATTAGAGAAATGACTAAACTAAGTAATTAAACTAAACAGCCCCCGGGAAGCGAGGAGTGCTCATGCATTCCCATGGATTTTCATTCGAAAAAGCCACTGTTCTGCTGCTAGAAAGCTTCTGTTGCACAGTTAGAACACTTGCACTGTTTTTCACCTCAAAATCAGCTTTTTTCTATGTCAAAAAGCCACTACTTGGTTTTGTAAAGGTGGCTGGCAGGCTAGAAGTGGTGGCCTGCCGGCCACAAATGATAGCCCTACCATCCAAAAATAGTGGCCTACCGGCCATTGATGCTTGGTTCCTCCTACTGCAATAAAAGGCATACAGAGCACAAACAGGGTATTCTCAAGGTATGTTTATACAACTTACCCCTCCTTATCATCAAATAGCTCAAAGGAGTGGTAAATTTGATTCACAAACCATCAATTGATACAATTTCATTGCATGATGGCCTATAAACCAAAGTGTACAAGTTCAATAAATGCAACAATAAAAGACTCTCAAACCCCCTCCCTATCATGGATTGATCAAGAGAAGTGGTTGACAATGACTCTTGAACCGTTTTTATCACGAACAAGTATGAAACGATTCGAGACTCAAAGTTTCAATTAACATATGATTGAACCCTAACCAAGTTATTATCTTGCATCACTTTTAGTCTCAATTTTATTACTCCATTTTAATTACCAACCATTCCTTAGTTAATTAAGTCTAAAAGTGAGCTTTAGGTCCTCTAATGGAAAGAAGCACCAAACCAAGAGTTGTTTTAGGCATGAGAGAAGTGTCATGCCATTGGTAATGAATCCCCAAAGGGATTAAACCATTAAGTACAAGACCTCAATCTCAAGCTTAAAACAAACAACTAGCTTGAAACAACTTTCAAAGAAAATGAAAAGCCAAGAAAGGAAGGAGGTTGCAGAAGTGATTAGAGGTGATCACAAATATGGAAAGCTATAAACAAATGCTATCAACTCAACGAGGTTGGTCGGCTAAAGCCTAAACCACCAACCTAGGAAGACTATTACACTACAAGCATGCAATACAAAGCTTAAATGCAACAAGGAACTAAAAATAGTCCTAAAATAGTGCTCAATCAGTCCTGAAACATGCTGGAATTAAAACAAAAATAGCCAAAACAATAAGTTAAAACATGGAGCTATGTAAGCTAGTAAACAAAGCATAAGGAGGGGAGGCTATCCCCTTCATTTTTGGGACTTCAAAACATGGTTTTAGCCACTGAAAATCAGTATTTAAAAGCTCAAAAAAAGTTGACAAAGAGGTGGGAAACACAAGGCCAAAAGCCTAAGAAAT